>OY757015.1:65673706-66003119 GCA_963580285.1 Lucinisca nassula
AGATAAGGCAACAATCCGTGAAAAAAGTGGACATGCGTGAAAAAAGTAGACATAAAGAAATACAAAGAAAAGGAATGAAAAAAGAAGATGTGCGTAAAAAGGGTTGAAAAGGTACCAGTCCGCCACTTTTTTCGGATCCTTAACCGTGTTGCATCGCAAATGCTTTGGGGTCGTAACCCTGTCTGCCGGACTCTGTGCTGGCTCTCGATTCTCCTGTTGCTCCGCAACAATATGTTCGTTCTCCGACATCGTTTATATCATAGATGGTAATAGGGCATTGATGTCCAAATCGACAGTGCTTCACTGTAGTAAGCGCGGCAGTTAGTGGCGCCAAGTACATGCCATAGCGATGGTAGAGTTCGCAGGTAGCAATGCTAAGTGCGTGTACGACAAACGGGTCGCCCTCGAGGTCAGCAATAAGACCAGGTTGGTTTTCGGCCGGTATCGGGAGAAACATAGATGCCAGCCCCGCATAAATATGTAGCGCTGTAGACCCAAGCGTCTTCGTCATCGTTGCCCCAAGCCTTGTTTCATAGCGGGCGTAAAGCTTTTCGATTTCGCTTTTGTCAAGAGCGTCGATCTGTTCTGGGGTGAGAACCTTCCCATGCACAACTAGTCAATACTGCTTGGCTTTGCCTCCCACTACCAATGCGGCGAGCTTTTCACGGTATTTTTGCACCCGGTCTTCGAGGAGCTGCTCCTCATGGCCGTCTGACGTCGCTGCCGTTCCTACCGCAGTTGGGGCTTCAGCGTTCTGCCTTTGCTCTGTCGTTCCTATCAGCTCATCGATCAGTTCGTCACAGTCCATATCTATTGCTTTGCGATTCATTGCGAGTTGGTGGACCAGTCTAATATAGTGTCGAAAGCGCTGGCAGAAGCGTGCGTGTGTGTTAAGACACATCCAAGTAATGTAAACATACTGCCTAGCATTAAAGAACAGCAGTACCAGCTGCGCGCCAAGCACTGTGATTAGCAGTCCTTCAGTTACTTCGTACATTACTTAACACCATATAAGCAGCTGGTTCGTCTGTCTTTAATAAAAGCTTAGCATGCTTTGTCACGGCTAACTGCTGCCTCACCGACGCCCGCTGTTCTCGTGTGGAGACCACATCATTCTCACTCAAGCAGTCTTCGAATGAATCATGATCCCTGCAGTGAAACAAACAGACCCAGCGCGTCTGCTCGCGCAAGTCCTTCAAGACGGAGTTGTACTTTTGGGTGAGAACCCAGACGCTCTGGTCGGCTAGGCGGCTCGAGAACGCTAGCTCTGACAGCATGTCTTTCTTTTTCGTCAAAGCCTTCGTGGCCGAGTAGTCATCGATGATATATAAGGTAGGCTCGCCCATAAACACCTGGTAAAACGCTCGCAGGTAATCGTTAAGGCGCTCTCCAGGGTCTAGAACGTATACCTTAGGATCGGTCCAGATCCAGGGGCGCTGGTACGTTTTTTTATACTTTATGGTGGGGCGGAGGACCACGATATGCCGAAAGAACTCCCGGTAGGGGCCTTCGAGCAGATCTAGGATAAAAACGGGTTTTCCGCATCCCGCATATTGTCGCCGAATGGGCCGTACGCGGTAGGAGATTTATTAATCGTTCCTCAGGAACACTAATAGACCGCTGAGACGAACCGGCCATTTTCGATGTTTAGCTGTGCATCCATGATGACGCAGAGGTAATTGTTCAATGCGCCAGCAGCCTCGGCTCTTTTCGTTATCTGGATGGTCACACCTTCGCTGGCATTCTCTATCCGCCTGCCGGAGCCGTGGAGCCGGTCGTCGTCGCTTGCCCTGAGGTCAAGCCACAGCGCGTACTTGCTGGTGAGGTATTCCGCAAGGCTGACGTCGGCTAGGGCAAGGTCTTTTTTCGGCTTTTTCACTTCCGGGTGTCACCTGCTACCGGCTGCGAAGAACTTCCTCGCTTCATCAAATATATGGTCAGAGCGCATCCCTTGGCTGAAGCGTTGGTTGGGGACCCCTCGATGGTGACCTCGACCTTGGCGATTTTCGGGTTATAGAAGGCCTCTGTGTCGCGAGCGAAGGGCTGTTGCGCGACTTCATCCTCAAAGAGCATCAGGATGCCCTTCATGCTGCGGGCGGGCACGTTGAGGTTGCTATTCCAGAGGGTGTCGCTCTCGTCTTTACCGATGTTGCGGTGCCGCAGTACCCTGTCGTACAGGATCGAAATGCGGCTTCTGTACTGGTTGTTGATCATTTGGGCCAGCTCCGGCAGGGTGACCATGTCATACTGAAGACAGATGTTTCCAGTGTCGAAAGAGGCACATCTGCCTGTGGCCTGGATCACACGGTTGTAGTCGTTGAACGTGAGCTCATACTCGAGTCGGTCGCCAAGCGCGCTCTGGTAGAATGGCATGTGGCTCTCGAGTAGCTCGAAGTCCAGTGGGATGTAGAAACGATTGCCGAAAGCATCGGAGACGGCTTTGGCCGCTAGAACGGACTCATCTTCGTTCCCAGCATTGATTCGGATCCTCGTCGTATTTTGGTTTTCCGACGTATCAATGCCTTGGTACTGGCCATTTTTCCTCTCTGAAGCCGTCCTCCAGAGATCGCGGTAGCAGTGGTACACATCAATATCGTCGATGCTGAGGACCTCATTTCCCGAAATTTTAATCACGGTCTTTTTCACGAGCGCGGCCTAGGTTCTGAACCAAGGTCCGAATGGCATTTTCGCTGTGCAGCGTTATCGTTAAGGCCAACCTCGCGGTCCCGGGGACGATGACATCATGTTTGCCGAGGTTGGGGAATCGAACCAGAAGCTGCTGGTTCGGGCCGATCGTGCTGGGTTTGTTAGTTTTCGACACCGATTACCTCACCCCTTTTACCCCAAGGGGTTCGCGGAGGCACCGGTAGGGGTCAAGCTTTCGTCCGTACTTACTTGATGACATGGTGTCAGCTTCGTTGACACTCGACAAAGTCGTCTGTTTTAAAGATGCGCGACAACCTTCAAATGCACATACTTGTTATATAAATATGGCTGACAATGATTTCGAAAACCCAACGTTTGACCCAGACGGGCCTGGAATAGGCGATGATTATGATTTCGACCTCCCCGACCCCCCCCCCCCATGGAGCCATCACTGCCCGTCCAGCAAGATCTAAACACATCCGGGGACAATTTGCAGAATCTGCAGGGCGAGTTGAAACAGGCAGAACTTGAGGCTCAGAAAAAGCGCCTGGTTGACACTTTCTACAGAGAAGTGAACCGTGCCTATGGGTTGCGCCCCGACGGCAGGATCGACTATAGCCAGTTTGGGATTGATGCCGACGGCAAAACACTCTACTGGACCCCAGGCGACAAAAAGATCCCTATCACTGCGACGAGGGGACAATTCCGGTTTCTGGCCCTATCAACACTGGCCACAAGATACGGAGGAGGCGGCATACATGCACTGCGAAGTTCACTGGGGTTCCCTGAATTCACATAGAATACGCAGCGTCTAAGTAGCTCCGCCGTGAAAGCTCTACCGAGCGGTGCGAATCTTGAAAATATCGAACTTTAAGACCATCCCGGCATAGCCGAGAGCGCGCACCGCAGCGCAGAAGACGTTGAGACCGTATTGAAGACAATTGATAATCAGCCTATCGACACCGCGTGGGTCACCCAGGCCAAAAGAGAGCTCGCTGGGCTTGAAAATGCCATGACTCGAACCCGAGATGAGTTGGCGAACAACCTGGCGAAACTGTCAAATGTCGACGAGGGAAAATCCCAAGTTGAAAAACACTTGGCCAGGGAGCGGCTGAAACTGACGGAAACGGACGACCCCGTGATGCAGCAGGCGATTCGAGACCGAATCAGAAAACTGGAGGGCGAGCACTCTGACATCGAAATCGAAAGACATTCGAGGCTCGAATCCCTCTCTACGAACAGAGAAGCTCTCCGGTCCCAGATCTCCCGAATCCGTGAGACGTTCAGGCGGCTCCTTCATTAAAACAAGACGCTGACTGAGCGAATACGGACACTCTTCCGCGAGCAGGGAATTACCACCGTGAGCATCCTTACAGCCATTGGGATGGCAATCTCGACCCTAGTGTTTGCGCTAACAGGCGGCGGGGAGTGTACAGGCTCCCAGTCAACCCGTCAAGGGCGGGGTCAAGGAGCGGGTAAAAATGCACCTACAGTCCCTTGGGCGTGCCCTAGCCAATTTGGCCGGCAAGGCCGCGGCTGCCTTGCCCGGAATCTTCGGGTCCATCGTCTCTTGGCTCTTGAGCACGCTAGGGAAGGCCGCTTCATGGCTCGCAGATAATTTGTGGGCCTTGGTCATCGGCGTGGGGGCCCTTCTTCTCGTGGCTGCACGGGACTGGTTAGCGCGCGACCAACCAAAGCACCACTAAGCCAACCCCAATCCCTGCGACTATGAGAGCTGTTTTTTTCTTCTTCATGATCGAGACCGGATTTCCGGTCCGGAGCAACCGCGTAGGCGACCCTTCGGGCGGTGGCCCTGCGATTACTCGCGGATCGGTCCGGGCTGGTGCAGTAGTATTCCCCTGGAATGTCCTATCGACTTTAGAGGCAGGTTGAATCAGTGCCGCCTTGTTTATTCCTCGGTGTTGGCCGATGGCAGCGTCTGACCCCGCTATTTGGATTTGGTTATTATAACCTTGGACATTGCCTTGATGGTGTGCCATGTCGCTCGGCATCAAGTAGAGCGCTCTCCCGTAGACGTAATCCAGTGGTGTGGATGCATATTGCAACGTCTTTTGATAGCGATCGATGCTGCTGGGGATGTCGACGGGTGAGGCGATGGCGTCTTCGAGATTCGCCGTAAACTGCTTTTGGGCGTCGAACCCCGTCCTGACTTTGAGAATGTTGGAACGGGTTTGAGCTTATGCTCCCAGTATTGCCCAAACGTAAGTCCGAATCGAGTCGTTGAGACGCACGACACTCGCTTGCGTGAAGCTATCTGATTTATCGAGAATGAACATCGTCCACGCCTTTGAAATATCCGCATTATGGCGTATGGCATCCTTCGGATGAAAGAAGGGGCCATCGGAGCTGTGATCACTGCGGTATTTCCCCGAAGGGGTCATGAATGTACTAAAAGATCCGAGGCCTTGACACCCGTAGTCCAGCTTTTGCCTCCAATCTGTAGAAGGCGAATCGGCGAACTCCTCGCAAAGCCGCTTGTAGGCCCTGGAGTCATATTGGTTATCGTACCATGAATAGGACTCGTCCCCAGGGAGGGCGACTTTTAGCTCCTCAAGCAGACGCCTCGTCGAATAATAAACATGAAAGCAATACAGGCTTGCAAGAAGGGACTCCTCCGCTTGGAGATGGTCCTGGAATGAAACACCACATCCGGCGGTTGCGCACCAAACCGCAAATGACAGCTGGCACTGCCACCAGCTGAAGGGGGCGTGCTGCCAGCTGTTCCACGCCTTGTTTGGCTAAGTGACGCCCCCGGTGAGCGGAGGGTTTTGATAATGCTGCCAGGTGTTTTCCCACATCGCGTTAAGCTTTTGTTTGCGTGTAAGCGGATGATTTTGATAATCGAAGATGTTCGGGTACTTGGCAAGGAAGTGACTTCCCTTATCATCGACCATTATGACTAGGTTGGGCTCCCCTGCTGCTGACTCTTTATATTTGAAATGGCCGCCTGCCTGATATTTTGTCGAGCTATTAAACGTTAACGCCTTTGTATCCATACCCATTTTGGTGATTATGATGTACATCACACTCAGACGTTCAAAATGATGTTCCAATCAATCTTGGCAGGACCTTGTCTGCGGGTGAGCGAGAGATTGCTCTCTGCGAGTTGACGTATTATCACTGGTGGTACAACATATGCACGGCGAAAAGGAATAAGAAGGTCTCAAATAACAAGACTGAAAAAACAATACCTGACGGGTATTATAACGTCTGTGAGTTGAACGAAAAGGCGTTTCAGCGGTTGGGCGCCGAACTCGCTCTGGATGAACCCTCTGGTCTACTGCAACTAACGGTAAAGCCCGGAGAAGTTATAACAATGGATCGCGAATTAGCTAATATCTTAGGCTTTTCCGACAATACTTTCAAACCCCCTCCCGTGGCGTTGATCAATAACAATGGCTATCACTTGGCAGGAGACCGCACCAAGACGTTCACTGCAAAGAAGCCACACAAGCTGGCCGTCCATCGTGAGGTCTACTTTCACCTTGCTGAATTAAGTACTTCAGACAATCTGCTAAACGGTCGCCCCTCTACACTGCTTAGATCTGTCCCCGTCGAGAACGAAAAGTGTGGAGCTGGTAGAACTGAATAATTTCACGTCTTACAGTACAAAAAGTTGTCGTCAGGGCCTGTCTCACAGCTAACTATCTCACTTAGAGATACCAACGGGGAGATGTTACCATTCGAGTATATGAGTGCAACCCTAACTATAAGGAATGGTTGACGCAACCGGCCCCGGTGGGGTCAGAAAATGCACTGAGGTGGCTTTGGCTGATCTTGGTAACACTGAGTTGTTCGATAAGAACGGGAAGGAAGATCGATTGTATGCCTTCCAGCTCTCTGAGGGAGTCTACAAAAGAAAAGAGGTCGACCAAGCGGGGTCATTGAAATTCGGTGATCTCAGCGACGTAGATACCTCACATGCCATTCCAAAGCGGGTTCATAAGCTGACCTGCACTGGGAACAAATGGGTTGCTTTTGCAGACCCCATCCAACAAACGGGGTGGCTTATTGACATAAAAATCTCATCTCCGTACGCTGTGACTGGAAAGGAGCACAGAGTTAGGAAGGTAGTGAATAGTCGCACTCTACTGTGCTCATATATCCCCGGGACGAAGAACATTGTCGTTTCCTAAGATAACGTGCTAAAGACAAGCAACAACCAGCAGGGAATCCTGAAAATAGTCTTCGAATTTCCCCCAGCGGGGCTTATTGGTAGTCACTTGCCTACATCATCGATCATCCTTGATCTACTTCTCGGAGATACACCCGACGACTTTGTTGATGTGTTACACGGCTTCAAGCTCAAATGGCCACCAACGCATGCTAATAAGGAGGTTGGGGTTCACATAGTCACAAAAAGTGGGGCTGCTCCTGAAGTGCAGTTCACTCTTGAAGGAATCCAACACCAAGCTGAATACCGTAATTTAGATATACATAATATTTTTATAGGCCCAGTGTCTCTCAAAAGACTGCGATTTACGCCCGGTGCGCTCACAAGAGACCAAGCTATAGTCGTTATTAGCCAGTAAGTCTATTTAAACCCACCCAGCTCGAGGGGTAGTACACGATGGGCCTCAACCCAGGACTTGAAACCGGAGACAAACACCGCCTTCAGCACGTATCCGAGGTCAAATTCCGTCTCAAAAAAGAAGGAGACTTCAGAGCCTCTCTGTACAAGAAATACAGTCGCGGGGTTTATGTTGTTGATGGGATTGATACCGCGCTTACTGCGACTAGCGTAGGGCTGGCTGCTTCTGGCATCGGGCTCTTGTCAACTATCATCGCGACGCCTGTCGCCATTGGCCTTGGAGCTTGGGCGATTATGTGTGGGTTGCTGGGTGTTGGCGGGAAATGTATTGGACGAAAACTCCAAACAAAAGCAAAAAAACACGGGATTCGTATCTTGGCTGAGTCGAAGCTAAACTCAATCGCCGACCGCATTTCTGTCGCGCTGAACGACGATGATATATCTGAAACAGAATTTCGCCTGATTCTCTGTGAAATCGACAAGTTCGATCAGATGAAAGAAGAAATTCGTGGACGCCACAACAGGGTCTTAGTTTATCAGAAGACGAAACAAAGGAGTTGTTTCAACGTGCGAAAGACGAGGCGTTAATGACGGCCCGTAAGAAGCTGTTAGAAGAACTAAATCAACCTACGGCGAGTAGCATCTGAATATTTCTTGTTGGCGGGCTTAAAAGAGTGCAGGCTGCCTAGACAAGCAGTTGTTTCCGTAAGAGACTTAATGCTAACAATAAATATATGGATCGGCGCCTTGCGGATATTTATTACAGCCCTAAGGGTTACAGGAGGGGTCTTGAGGCCATAAAGAAGCAGGCTTCTGCGGCTAAGACCTCAGAAGATGTGGCCCGAGCTTGGTTGAAGAAGCAGGCCATCTGGCAGATCTACCTCGCCGCCCCGCAGCACGTTCCACGACCCAAATTCGACATCACCAAGCCGAACGAGGTCCATCAAGCTGACCTGCTCTTTCTGCCACACGACCGTGTTCGCAAGCGCACGTACAAATACGCCCTTACCGTGGTTGGTGTAGCCTCACGCTTCAAAGAAGCTGAGCCTCTGGCCACTAAAGAAGCCAGAGAGGTTGCTGAAGCTTTGTCTCGCATCTACAGGCGAGGCCCGTTGATGTGGCCCAAATTGCTCTAGGTCGACCACGGTCGTGAGTTCATGGGCTCTGTCAGCCAGCTGTTGGCAAAGCACTCTGTCCGGGATCGGCGCGGTCGGGATGACATCCATCGGGACCAAGGGATCGTAGATCGCTGGAACCGGACCCTCGCAGAGCGGCTCTTCGGACACCAATACGCTCAAGAGATGCGCATCCCTTCAGGTCAAAGGTCGACTGAGTGGGTGGCTCGGCTACCTGGCGTCGTAGCAGCTCTGAACGGTGAAGTGACAAGGTTGACTGGCAAAAAACCCTCAGATGCCATAAGGGCGCGATCGGTGGCACAAAAGCCCTCCTCTGTAGTTCCTGGTCGTCCTGTTGGTCTCGAGGAGACAAAAATCCCCTTCGGTGTCGGCGTTCGCTATTTGTACCAGCCTGGCGAGCTTGAAGGGGGCGCCGGCGAGCGACTGATCCTATATGGTCTCTTGATGTGTTCAGGCTGGGCCGCTCGGTGACCAAGTCCGATGCGCATGTGTTGTATTACTTGCAGGATGGATCTCAGCGCGGATTTGAGCGCGAGGAACTCCTTGTTGTGCCACCAGACACTCAGCTTCCTCCGGATGGGGTTCTCAAGCGCTGAGCGCAGCCGCTCCTCTTTTTCGGTTGCACTCGAGACAGGTCAACCTGATGTTGTCGCGGACGTGGCCCACAGAGTTGTCTAACCGGTCAACGCTGAACTGCTGCGTGTCCTTTGGTTAGTAAGCCCATAGGAGCTCAATATCGCACGCGGCACAGTGATTGTTCTGTGCCTCCTTGAGTTCTAGGATTTGACCAACCTTCAGGTTAAACCGGAGCCCATTGGCTTGGTCCTGTCGCTTGTGGGCCACAAGCTTCTTCGCAATAATCTTGCGGAGCTGCTGCTCGGTGAGTATGGATGGCCCCTCAGAACCCTCCTCTGGGGGACAGACTACCCTTTCGAGCTGCAGCATGTACTCCACCAGTGACACTGCCAAATATGCGAGATTGAACCACTGCAGGAAGTTATCAATAATCCAGACGTTTTGGGGGTCTGCGGTGGTGAGACCTTGGCTTGAGTGGACTGTGATGGCATAGCCAAGAGCCCAGTCCTGGTCCCATATGCCGTCTAGTACCTCACGGGCGGTTTGCAAGAAAACATCGACAACGTCGTTCAGAACGAGTTCCTGCCGGTCTCGCTCTCCATCCAGCAACAAGGAACCAGGGATGGTGACCATTACGTTTTGCTGCCGAGTATCCTTGTGACGATATAACAGAGGAACGGGGAGGTTTGGGAAATGCTTCTCGTGGCTCTCGAACAGCCGCATCTGGGCCCGGTCACGAACCTTCTGCCTCGAGGTCAGGATCAAGTCCCCCGGCGTCCAAGCTTCCACGAATCTGTCCCATCCAAGGCAGGCCGGTAGCGCTTGTCTCATAGCCCGACACTGTAATCGGTCTGGATGGAGACGGATCTCCTTTTTATGAGCTTTCAGAGCCGGTTCTTTTGCCCTGGACCTCTTCATAGTAATCGGCTCTCCGCTGCAACCAGTTGTGCGGCATTTCTCCGGCGATTGGGGGCGGCTGTCCCTGGTCGCCACAACAGATAACCTGGACATCCCGACCATCGAGCCAGTCGAGGAAGGTTTCCAAAATTGCAGTATGTTTCCTCTGGCTTTCTTTGCCGGATCATAACAGGGTCACTGATGAGGCTTTATTAGCCGAAACTACGTAGTATGGCCCATCTACTTTCTTATGAATGTTTTCATTGCTCTTAAAGGAATTCATTTTTGATTTTTATTTGCCTTCACTGCAGCTGGTCTTGTGCCGTGTGGCGGCCGTAAAACGTCTCCCCGTACATCAACCATAGTGTAGTTTATATTTGACTTTTGGTCCTTTGAGATCAGCTTGAATATTCTGAGAAATCCGAAATAAATTATTGGTTTAGACTCATATTCTAGACAGGTGTTTCATTTTTTGGACCCCAATTCGATTTATATCAGTCTTTGTATCGACTGCCTATTCGAAATTAGCAAAATTGCAGTATGTTTCTTCTGGCTTTCTTTGCCGGATCATAACAGGGTCACTGATGAGGCTTTATTAGCCGAAACAACGTAGTATGGCCCATCTACTTTCCTATGAATGTTTTCATTGCTCTTATAGGAACTCATTTTTGATTTTTATTTCCAGAGTGGGGCGGGGCACTGTGCAGATCTCGTCCCAGATTATCACGCGGGGAATGAACTTCTGTCCCATCCTTTCGGGTGTCCAGTCTGTCTGGCCACTCCAGCGGAAGAAGCTGTGATAGGTCTGGGCCTGGACGCCCCTGGCCCGCATCTCTTTGGCCAGGCGTTGGGTCGGGGTGAAGACGAGGGGATTCTTGCCACAGAAGAGCTCGATCGCTCGGGTGGTCTTGCCGCTACCTCCACCACCGTTTAGGTAACTCAGCTGGTGTCGGGTCAGGGGATCGTCCTAAAGTGGCGCGGACGAATCGGGCAGGTCTTTGATGTATGCTATATATTCAGGGTTGGGGGCGTAGACCGCGTGCCATAATGACATGTAGAGTTGTTCACCCTTGTTACGCCACTGAGCTGGGTAATCACGTCTCGTGGTGGCATCGGTGTCTCCTCCTCGTGGCGGGTGTGTTTCAGTTGCGACATTTTCCTTTTGGGTGCATTTCATAAGGTTTGAAAGCCTCAACTCCCTCTAGTTTATAGAGTGCCCTTTCCGGACATAGATAGAATCGGTAGCCACTCGGACAATCTCATCGGGTTCAAACCTTGAAAGCATGGCTATCAGATTGATGTGGGCGTAGGCCAGCATGCTCGCCCTCAGGTGAGCGTACTGTGGTCTGGAGCCATCATAATACGTGAGAATATAGCCTAGAGGACACCTTTCGGGAGCTCCGACCAGGGTACCGTTTTGGCGGGTGTCTCGCACGAGAAAGTCGAGTTCTCCCTGGTCAGTCACAAGCCTACGTGTCATCCTTTTACCACCAACTCCGTTGGTAGCTCCATTGGCACCTTTGGCGCCCTTGGGTGAACTTGCCGATAACACTGCAGCCTTGGTCAAGGTCTTCTGCGAGCCACACATCGGTTTGCTTCTTAAAGTTGCTAAAGGCTTCCCGAACCTTGAGGCTCTTCAGCAAGCCAGAATCTGTGGGGAAGGTAAGGAGCTGTGTTGGGGCCCATCCACCACTTTCGGAGGCGAAATGCTTCCCAAACCAGGCAGGGATGACAGGATGGCAGGTTGCATCGAACTCCCAGTCTTGAATCTCGGCGAAGCCTGTGCCTATGTCTTTGGGGAGAGCGCCATTGATGGCTACACGGACAATCCGGTGGGTTGGGTGTCCGAACCGCTCGAAATAGGGCTTGGCTTCACCCATGCCCTGGAAGGATGCCGGATAGCAGGCCTTCATGTCGATGCTGACGACTTCCCTCGTGTCATAATTCATAGAGTTCCAGAGACCGCCGTGACCGTGCTCCACACAGGCCTTCTCGACGTCTGGAAGGAGGTTGGCTTGGGTTGGCTTCCAACCGTTCCTTTCCTTTGCCACAATACTGGCCGCACTTTCTTTTTTTTTTTTTTTATGTTTTCAACCTTTAATCGCCGCACGATTTTCGCCGAAGGCTCTTTCAGCGAGTTCAGGGTTGCCAAGTTTGGCGCAGATTTCTCGAGAGTCGCTCTTGGGCCTCTCGCGTCCTGTAGGTGCGGCCGTCCTGTTGCACGAACTGGTCAGCTGAGAGCCGTCTGTCTTGGCCGCCCAGGAGCCAGACCGCAATCGGCTCCCCCCGGGTTGCTTCCCGAATAGCCTGCCAGACGTCGCCCTCGTAGATGTGGACCTCTCTACTCTGGGGGAAGTGGAGGTCTTTGGACCAAGCGTGGCCGTTGTGGCAGATGAGTTCTACTTTACCTCTGATTCCATTGCCACCTCTCTGGTACTTTCCGCTGTTATATATGTCATCACCAGCGATGCCTCGCAAGACAATTGCCCGCTTAAGAATTTTTTCTAGGTTGGCCACATCTTCAACCGAGGCTCCAGTCTCATGGACTCTCTTCCCACTCCTGTATTTTCTGGCGCCTTGTTGGTGTTAAACTCTGGCCTCTCAAAGCACCCTCAAAGTGCTCCACAACTCTCTGGGCCATACAGTTGAGGTCGACATCTCTTAGTGGGGCGAGGTTGGCCGGATCTGGGTCTTTGATTGGGTAGAGGCCGTAGGCAACTGCAGTGACGGGGTAGGCGTTCTGGTAGAATATTTTATCGATTCCAGTCAACACGCCAGGTTTTGTGTCCCGTGAGATGTCGACGACAGCCTGTCCCTTCCTTCTCTCCGCACGGACTGGGTCGAATTAATCTTCAACGACCCAGTCGCCATCCTGTAGCTTACGAAGAAATTTGAGTTTCAGAAGAAACCCACCCTCCGGAAGGCTACCAAGTAGCCTTGCCGCTCTCTCGTCTGTCATACTGGCTTCCACAGCCATCCGACCCGCTCTGGCATGCATACCGTCGACCCACTGGATATAACCGACGTCAAATGGGGCTTCTTCTTCCACCCTCCATGTAGCGAAGACCGCAGCCGCACCATCAACTTCGAACTCTTCTTTGGCGTCGTTAAGAATCTCGACCCACTGGTCGGCTGGAAGCCCCACCGAGTGAGGGACCTGACCATCCAGGTCGGTAAACTGTTGACCCTGTGGGACTGGGTCGGATATTTCTGCAAGAATCTCATCGATCAGTTCAACCAAAGTTGCGGATAGGTATACTAGTTATCAAATTATTCTCTAATTAAAAATAATTATTCTCTAAATTGGGTATTGGGATAATTACTATTCTCTAGTGGAAATGTCAATGGCGGCTAGACGCTTAAATTCCTTCTCCACCGCTATGGTTGCCTGGGACTGGATCGGGCTCTGCAAGGATTTGATTGATCAGTTCTTCCATAGTTGCGAATTGGTATACCAGTTATCAAATTATTCTCTAATAGGAAACATCGATATCAGACAAACGTTTAAATTCCTTCTTCATCGCTATGGTTGCACGGCTCCACACACTTTCATACCCATGCGACCAACAAAGTCGGTGTTTGTTTGCAACCCCAACCCCACAAACCTCGCATGGCCGCGTGCATGAACCCTTGCGGAGATGCATGCGGTCAGTTTTACAGTACTCTTCCATACAACTCTTACCACAGGACTCAACCGAGCCCAAAGTCAGCCACTTACAATTGTTGGGTCCCTTAGGCATGATTAAGAATGAAAGTTAAAACCGGTATGTCTTTTGCAACTATTTGTCTAAATAGGTTAATTCATTATCCTGGAGGCCGAAGCCGAACTCGGCCCCAAACTCCTCCGCCAGCCACAGGATCGCATCGAGCCCTGCGCGCTGGGCGTCCGGAAAGGGGCTTGAGACCCACCAGCTCGGTCCACCGGGAGTTGACCAGGACCGAAAGATATTTGCGGATAACCCGGGGGGCTTCGAAATCTCGAGCTCCCATAATAGTGACCTTCCCACGGTAAAAGATGTTGACCCGGACCTTTTTCGTTTTGGCCTCCCAGGTTGGGCACACGCACTTGAACGAAAGGTTCTGACCGTCCGGGGGGGGGGGCGGCTTGATTTCACGGATCGGGTACGGTCCACTCCCTTCTTCTTTGGCGCGCCCCAGGTGTTCGACGATGCGCGCCAGGTTGAGGACGACTCGCTCGCTCTGGCAGTTCAGATGGAACTTGAAGTTCACCATGATCGGTCGCGACCCGACCACGGCGACCGGGCTGGCAGGATCTCTCCCCACCCCTGCCTCCGTCAAGAAGCGAGCCCACAGGGTCACAACAAAAAAACGCCGTCTGAGAAGTCGGAGGGAGCAAACGACCCCTGGGACTTGTACGTGCCCTGTCGTTGGGAAAGATTTGACGGCGTAATACTTTCCGGGAATCTCTTCGGGGAGGGTTCTGACCAGGGCGGGGGCGCATCCTCGAGGCCGGGTACGATCTCGTCAGCTCTAGGGCGGAGTTGAAGCAGGTCGCGTCGCCCTGGGGTTTCCGTTGGCGGCCGCTTCCAGCCCGGGCCGGGGCCTTCAAGAACTGCTCGAAGCCGGGGGCGCAGAAGTGGCCATAGTTGCTGTTTAAGGCCTTGACGGCCCCTCCCAGACCCGCGGTAATCCGAGAGCTCATTGTGGGGGCGGCCGGTGTTGCTGATCAGGGCTTCGAAGGTGCACGTGAACATCGTCAGGGGTGAGAAGGGCACGGTGGGCCGCCCGGGGAAGCGGGCGCCGCTGGGGCAGAGATGGGCCATCGTTTAGTGCACGGCTTCGACGCCTTCAGTTTGTGCCTAATTTACCTGTATATCTTTTGCAACTACTTGTCTAAATAGGTTACTTCCTTATCCCGGACCTAAGGCCGGCGAGGGTGGTGGGCCGCCCCCCTGGGGCTCTGGGGGTTTGCCTATACGAGACACTCGCCGAGTGCCCTAAGTATATCGCAGCCAGTTGGGGTGGAATTTTTTAAGAGTTGGGAGGCTTAATTTGCCAAATGGAAAATATTGATGTTTGGGTTGGGAGGCTTAATTTACCAAAAAAAAGAAAATATTTGGGTCGAAATGGGGTGGGAAGCTTAATGGGTTAAATGGGGTTTTCATAGCTGAAACAAAAAGTGCATTCACCCTCACTGCTGCTCTTTATGTCCACTTTTTTCACGGATAACCACTTCTTTCACTGATTGTTGCCTTACCTATTTTTCTTTCACGTCAGTGTACATTTATCTTAGTGACTATCCTTATCACGCACATCTTCTTCATTCACGATCAGGTACCTTTTCAACCCTTTCAAGCACATCTTCTTTTTCCATTCCTTTTCTTTGTATTTCTTTATGTCCACTTTTTTCACGCATGTCCACGTTTTTTCAAGGATTGTTGCCTTACCTATTTATCTTTCACGTCAGTCTACATTTTTCCTCGGGATTATCCTTTTCACGCGCATCTTCTTCTTTCTCGGACTGGTACCTTTTCAACACTTTTCACGCACATCCATCTTTTTCATTCCTTTATTTTGTATTTCTTTATGTCCACTTGTTCACGCATGTCCACTTTTTTCACGGATTGTTGCCTTATCTGTTTTTCTCTCACGTCAGTGAACATTTTTCTTCGTGATTATCCTTTTCATGCACATCTTCTGCTTTCACGTACTGGTACCTTTACAACCCTTTCATGCACATTTTCTTTTTTCATTCCTTTTCTTTGGTACCTTTTCAACCCTTTTCACGCACATCTTCTTTTTTCATTCCTTTCCTATGTACTTCTATATGTCCACTGTTTTCACAAATGTCCACTTTTTTCAAGGATTGGTGTCTTATTTATGTTTCTTTCACGAAAATGTACATTTTTGTTCGTGATTATCCTTATCACGCACATCTTCTTCTTTCACGGACAGGTACCTTTTCAACCCTTTTCACGCAAATCTTCTTTTTTCATTCCTTTTCTTTGTAATGTTTATGTCTACTTTTTTCACGCATGTCCACTTTTTTCACGGAGTGTTGCCTTCTCTATTTTTCTTTCACGTCAGTGTACATTTTTCTTCGTGATTATCCTTTTCACGCACATATTCTGCTTTCACGCACAGGTACCTTTACAACCCTTTTCACTCACATCTTCTTTTTTCATTCCTTTTCTCTGGTACCTTTTGAACCCTTTCCACGCACATCTTTTTTCATTCCTTTCCTTTGTATTTCTATATGTCCACTTTTTTCACGGGTTTCCACTTTTTTCACGGATTGTTGTCTTATTTATGTTTCTTACACGTAAGTGTACATTTGTGTTCGTGATTATCCTTATCACGCACATCTTCTTTCACGGACAGGTACCTTTTCAACCCTTTTCACGCACATCTCCTTTTTTTCATTCCTTTTCTTTGTAATTCTTTATGTCCACTTTTTACACGCATGTCCACTTTTTTCATGGAGTGTTGCCTTATCTATTTTTCTTTCACGTCAGTGTACATTTTTCTTCGCGATTATCCTTTTCACGCACAACTTCTTCTTTCACGGACTGGTACCTTTTCAACCCTTTAAGTCTGGGTACAACATGGATGTTTAACGACAGACTGCATGCATGGTAGTTAACCCAATCAAAGTTGGCAACTTTGCTTCCCTCTTTAATTGCACGCCGCTGGGTCTGGCCTCAGATTCTATGACGGCTCCAACGTAAAGGCTTATTGAGAATTAGAGAGATCTAATTCTTGGTAATGTTGGTTGGTGCCTGATGCTCTGTCTCTGGTCGGGCCCATCAAAGTCTAACTGTTGGTTTTCTTTTGCTCCAGCATTTCAGTGGTTTCTTGCTGTCGAGTCCTCACCGTTGTCTCACCTCTGTGGTTCTTTGATTTTTTGTGTTCACGGAGATGTTGCACTGATGAGTTAGGAGGCCTTCATGCGGACTTAACAAATTATTTGTCTAAATCGCGACGGAAGTAAGGGCGAGGATTGTGGCCACGTAAAATCGATTTAAGCCCCCAGTGGAAATCTTTCCACTTACCGTTCCAAGGCGGTTCTTCTGTGGCGGTTTATTTATGTTGTTGTTTGTTACTTACTGTGTGTATCACTTGTGTCTTTTTATTTTGGATGGCCATATGGCCATTTTGTGGGAAAGTAACTGTCCTTATGGCCTTCCTTTGTTTAGGTTTCCATTATGGTCTGGTCGCTTAATGTTTGTGTTTCTTTCCCTTTGGTGTCCTTGATGGGTGGAGTAAGTTAATTGTATCGATTCCTGATCTTTGTTTTACTTCTACTTTGGTACCATTTCATCTCTTTTTACCGGCCCCGATAGCTCAGTTGGTAGAGTGTCCGTTCCGGGTATCGGGAGGTCACGGGTTCGATCCCGGGCCGCGACATACCACAGTCGTTAAGAAAGGTACTAGCTGCTCCTCGCTTGGCACTCAGATTTACGGGGTAGAGCTAGGACTGGTCGACCCAGTGTCAGGATAATGTGACTGGGTGTGGTGTCATGTAATGTGTCTTGGGCATGATACTTCAGTGACACAGCACTATAAAAGTGAGCATTGAGCTCCCTGTCGCAACCAAACACCGTCGTGATATGACTGAAAAATTGTTGAAAGCGACGTTAAACCCGAATTCAAACACTCAACACTTTACACGCACATCCATCTTTGTCATTCCTTTATTTTGCATTTCATTATGTCCACTTCTTTCACGCATGTCCACTTTTTTAGGGATTGCTGCCTTATCTGTTTTCCTTTCACGTCAGTGTACATTTTTCTTCGTGAGTGTCCTTTTCTCGCACATCTTCTGTTTTCACGGACTGGAACCTTTTCAACCCTTTTCACGCACATCTTCATTCGTTTCCTTTGTATTTCTTTATGTCCACTTTTTCACAGATGTACACTTTTTTCACGGATTGTTGCCTTATCTATTTTTCTTTCACGTCAGTGTACATTTTTGTTCGTGATTATCCTTATCACGCACATCTTCTTTCACGGACTGGTACCTTTTCAACCCTTTTCACGAACATCTTCTTTTTTCATTTCTTTGCTTTGTATTTCTTTGTGTCTACTCTTTCCGCGCCTGTCCACTTTTTTCACGGATTGGTGCCTTATCTATTTTTCTTTCACGTCAGTGTACATTTTTCTTCGTTATTATCCTTTTCACGCGCATCTTCTTCTTTCTCGGACAGGTACACTTTCAACCCTTTTTCACGCACATCCATTTTTTTTTATTCCTTCATTTTGCATTTCTTGATGTTCACTTTTTTCACGGATGTCCACTTTTTTCACGGATTGTTACCATATCTGTTTTTATGTCACGTCAGTGTAAATTTATCTTCGGGATTATCCTTTTCACGCACATCTTCTTTCTCGGACTGTTACCTTTTTAACACTTTTCACGCATATCCATCTTTTTCCTTCCTTTACTTTGCATTTCTTTATGTCCACTTTTTTCACGCATGTCCACTTTTTGCATGGATTGTTGCCTTATCTGATTTTCTTCAAAGTCAGTGTACAATTTTCTTCTTGATAATCCGTTTCACGCATATCTTCTGCTTTCACGGACTGGTACCTTTACAACCCTTTTCACGCACATCTTCTTTTTCATTCCTTTTCTTTGTATTTCTTTATGTCCACTTTTTTCACGGATGTCCACTTTTTTCATGGATAGTTGCCTTGTATATTTTTCTTTCACGTCAGTGTACATTTTTCTTCGTGATTATCCTTTTCACGCGCATCTTCTTCCTTCTCGGACAGGTACCTTTTCAACCCTTTTTCACGCACATCCATCTTTTTTCACTCCTTCATTTTGCATTTCTTGATGTCCACTTTTTTCACGGATGTCCACTTTTTTCACGGATTGTTACCATATCGGTTTTTCTTTCACGTCAGTGTACATTTATCTTCGGGATTATCCTTTTCACGCACATCTTCTTTCTCGGACTGTTACCTTTTTTACACTTTTCACGCACATCAATCTTTTTCCTTTTTTTTACTTTGCATTTCTTTATGTCCACTTTTTTCACGCATGTCCACTTTTTTCACGGTTTGTTGCCTTATCTGATTTTCTTCTAAGTCAGTGTACAATTTTCTTCTTGATAATCCTTTTCACGCACATCTTCTGCTTTCACGGACTGGTACCTTTACAACCCTTTACACGCACATCTTCTTTTTTCATTCCTTTTCTTTGTATTTCTTTATGTCCACTTTTTCACGCATGTCCACATTTTCACGGATTGTTGCCTTATCTATTTTTCTTTCACGTCAGTGTACATTTTTCTTCTTGATTATCCTTTTCACGAACAGCTTCTTCTTTCTCAGGCTGGTACATTTTCAACCCTTTTCACGCACATCTTTTTTCAATCCTTTTCTTTATATTTCTTTAAGACTACTTTTTGTCACGCCTGTCCACTTTTGTCACGGATTGGTGCCTTATATATTTTTCTTTCACGTCAGTGTATATTTTCCTTCGTGATTATCCTTTTCACGCGCATCTTCTTCTTTCAAGTACCGGTATCTTTTCACCCCTTTTCACGCACATCTATTCATTCCTTTTCTTTGTAATTCTTTATGTCCACTTTTTACACGCATGTCCACTTTTTTTCACGGAGTGTTGCCTTGTCTAGTTTTCCTTCTACGTCAGTGTACATTTTTCTTCGTGATTATCCTTTTCACGCACAGCTTCTTCTTTCACGGGCTGGTACATTTTCAACTCTTTTCACGCACATCATCTTTTTTCATTCCTTTTCTTTATATTACTTTATGACTACTATTTTCACGCCTGTCCACTTTTGCCACGGATTGGTGCCTTATCTATTATTCTTTCACATCAGTCTACATTTTTCTTCGGGATTATTCTTTTCACGCGCATCTTCTTCCTTCACGGACGGGTACCTTTTCAACCCTTTTCACGCACATCCATCTTTTTTCATTCCTTTATTTTGCATTTCTTTATGTTCACTTTTTTCACGCATCTCCACTTTTTTCACGGATTGTTGCCTTATCTGTTTTTCTTTCACGTCAGTGTACATTTTTCTTCGTGATCAACCTTTCCACGCACATCTTCTGCTTTCACATAATGGTACCTTTTCAACCCTTTTCACGCGCATCTTCTTTTTTCATTCTTTTCCTTTGTATTGCGTAATTTGACATTTTTTCCCCATGTCCACTTTTTTCACGGATAAGTGCCTTATATTTTTTTTTGTTTCACGTCAGTGTACATTTTTCTTCGTGATTATCTTTTTCGCGCACATCTTCTTCTTTCACGGACTGGTACTTTTTCAATCCTTTTCACGCACATCTTCTTTTTTCATTTCTTTTCTTAGTATTTCTTTATGTCTATTTTCTTCACGCATGTCCACTTTTTTCACGGATTGTTGCCTTATCTATTTGTCTTTCTCGTCAGTGTACATTCATCTTCGTGACTATCCTTTTCACGTACGTCTTCTTCTTCCAAGGACTGGTACCTTTTCAATCCTTTTCACGCACATCTCCTTTTTTCATTCCTTTTGTTTGTATTTATTTATGTCTACTTTTTTACGCCTGTCAACTTTTTTCACGGATTGGTGCCTTATCTATTTTTCTTTCGCGTCAGTCTACTATCTTCTTTCTCGCACTGGAACCTTTTCAACGCTTTTCACGCACATCCATCTTTTCATTCCTTTATTTTGTATTGTTTATGTCCACTTTCTTCACGCATGTCCACTTTCTTCACGGATTGTTTCCTTATCTGTTTTTCTTTCACGTCAGTGTATTTTTTTTTTTTCGTGCTTATCCTTTTTCACGCACATCATCTGCTTTCAGGGTCTGGTACATTTTTAACCCTTTTCACGCACATCTTATTTCATTCCTTTCCTTTGTATTTCTTTATGTCCACATTTTTCACGAATGTCCACTTTTTTCACGGATTGTTGCCTTATCTATTTTACTTTCACGTCAATGTAGATTTTGCTTCGTGATTATCCTTATCACGCACATCTTCTTTCACGGCGGTTACCTTTTCCACGCGTTGCACGCACATCGTTTTTCATTTATTTTCTTTTTATTTCTTTATGTTCACTTTTTTCACGCATGTCCACTTTTTCATGTATTGTTGCCTTATCTATTTCTCTTTCACGTCAGTGTACATTTTTCGTCGTGATTATCCTTTTCACGCACATCTTTTTCTTTCACGGACTGGTACCTTTTCAACCCTTTTTACGCACATCTTTTTTCTTCATTCCTTTTCTTTGTATTTCTTTATTCCTACCTTTTTCTCGCCTGTCCGCTTTTTTCACGGATTGGTGCCTTATCTTTTTTTTTCTGTCACGTCAGTGTACATTTGTCTTCGGGATTATCCTTTTCACGCACATCTTCTTCTTTCTCGGACTGGTACCTTTTCAACCCTTTTCACGCACATCCATTCTTTTTTCATTCCTTTATTTTGTATTTCTTTATGTCCACGCTTTTCACGGATGTCCACTTTTATAACGGATTGGTGCCTTATCTATTTTTCTTTCACGTCAGTGTACATGTTTATTCGTGATTATCCTTTTATGCACATCTTCTGCTTTCACGGACCGGCACCTTTTCAACATTTTTCACGCACATCTTCTTTTTTCATTCCTTTCCTTTGTATTGTTTTATATCCACTTTTTTCACGGATGTCCACTTTTTTCACGGAGTGTTGCCTTATCTATTTTTCTTTCACGTCAGTGTACATTTTTCTCCGTGATATCCTTATCACGCACATCTTCTTTCACGGACAGGTACCTTTTGAACCCTTTTCACGCACATCTTCTTTTTTCATTCCCTTTCTTTGTATTTCTTTATGTCCACTTTTTTACGCATGTCCATTTTTTTCACGGTTTTCATCTGTCTCTGGTCGGGCCCATCGGAATCTAACTGTTGGTTTTTTTTTTGCTCCAGCATTTCAGTGGTTTCTTGCTGTCGAGTCCTCACCGTTGTCTCACCTCTGTGGTTCTTTGATTATTTGTGTTCACGGAGATGAGTACGCACATCTTCTTTTTTCATTTCTTTCTCTTGTGTTTCCTTATGTCCACTTTTTTCACGGATGTCTACTTTTTTAACGGATTGGGGCCTTATATTTTTTCCTGTCATGTCAGTCTTCATTTTTCTTCGGGATTATCTTTTTCACGCGCATCTTCTTCTTTCTCGGACAGGTACTTTTCAACCCTTTTCACGCACATCCATCTTTTTCATTCCTTTATTTTGGATTTCTTTATGTCCACTTTTTTCACGGATGTCCACTTTTTTACGGATTGTTGCCTTATCTATTTTTCTTTCATGTCAGTGTACATTTATCTTCGGGATTATCCTTTTCACGCACATCTTCTTCTTTCTCGGACTGGTACCATTTCAACTCTTTTCAAGCGCAGCCATCTTTTTTCATTTCTTAATTTTGTAATTATTTATGTCCTGTTTTCACGGATGTCCACTTTTTCACGGATTGGCGCCTTATCTGTTTTTCTTTCACGTCAGTGTACATTTATCTTCGGGATTATCCTTTTCACGCACATCTTTTGTACTTTTTTATGTCCACGTTTTTCATGGATGTCCTCTTTTTCACGGATTGGTGCCTTATCTATTTTTCTTTCACGTCAGTGTACATTTATCTTCGGGATTATTCTTTTCAAGCACATCTTCTGCTTTCACGGACTGGTACCTTTTCAAAACTTTTCTTTTTTTCATTCCTTTCCTTTGTATTTTTTTATGTCCACTTTTTTCACGCCTGTCCACTTTTTTCAAGGATTGGTGCCTTATGTATTTTTCGTTCACGCCAGTCTACCTTCATCTTTCTCGGACTGGTACCTTTTCAACCCTTTTCGCGCACATCCATCTTTTTCATTCATTATTTTGTATTTTTATGTCCTCTTTTTTCACGCATATCCACTTTTTCACGGATTGTTGCCATATTTGTTTTTCATTCACGTCAGTGTAAGTTTTTCTTCGTGATTATCCTTTTCACGCACATCTTCTGCTTTCACGGACTGGAACATTTTCAACCCTTTTTACGCACGCACATCTTTTTTGATTCCTTTTCTTTGTATTTCTTTATGTCTACATTTTTCTTGCCTGTCCACTTTTTCCCGGATTGATGCCTTATCTTTTTTCGTTCACGTCAGTGTACATATCTTCGGGATTATCCTTTTCACGCACATCTTCTTCTTTCTCGGACTGGTACCTTTCAACCCTTTTCACGCACATCCTTTATTTTCATTCCTTTATTTTGTATTTCTTTATGTCCTCTTTTTCACGGATGTCCAATTTTTTCACGGATTGGTGCCTTATCTATTTTTCTTTCACGTCAGTGTACATTTTTATTCGTGATTATCCCTTTCACGCACATCTTCTGCTTTCACGGACTGGCACCTTTTCAACATTTTTCATGCGCATCTTCTTTTTTCATTCCTTTCCTTTGTTTTTTTATGTCCTTTATTTTGTATTTCTTTATGTCCACTTTTTCCATGCATGTCCACTTTTTTCACGGATTGTTGCCTTATCTATTTTTCTTTCACGTCAGTGTACATTTTTCTTCGTGATTATCCTCTTCACGCACAACTTCTTTCACGAACTGGTACCTTTTCAACCCTTTTTACGCACATCTCCTTTTTTCATTCCTTTTCTTTGTATTTATATATGCCTCCTTTTTTTCGCCTGTCCGCTTTTTTCACGGGTGCCTTATCTTTTTGTTTTCTTTAACGTCAGTGTACATTTGTTTTCGGGATTATCCTTTTCACGCACATCTTCTTCTTTCTCGGACTGGTACCTTTTCAACCCTTTTCACGCACATCCATTCTTTTTTCATTCCTTTATTTTGTATTTCTTTATGTCCACGCTTTTCACGGATGTCCACTTTTTTCACCGATTGGTGCCTTATCTTTTTTTCTTTCACGTCAGTGTACATGTTTATTCCAGATTATCCTTTTCATGCACATCTTCTGCTTTCACGGACTGGCACCTTTTCAACACTTTTCACGCACATTTTCCTTTTTCATTCCTTTCCTTTGTATTGTTTTATATCCGTTTTTTTCACGGATGTCCACTTTTTTCATGGAGTGTTGCCTTATCTATTTTTCTTTCACGTCAGTGTACATTTTTCTTCGTATTTATCCTTATCACGCACATCCCCTTCAGGGACAGGTACCTTTTCAACCCTTTTCACGCACATCTTCTTTTTTCATTCCTTTTCTTTGTATGTCTTTATGTCCACTTTTTCACGCATGTCCACTTTTTTCACGGGTTTTCATCTGTCTCTGGTCGGGCCCAACGGAATCTTACTGTTGGTTTTCTTTTGCTCCAGCATTTCAGTGGTTTCTTGCTGTCGAGTCCTCACCGTTGTCTCACCTCTGTGGTTCTTTGATTATTTGTGTTCACGGAGATGTTGCACTGATGAGTTAGGAAGCCTTCATGCGGACTGAACAAATTATTTGTCTAAATCGCGACGGAAGTAAGGGCGAGGATTGTGGCGACGTAAAATCGATTTGGACCCCCCCCCCCAGTGGAAGTCTTTCCACTGACCGTTCCAAGGCGGTTCTTCTGTGGCGATTTATATAAAAAGTAGAAGTAAAACAAAGATCAGGAATTGATACAATTAACTTACTCCACCCATAAAAGACACCAAAGGGAAAGAAATACAAACATTAAGCGACCAGACCATAATGGAAACCTAAACAAAGGAAGGCCATAAGGACAGTTACTTTCCCACAAAATGGCCATATGGCCATCCAAAACTAAAAGACAAAAGTGACACACACACAGTAAGTAACAAACAACAACATAAATAAATCGCCACAGAAGAGCCGCCTTGGAACGGTCAGTGGAAGATTTCCACTGGGGGGCTTAAATCGATTTTTTCTATTAGTTGTTGTTTGTTACTTACTGTGTGTATCACTTGTGTCTTTTTATTTTGGATGGCCATATGGCCATTTTGTGGGAAAGTAACTGTCCTTATGGCCTTCCTTTGTTTAGGTTTCCATTATGGTCTGGTCGCTCAATGTTTGTGTTTCTTTCCCTTTGGTGTCTTTGATGGCTGGAGTAAGTTAATTGTATCGATTCCTGATCTTTGTTTTACTTCTACTTTGGTGCCTTATCTATTTTTCTTTCACGTCAGCCTACATTTCCCTTCGGGATTATCCTTTTCACGCGCATCTTCTTCTTTCTCTGACTGGTACCTTTTACAATTTTTTCACGCACAGACATCTTTTTCATTCCTTTATTTTGCATTTCTTTATGTCTCTTTTTTCAAGCATGTCCACTTTTTTCACGGATTGTTGCCTTATCGGTTTTTCTTTCACGTCAGTGTACACTTTTCTTCGTGATTATCCTTTTCACGCACATCTTCTGCTTTCACGGACTGGTACCTTTTTAACCCTTTTCACGCACATCTTTTTTCATTCCTTTCCTTTTTGTTTCTTTATGTCCACTTTTTTCACGGATGTCCACGTTTTTCACGGCGTGTTACCATATCTATATTCTTTCACGTCAGTGTACTTTTATCTTCGTGATTATCCTTATCACGCACATCTTATTTCATGAACAGGTACCTTTTCAACACTTTTCACGCACATCTTTTTTTCATTCCTTTTCTTTGTATTTCTTTATGTCCACTTTTTTCACTGATGTCCACTTTTTTCACGGATTTGTGCCTTATCTATTTTTTCTTCATCGTCAGACTACATTATTCTTTGGCATTATCCTTTTCACTCGCATCTTTTTCTTTCTCTGACTGGTATCTTTTCAACCCTTTTCACGCACATCCATCTTTTTCATTCCTTTATTTTGGATTTCTTTATGTCCAATTTTTTCACGGATGTCCACTTTTTTACGGATTGGTGCCTTATCTATTTTTCTTTCACGTCAAGGTACATTTATCTTCGGGATTATCCTTTTCACGCACATCTTCTTCTTTCTCGGACTGGTACCTTTTCAAGCCTTTTCAAGCACAGCCATCTTTTTTCATTTCTTAATTTTGCATTTATTTATGTCCACGTTTTTCACGGATGTCCACTTTTTCACGGATTGGTGCCTTATCTGTTTTTCTTTCACGTCAGTGTATATTTTTCTTCGTGATTATCCTTTTCACGCGCATCTTCTTCTTTCACGTACCGGTATCTTTTCACCCCTTTTCACGCACATCTATTCATTCCTTTTCTTTGTAATTCTTTATGTCCACTTTTTACACGCATGTCCACTTTTTTTCACGGAGTGTTGCCTTGTCTAGTTTTCTCTCACGGCAGTGTACATTTTTCTTCGTGATTATCCTTTTCACGCACAGCTTCTTCTTTCACGGGCTGGTACATTTTCAACTCTTTTCACGCACATCTTCTTTTTTCATTCCTTTTCTTTATATTACTTTATGACTACTATTTTCACGCCTGTCCACTTTTGCCACGGATTGGTGCCTTATCTATTATTCTTTCACATCAGTCTACATTTTTCTTCGGGATTATTCTTTTCACGCGCATCTTCTTCCTTCACGGACGGGAACCTTTTCAACCCTTTTCACGCACATCCATCTTTTTTCATTCCTTTATTTTGCATTTCTTTATGTTCACTTTTTTCACGCATCTCCACTTTTTTCACGGATTGTTGCCTTATCTGTTTTTCTTTCACGTCAGTGTACATTTTTCTTCGTGATCAACCTTTCCACGCACATCTTCTGCTTTCACATAATGGTACCTTTTCAACCCTTTTCACGCGCATCTTCTTTTTTCATTCCTTTCCTTTGTATTGCGTAATTTGACATTTTTTCCCCATGTCCACTTTTTTCACGGATAAGTGCCTTATCTTTTTTTTGTTTCACGTCAGTGTACATTTTTCTTCGTGATTATCTTTTTCGCGCACATCTTCTTCTTTCACGGACTGGTACTTTTTCAATCCTTTTCACGCACATCTTCTTTTTTCATTCCTTTTCTTAGTATTTCTTTATGTCTATTTTCTTCACGCATGTCCACTTTTTTCACGGATTGTTGCCTTATCTATTTGTCTTTCTCGTCAGTGTACATTCATCTTCGTGACTATCCTTTTCACGTACGTCTTCTTCTTCCAAGGACTGGTACCTTTTCAATCCTTTTCACGCACATCTCCTTTTTTCATTCCTTTTGTTTGTATTTCTTTATGTCTACTTTTTTACGCCTGTCAACTTTTTTCACGGATTGGTGCCTTATCTATTTTTCTTTCGCGTCAGTCTACCATCTTCTCGCACTGGAACCTTTTCAACGCTTTTCACGCACATCCATCTTTTCATTCCTTTATTTTGTATTGTTTATGTCCACTTTCTTCACGCATGTCCACTTTCTTCACGGATTGTTTCCTTATCTGTTTTTCTTTCACGTCAGTGTATTTTTTTTTTCGTGCTTATCCTTTTCACGCACATCTTCTGCTTTCAGGGTCTGGTACATTTTTAACCCTTTTCACGCACATCTTATTTCATTCCTTTCCTTTGTATTTCTTTATGTCCACATTTTTCACGAATGTCCACTTTTTTCACGGATTGTTGCCTTATCTATTTTACTTTCACGTCAATGTAGATTTTGCTTCGTGATTATCCTTATCACGCACATCTTCTTCTTTCACGGCGGTTACCTTTTCCACGCGTTGCACGCACATCGTTTTTCATTCATTTTCTTTTTATTTCTTTATGTTCACTTTTTTCACGCATGTCCACTTTTTCATGGATTGTTGCCTTATCTATTTCTCTTTCACGTCAGTGTACATTTTTCGTCGTGATTATCCTTTTCACGCACATCTTTTTCTTTCACGGACTGGTACCTTTTCAACCCTTTTTACGCACATCTTTTTTCTTCATTCCTTTTCTTTGTATTTCTTTATTCCTACCTTTTTCTCGCCTGTCCGCTTTTTTCACGGATTGGTGCCTTATCTTTTTTTTTCTGTCACGTCAGTGTACATTTGTCTTCGGGATTATCCTTTTCACGCACATCTTCTTCTTTCTCGGACTGGTACCTTTTCAACCCTTTTCACGCACATCCATTCTTTTTTCATTCCTTTGTTTTGTACTTCTTTATGTCCACGCTTTTCACGGATGTCCACTTTTATAACGGATTGGTGCCTTATCTATTTTTCTTTCACGTCAGTGTACATGTTTATTCGTGATTATCCTTTTATGCACATCTTCTGCTTTCACGGACCGGCACCTTTTCAACATTTTTCACGCACATCTTCTTTTTTCATTCCTTTCCTTTGTATTGTTTTATATCCACTTTTTTCACGGATGTCCACTTTTTTCACGGAGTGTTGCCTTATCTATTTTTCTTTCACGTCAGTGTACATTTTTCTCCGTGATATCCTTATCACGCACATCTTCTTTCACGGACAGGTACCTTTTCAACCCTTTTCACGCACATCTTCTTTTTTCATTCCCTTTCTTTGTATTTCTTTATGTCCACTTTTTCACGCATGTCCACGGACTGAACAAATTATTTGTCTAAATCGCGACGGAAGTAAGGGCGAGGATTGTGGCCACGTAAAATCGATTTGGACCCCCCCCCCCCAGTGGAAGTCTTTCCACTGACCGTTCCAAGGCGGTTCTTCTGTGGCGATTTATATAAAAAGTAGAAGTAAAACAAAGATCAGGAATTGATACAATTAACTTACTCCACCCATAAAAGACACCAAAGGGAAAGAAATACAAACATTAAGCGACCAGACCATAATGGAAACCCTTTTCACGCACATCCATTCTTTTTTCATTCCTTTATTTTGTATTTCTTTATGTCCACGCTTTTCACGGATGTCCACTTTTTTCACCGATTGGTGCCTTATCTTTTTTTCTTTCACGTCAGTGTACATGTTTATTCCAGATTATCCTTTTCATGCACATCTTCTGCTTTCACGGACTGGCACCTTTTCAACACTTTTCACACACATTTTCCTTTTTCATTCCTTTCCTTTGTATTGTTTTATATCCGTTTTTTTCACGAATGTCCACTTTTTTCACGGATTGTTGCCTTATCTATTTTACTTTCACGTCAATGTAGATTTTGCTTCGTGATTATCCTTATCACGCACATCTTCTTCTTTCACGGCGGTTACCTTTTCCACGCGTTGCACGCACATCGTTTTTCATTCATTTTCTTTTTATTTCTTTATGTTCACTTTTTTCACGCATGTCCACTTTTTCATGGATTGTTGCCTTATCTATTTCTCTTTCACGTCAGTGTACATTTTTCGTCGTGATTATCCTTTTCACGCACATCTTTTTCTTTCACGGACTGGTACCTTTTCAACCCTTTTTACGCACATCTTTTTTCTTCATTCCTTTTCTTTGTATTTCTTTATTCCTACCTTTTTCTCGCCTGTCCGCTTTTTTCACGGATTGGTGCCTTATCTTTTTTTTTCTGTCACGTCAGTGTACATTTGTCTTCGGGATTATCCTTTTCACGCACATCTTCTTCTTTCTCGGACTGGTACCTTTTCAACCCTTTTCACGCACATCCATTCTTTTTTCATTCCTTTGTTTTGTACTTCTTTATGTCCACGCTTTTCACGGATGTCCACTTTTATAACGGATTGGTGCCTTATCTATTTTTCTTTCACGTCAGTGTACATGTTTATTCGTGATTATCCTTTTATGCACATCTTCTGCTTTCACGGACCGGCACCTTTTCAACATTTTTCACGCACATCTTCTTTTTTCATTCCTTTCCTTTGTATTGTTTTATATCCACTTTTTTCACGGATGTCCACTTTTTTCACGGAGTGTTGCCTTATCTATTTTTCTTTCACGTCAGTGTACATTTTTCTCCGTGATATCCTTATCACGCACATCTTCTTTCACGGACAGGTACCTTTTCAACCCTTTTCACGCACATCTTCTTTTTTCATTCCCTTTCTTTGTATTTCTTTATGTCCACTTTTTCACGCATGTCCACGGACTGAACAAATTATTTGTCTAAATCGCGACGGAAGTAAGGGCGAGGATTGTGGCCACGTAAAATCGATTTGGACCCCCCCCCCCCCCCAGTGGAAATCTTTCCACTGACCGTTCCAAGGCGGTTCTTCTGTGGCGATTTATATAAAAAGTAGAAGTAAAACAAAGATCAGGAATTGATACAATTAACTTACTCCACCCATAAAAGACACCAAAGGGAAAGAAATACAAACATTAAGCGACCAGACCATAATGGAAACCTAAACAAAGGAAGGCCATAAGGACAGTTACTTTCCCACAAAATGGCCATATGGCCATCCAAAACTAAAAGACAAAAGTGACACACACAGTAAGTAACAAACAACAACATAAATAAATCGCCACAGAAGAGCCGCCTTGGAACGGTCAGTGGAAGATTTCCACTGGGGGGCTTAAATCGATTTTTTTATATAAGTTGTTGTTTGTTACTTACTGTGTGTATCACTTGTGTCTTTTTATTTTGGATGGCCATATGGCCATTTTGTGGGAAAGTAACTGTCCTTATGGCCTTCCTTTGTTTAGGTTTCCATTATGGTCTGGTCGCTCAATGTTTGTGTTTCTTTCCCAATGGTGTCTTTGATGGCTGGAGTAAGTTAATTGTATCGATTCCTGATCTTTGTTTTACTTCTACTTTGGTGCCTTATCTATTTTTCTTTCACGTCAGCCTACATTTCCCTTCGGGATTATCCTTTTCACGCGCATCTTCTTCTTTCTCTGACTGGTACCTTTTACAATTTTTTTCACGCACAGACATCTTTTTCATTCCTTTATTTTGCATTTCTTTATGTCTCTTTTTTTCAAGCATGTCCACTTTTTTTCACGGATTGTTGCCTTATCGGTTTTTCTTTCACGTCAGTGTACACTTTTCTTCGTGATTATCCTTTTCACGCACATCTTCTGCTTTCACGGACTGGTACCTTTTCAACCCTTTTCATGCACATCTTTTTTCATTCCTTTCCTTTTTGTTTCTTTATGTCCACTTTTTTCACGGATGTCCACGTTTTTCACGGCGTGTTACCATATCTATATTCTTTCACGTCAGTGTACTTTTATCTTCGTGATTATCCTTATCACGCACATCTTATTTCATGAACAGGTACCTTTTCAACACTTTTCACGCACATCTTTTTTTCATTCCTTTTCTTTGTATTTCTTTATGTCCACTTTTTTCACTGATGTCCACTTTTTTCACGGATTGGTGCCTTATCTTTTTTTTTCTTTCATGTCAGTGTATATTTTTCTTCGTGATTATCCTTTTCACGAAAATCTTTTTCCATTCCTTTTCTTTGTATTTCTTTATGTCCACTTTTTTCACTGATGTCCACTTTTTTCACGGATTGGTGCCTTATCTATTTTTTCTTCATCGTCAGACTACATTATTCTTCGGCATTATCCTTTTCACTCGCATCTTTTTCTTTCTCTGACTGGTATCTTTTCAACCCTTTTCACGCACATCCATCTTTTTCATTCCTTTATTTTGGATTTCTTTATGTCCAATTTTTTCACGGATGTCCACTTTTTTACGGATTGGTGCCTTATCTATTTTTCTTTAACGTCAAGGTACATTTATCTTCGGGATTATCCTTTTCACGCACATCTTCTTCTTTCTCGGACTGGTTCCTTTTCAACCCTTTTCAAGCACAGCCATCTTTTTTCATTTCTTAATTTTGCATTTATTTATGTCCACGTTTTTCACGGATGTCCACTTTTTCACGGATTGGTGCCTTATCTGTTTTTCTTTCACGTCAGTGTACATTTATCTCCAGGATTATCCTTTTTCACGTACATCTTTTGTATTTTTTTATGTCCACGTTTTTTCACGGATGTCCTCTTTTTCACGGAAATGGTGCCTTATCTATTTTTCTTTCACGTCAGTGTACATTTATCTTCGGGATTATTCTTTTCACGCACATCTTCCGCTTTCACGGATTGGTACCTTTTCAAAACTTTTCTTTTTTCATTCCTTTCCTTTGTATTTATTTTTTATGTCCACTTTTTTCACGCCTGTCCACTTTTTTCAAGGATTGGTGGCTTATCTATTTTTCTTTCACGCCAGTCTACCTTCTTCTTTCTCGGACTGGTACCTTTTCAACCCTTTTCGCGCACATCCATCTTTTTCAATCATTATTTTGTATTTTTATGTCCTCTTTTTTCACGCATATCCACTTTTTCACGGATTGTTGCCCTATCTGTTTTTCATTCACGTCAGTGTACATTTTTCTTCGTGATTATCCTTTTCACGCACATCTTCTGCTTTCACGGACTGGAACATGTTCAACCCTTTTTACGCAAGTACATCTTTTTCATTCCTTTTCTTTGTATTTCTTTATGTCTACATTTTTTCTTGCCTGTCCACTTTTTTCCCGGATTGATGCCTTATCTTTTTTTTCTTTCACGTCAGTGTACATATCTTCGGGATTATCCTTTTTCACGCACATCTTCTTCTTTCTCGGACTGGTACCTTTCAACCCTTTTCACGCACATCCTTTATTTTCATTCCTTTATTTATGTCCTCTTTTTTCTCGGATGTCCAAGTTTTTCACGGATTGGTGCCTTATCTATTTTTCTTTCACGTCAGTGTACATTTTTATTCGTGATTATCCCTTTCACGCACATCTTCTGCTTTCACGGACTGGCACCTTTTCAACATTTTTCACGCACATATTCTTTTTTCATTCATTTCCTTTGTTGTTTTTTTTATGTCCTTTATTTTGTATTTCTTTATGTCCACATTTTCCACGCATGTCCACTTTTTTCACGGATTGTTGCCTTATCTATTTTTCTTTATCGTCTGTGTACATTTTTCTTCGTGATTATCCTTTTCACGCACATCTTCTTTCACGAACTGGTACCTTTGCAACCCTTTTTACGCACATCTTCTTTTTTCATTCCTGTTCTTTGTATTTCTTTATGCCTACTTATTTCACGCCTGTCCACTTCTTTTCCCGGATTGATGCCTTATCGTTTTTTCTTTCAAGTCAGTGTACATATCTTCGGGATTATCCTTTTCACGCACATCTTCTTCTTTCTCTGACTGGTACCTTTTCAACCCTTTTCGCGCACATCTTTTCTTTTTTCATTCCTTTATTTTGTATTTCTTTAAGTCCTCTTTTTTCAGCCTGTCCAATTTATTTCACGGATTGGTGCCTTATCTATTTTTCTTTCACGTCAGTGTACATTTTTATTCGTGATTATCCTTTTCACGCACATCTTCTGCTTTCACGGACTGGCACCTTTTCAACATTTTTCACGTACATCTTTTTTTTTCGTTCCTTTCCTCTGTTTTTTTTATGTCCGCTTTTTTCACGATCGTCTACTTTTTTCACGGAGTGTTGCTTATCTATTTTTCTTTCACGTCAGTGTACATTTTCCTTCGTGATTATCCTTATCACGCACATCTTCTTCTTTCACGGAAAGGTACCTTTCACGCACATCTTTTTTCATATCTTTTCTTTGTATTTCTTTATGTCCACTTTTTTCACGCATGTCCGTTTTTTCACGGATTGTTTTCTTATCTATTTTTCTTTCACGTCAGTGTACATTTATCTTCGTGATAATCCTTTTCACGCACATCTTCTTCTTTCACGGACTGGTACGTTTTCAACCCTTTTCATGCACATCTTCTTTTTTCATTCCTTTTCTTTGTATTTCTTTATGTCTACTTTTTCACGCCTGTATTTCTTTACTTCCGGACTAGTACCTTTTCAACCCTTTTCACGCACATATTCTTTTTCATTCCTTTCCTTTTTATTTCTTTATGTCCACTTTTTTCACGGATGTCCACGTTTTTCACGGATTGTCGCCTTATCTAGTTTTCTTTCACGTCAGTGTACATTTATCTTCGTTATTATCCTAGCACATCTTCTTCTTTCACGGACGGGTACCTTTTCAACACTTTTCACGCACATCTTTGTCATTCCTTTTCTTTGTATTTCTTTATGTCCATTTTTTTCACGCATGTCCACTTTTTAACGGATTGTTGCCTTATCTATTTTTCTTTCATGTCAGTGTACATTTTTCTTCGTGATTATCCTTTTCACGCACATCCTCTGCTTTCACGGACTGGTACCTTTTCATCCCTTTTCACGCACATCTTCTTTTTTCATTCTTTTCCTTTTTTATTTGTTTATGTCCAATTTTTTCACGGTGGTCCATTTTTCACGGTTTGTTTCCTTATCTTTTTTTCTTTCTCGTCAGTGTACATTTAGCTTCGAAACTATCCTTATCACGCCCATCTTCTTCATTCTCGGACAGGTACCTTTTCAACCCTTTTCACGCACATCTTCTTTTTTCATTCCTTTTCTTTGTATTTCTTTATGTCTACTTTTTTCACGCCTGTATTTCTTTATGTCCGGACTAGTACCTTTTCAACCCTTTTCACGCACATCAGTTTTCCATTCCTTTCCTTTTTGTTTCTTTATGTCCACTTTTTTCACAGATGTCCACTTTTTCACGGATTGTCGCCTTATCTATTTTTCTTTCACGTCAGTGTACATTTATCTTCGTGGTTATCCTTATCACGCACATCTTCTTCTTTCACGGACGGGTACCTTTTCAACACTTTTTTCGCACATCTTTTTTCATTCTTTTTCTTTGTATTTTTTTATGTCCACTTTTTTCACGGATGTCCACTTTTTAACGGATTGTTGCCTTATCTATTTTTCTTTCATGTCAGTGTATAGTTTTCTTCGTGATTATCGTTTTCACGCACATCGCCTGCTTTCACGGACTGGTACCTTTTCAACCCTTTTTATGCACATCTTCTTTTTTATTATTTTCCTTTTTTATTTCTGTATGTCCACTTTTTTCACGGATGTCCACTTTTTTTCACGGATTGTTGCCTTATCTATTTTTCTTTCACGTCAGTGTACATTTAGCTTTGTGACCATCCTTATCACGCACATCTTCTTCATTCTCGGACAGGTACCTTTTCAACTCTCTTCACGCACATCTTCTTTTTTCATTCCTTTTCTTTATATTACTTTATGTCAACTTTTTTCAGGCATGTCCATTTTTTCACAGATTGTTGCCTTATCTATTTTTCTTTCACGTCAGTGGACATTTTTCTTCGTGATTATTCCTTTCACGCACATCTTGTTCTTTCACGGACTGGTACCTTTTCAACCCTTTTCACGCACATCTTTTTTCATTCCTTTTTTTTCTATTTCTTTATGTCCACTTTTTCACGCATGTCCACTATTTTCACGGATTGTTGCCTTATCTATTTTTCTTTCACGCCAGTGTACATTTATCTTCGTGATTATCCTTTTCACGCACATCTTCTTTCACGGACTGGTACCTGTTCAACCCTTTTCACGAACATCTTTTTTCATTCTTTTTTTTGTATTTCTTTATATCTACTTTTTTCACGCCTGTCCAGTTTTTTCACGGATTGCTGCCTTATCTATTTTTCTTTCACGTCAGTCTACAATTTCTTCGAGATTATCCTTTTCACGCGCATCTTCTTCTTTCTCGGACTGGTACCTTTTCCACCCTTTTCACACACATCCATCTTTTTTCATGCCTTTATTTTGCATTTCTTTATGTCCACTTTTATCACGCATGTACACTTTTTTCACGGATTGTTGCCGTATCTGTTTTTCTTTCACGTCTGTGTACATTTTTTTCGTGATTATCCTTTTCACGCACATCTGCTTTCATGGGCTGTTACCTTTTCAACCCTTTTCACCCACATCTTCTTTTTTCATTCCTTTTCTTTGTTTTTCTTTATGTCTACTTTTTTCACGCCTGTCCACTTTTTTCACGGATTAGAGCCTTTTCTATTTTTCTTTCACGTTAGTGTAAATTTTTCTTCGTGATTATCCATTTCACGCACATCTTCTTTCTCGGACTGGTACATTTTCAACCCTTTTCACGCAATCTTCTTTTTTCATTCCTTTTCTTTGTATTTCTTTATGTCTACTTTTTTCACGCCTGTCCACTTTTTTCACTGTTTGATGCCTTATCTATTTTTCTATCACTTCAGTGTACAGTTTTCTTCGTAATTATCCTTTTCACGCACATCTTCTTCTTTCACGGACTGGTACCTTTTCAAGCACATCTTTTTCATTCGTACAAAGTTGTTTGTCCGAAATCGATGAAGTCACAACCATGCTGCAGGATGCTTAAATTTGTGCCGTCAATTAATAGTGCATTATTGGATTTCGTTTTAACGCTATATAATCCTCAACCCTCTTCCGAGTATTAAAAGGATGGTTGCTTGCGCAAGAGTACTGGTAAACCACTTAGAACTAAGCTTGCCCTGGCAAAGTGGTGGGATCAGACCGTCCCATGCTTACGGGTCTTTTGGTTTCATTGAGTGGCAGGGCTTGAGATATTAGCAGTCATTTCATCTCAGTTTTGTGTTAAAGTCCTGCAAAATTTGGGAAGGTATAATTTGAGGACCTTTACTGGCGGACCAGAGGACTGAGGACCAAGTCTTCTAGGGGACCAGGGGTATAATTTGAGGACCAGTGCTTCAATAAGACATATCATATCTATGATAATTGAAGATAATTACTGTTTATTGAAAATGGCACCTACTGGTATGGTATATCACCCCATGGGTATAAAGAGAAAAAAGGAATAAATAAATAAAAGGAAAACATGTTGTTATCAGATTATACTTAGCGGGAATTTTTTTATGAAATGTATTTTTGGCATCTTGTTACACATTTTAAAATGTTTAGTTGAAATTAGAATTTCTTTTAGTTCTATATACTTGATATAATCTATCTGTTAAATTCACAAACTGTATGATGAACAGTGAAGATCCTGATCAGAGGCTTATCTGGAGCTAATCTGTTTGCCAATGTAGGGATTGTCTTGTTCAGCGGGATAAGGGATGTCAAATGTAAGTACAACATAACATCATTATAGCAAGGTTCATTATAACACGCTTTCGCATATAACACGGTTTTAAGATCGAACCCAAAAATGTATGGATTATATGGAAAAATAACCATAAATGGTCATTCATCTATATAATCTACACATTTCGTTTTGATATAACACGGTTGTTTAACTAATACCGTTTCTGATTTGGACCCCATTAATAGTGTTATAATGAGGTTGTGGTGTAATATAACATTATAAATCATGCGCATAGGAATGACGAAACATGTGTGCCATGATTCTAATCATATTTTACAGAAATTCATTTGAATCACCACTGTACAGGCTAGTTAACTCTCTAAGGTCATGTAACGGGAAAAACCTGTACCTTTACAGATATGAAGGCAGGAATTCCCAATAATATAGGACTTTGACAGAGTAAAATCAGATCATGCAGAATGTAGCATATGATCAGGGACTTTATTGTTTAAAATACACACACACACGCACGCACGCACGCACGCACGCAAGCGCACACACACATTGTCACAGTACTTTTTCTAAAACTGTAAAGGTCATTTGGAGACATTGCTTGAAATTATGGGACTTTTAGCTGAAATTGAGATGAAATGACTTCTCAAGCCCTGCTGCCCAATGAAACCAATAGGGTTTATAAGCATGGATGGTCCGACACTCGCAACGGTTTGCCTGGGCAGACTTAGATCTTGTAAGCGGTTTACCAGTACTTGGGTGCAGGACGGTTTCAGCTCTGCGTGGAAATTATCATACAGCCCATGACTTTCTTCAAGCCCCGATGGGTGGGGGCCGATTCACTGGTTGCCAAGATAAACCTCCTATGAAACATTCTGACCCACTGCGGCTATTTTCTATAAAAAAAGGCCCATGAACCACTGTGCTCACCAGACGACAGGTGGTTTGTTTCATTTGAGGTTTAACGTCCCCGTCAACACTGTAAAGATCATTTTGGAGACGCTGCTTCCAATTTTGTGGGACTTTTACCCGACATTGAGATGAAATGACATCTAAAGCCCAGTCGCCCAATGAAACCATATTGGGTGCATAAGCATGGACGGTCCGAGACTTACATCGCTTTGTCTGGGCAGGCATATTGTAGTTTATATTTTCGTGTCCTTTGGGATCATTGATTCCATTGTGGAATTTTGAAAATATCTGAGGGTCACTGATGAGGCCTTAATGGCCGAAACTAGCTAGTCGGGCCCAGAAAACATGTACACTCCATATTTTCCAGTTCTGTGATGTATTCCTTGCTTCCAAATGATAACCCTGTCTCGAACATATTAAATCCTCTAAGCGGTTTACCAGTACTCGTGTGTAGGTCGGATTCAGCTCTGCGTCGAAGCATCGTCGCAACCCATATATTTCTTCAAGCCCCGATGGGCGGGGGCTGAGAGGACAGATGGGCACTTGCCAATGGCAGCCATGTATTTTAACATGATATCATTTTAATCTGCCTATTATTAAATATTAAGTCTCCCAAATATACCCCATTATCCGAAGAAGCATCCATGTGGACTCAGTATCTGAAACATTAGGCCTTTTATGGAGTAGAAGGAGTGGGGCATGGACCCAGTGAAGCCCTGGTTGGTATCACTAAATGCGTCTTATCATTAGGAAAAGAATATATATGGTTAAGCAGTTGGGATATGTAAGGCCGAAGATATAAGGCCTCTTAAGCAGTGGAGGGGTTTGGGCATTCTCTGTCAATACCAGGAAAACCCAAGATTGTTGTTCCTAAATGTATCTTATCATAAGGACCAAGGATATATATGATTAGGAATGGGAATCTGAACGGTTTCTGAGATATGAGGCCATTTTTTTAAGTGGAATGGAGATTAATGGCCCCTGTGACCGGCCCACCTCCAAGTTGGTGTGCTAATGATAAGGAGCAAGAACAAATATGATTATGGGGTGGGGATCTGAATAGTTTCTGAAATATTTGGCCTTTTTATGATATGGAAGGGCAGGGCACATTGCCACAACACAAAGAGACACCACAGGTTGGTGTGACTGAATGAGTCTTATCATAAGGATCAAGAACATGTATGGTTTAGGGTTGGGGATCTTAAGGATATCTGAGATACACTGTGTATGGCTTTTAATGAAGTAAAGCCTTGGGCATGGCCCGGACACCCCGGGGACTCCCTAACTGGTGCCATTGAATGCGTCTTATCTTAAGGAAGATGAATACTTAAGATTTAGGTGTGGGCTTTGAGTGAGTGAGTGTTTTGAGTTTTACGTCCCACCAACAGCTAAGGTCATACGGAAACGGAGCCTCGGTTTAAAGACTCATCTGAAAGAAGCCCGGGATCGATCCTGCGATCCCTGGTAAACAAGGCGATTACCGTACCACTGCACCATGGAGGCTTTTAAGTGTAGGGCATTGATCAGTTTCTGAGATATAAGGCCTTTTGTGAAGGGGAGGGTTGAGGTAAGGCCCCGGCATGACCCGGGAGAACCCTAGGTTGTCACCGAATGTGCCTTACCATGAGGAACAAGTATCTATATGGTTGAGGGGTAAAGATCTGAATTGTTTCTGAGATAAATGGCCTTTTGTGAAGTGGAGGGCTGGGGCAAGGCCCCGGCGCAACCCAGGAAACAACCAGGTTGGTGCAAATAAATGTGTCTTGTCATAAGGAAAAAGAATATGTATGGTTTAGGGGTGGGGATCTGAAAGGGTTCCGATGTATTGGGCCTTTTATGAAATGGTGGGTGGAGGGGCATGACCCCGGCACATCCCGGGGGGGACCCCCAGGTAGGCGTAACTGAATGTATCTTATCATAAGGAACAAGAATATGATATAGAGGGTGTAAGACATGGCCCCAGCACAACCTGGGGGACCCCCTGTTGGCGTTAAAGCATATTGCTGAGAGAAGTTTACTCGAGGACCATTTTTATAAAAGTTTTGTTAAAATAGCTGCAGTGACTTGGCAGTAAATGCCATTTTTCAATTTTTCCCATTATAAGTTGCCATAGCAACCAAACTAAAGAACAGATTTCATAAAAAAAAACACAAACTTTCAATCCCCCAGCCCAAGGATACTGCAGATTAAATTTGGGCCCAATCGACCCAGTGGTTTAATAGGAGATGTCGTTTGAAAGTGTTGACGCAGACGACATACGACGGACGACGACCGACAACTGCCTGACCTATAAGCTCCCTAGGAGCCTTTGGTCTGGTGAGCTTAAAGTAATTCCGACGAAAAGTCGGTGATATAGCCACATGGCCTTTGTACTGAAGCGCTTTTCTGCTTAGTAACTTTGGGAAGAATGCCAAACTATCGACCGAATTATTGCCTTATTATTTGTTCCTCTAAGAGATCAGAGTCTTGCATTCATGTAAGAGAGGTATCTGTGAAATCTAGACTGGATATGTTGTGGGTTTGGCACACAGTGAAGACCCAGATCAGATGCCGCGGTATGCATAAGTTTCTGTACCGGGATTTAGCGTTGTAAGGGTTAACCATTGTTATTCCAAGAGGCAATGTTGATTTGAGGTTTAATGTCCCCGTCAACACTGTTTAGGTCATTTTGGAGACATCGCTTCCAATTTTGTGGACTTTTACCCGCAATTGAGATGACATCTCAAGCCCTGTCGCCCAATGAAACCAGTATGGCTTATAAACATGGACGGTCCGACTCGCACCGCTTTACCTGGGCAGGCCTAGATGCTCTAAGCGGTTTACCAGTACTGTTGTGCGGTCGGTTTCAGCTCTGCGTGGAAGCATCATGCAGCCCATCTGTTTCTTCCAGCCCCTACATGCGGGTGCCAAATTAATTGCAGACAGACTCATGACGCACGATGGACATTGATCAGTCACAAAAGCTCATCATGTAACTGCGTGACAGATGAGTTAAAATGTGGAAGCTCAGACCTTAATGTATATACCTTTTACCCATCGTGTACCTGAAACCCTTAAAGGGTAACTGGCAAACAGCAGGAAAAAAGGAAGCTGCTCCAAGGCTGGTTCCCACATGAGCACATGATGATGATGTCACTTGTTGGTGACATCAGCAATTTGGTCGGCACTTCAGTTATAATGCTTCCACTACGTTATGTAAAACGAATGTAGGTATAACAAAAACCCTTGCATCCCTATGAAATGATGCCAAAACTCATAAAATTTGCACAAATTACACTTTTGTATAATCTTAAGTGTAATTTAAGCACCTCAAAATATTTATTGTTTCATATGAATACTTTTCCTCTGATTCTTCAGTGGAATTCAAGTGGACTTGTTTTTGCTCACCAGAATTCCAATGGAATTTCAGCGAATTAAACATTTCACTGGAAACCATCAGAATTCCAATGGAATTCCACCGGAATTCTGGTGTCACTTTCAGTGGGGATGAGTACTTGGTTTGAAGCCATCTGAAAAGTAGAAGTAAAACAAAGATCAGGAATTGATACAATTAACTTACTCCACCCATAAAAGACACCAAAGGGAAAGAAAAACAAACATTAAGCGACCAGACCATAATGGAAAACTAAACAAAGGAAGGCCATAAGGACAGTTACTTTCCCAAAAAATGGCCATATGGCCATCCAAAATAAAAAACACAAGTGAAATACACCGTAAGTAACAAACAACAACATAAATAAATCGCCACAGAAGAACCGCCTTGGAACGGTCAGTGGAAGATTTCCACTGGGGGGCTTAAATCGATTTTAAGTGGCCACAATCCTCGCCCTTACTTCCGTCGCGATTTGATGAAAGTCTGGCGAAGCCCTGGACTGATACTGCGATCCCTGATTTATCAGGTGAGTATCAAAACCACTATACCACAGAGGCTTCTAAAATTTTGAAATGACTCGTGATGAAAACAATTGGAAGATTCCATTTGGTCCAGAATGGGTTAATCACTCATGCCCACTTAACCCCAACTACCTTCCCTACTTACCACCACTCCCACAAAACCTATCCAGCCCATGCCAATGCACCCATCCCGTCCACCCAAACCTACCCAAATCTCACCCAACCTACATTAACCTATCTAACCTTAACTCTACCACTGCCCACCCAGCCCAACCAAACTAACTGTCCTACCCTACCCACCTCCACTTACCTAAACCTACCTATCCTATCCTATTTACCCTACCCTTCCCCACCCAAACGAATCAAACCTCCCCATCCCTACCTGCCCCTATTCCACTCTACAAACCCTACTTTCACAACTGCACCCCACCCACCCCCAACCTACGTAACCTACCCCACCAACCTCAAATCACTCCAACCTACCCTACCCTTACTAACACCACCCACCCACCAAACACCATCCACCTACCCTACCCACCGTCTCCGTATGACCTTTGTACTTGGTGGGACGTAAAACTCAAACTCTCACTCACCTACCCTACCCTATCCATCACACTTACCCCAACTAGATGGGATGCATCACGCTTCCACGCAGAGCTGAAACCGACCCGCACACGAGTACTGGTAAACAGCTTAGAGGATCTTAGCCTGCCCAGGCAAAGCGGTGCGAGTCGGCCCATCCAGTGCTTATAAACCCTATTGGTTTCATTGGGCGGCAGGGTTTGAGATGTCATTTCATCTCAATAACGGGTAAAAGTCCCACAAAATTTGAAGCAACGTCTCCAAAATGACCTTTACATTGTTGACGGGGACGTTAAACCTCAAATCAAACAAAAAAGAAAGACAAGAGGCTCAATGAGCCTAAACCGCTCACCTGAGGAACTTAAGTTTTAACAATTCACAGACTTGACTACTAAATCTGCTAATAGAATCCAGCCCATTGACCCTTACAGGATATAAGTCATCATTATTGCATTGCATTCCAAGTTTGAGACTTCTAGCTTCTATAGTTCCTGCGAAATCTTTGACGAAAATTTAACATTGGTCAAAATGGAGAGAAAGAAGAATGAAAGAACAGATGAACAAATAAGCTGAGAAAGCCCAATGTCTCTTACACAAAATAAGTCATCATTATTCTATTGAATACCAAATTTGATGCTTCTAGCTTTTATAGTTCCTGAGAAATCTTTGATTAAAAATTTAACATTGGTCTATTATCTCTATATGGAGAGAAAGAAGAATGAAGGAACAAATGAACCAGACTAGCTCCAAAACCTAATGCAGCCTTTCCCCTTGCCCAATGGTGCTACACATAAAATTTAAACAAGATTGGTCGACTGCCTTCTGAGATATGCTTCATTGAAAGTGTGGACGACGGATGGACGGACGACAGACGACGGACTCCGGGGCCTTGGTATACTATCAGCTCACTGGAGCCTTTGGCTCAGGTGAGCTAAAAATTCAAGTCGCTATTTCTGTCACAACATTTTCCCTACGTTAAGTCTATGGGCAAATTTTTTTGTCTCTCAAGGTCACGTAACTCCGAGGTCAATATTCCGATTCGGCCCAAAATCGAACTTAACCGAGATTTTATGCCTGTCCTCGTTACCTGCAAGTTTGAAGCTGATATGAAAAAATATAAAGTTGCTATCGTGGTCACAACATATTTTTTTATGCTCAAGGGCAGGTAACTCCAAGGCAAATATTCCGATTCGGCACAAAATTGAACTTAACCGAGATTTTATGTCTGTCCTCGTTACCTGCAAGTTTGAAGCTGATCTGAAAAAAATTCAAGTCGCTATCGTAGTCGCAACATTTTTCCTAATTAAGTCTATGGGCAAATTTTTTGTCGCTCAAGGTCACGTAACTCCGAGGTCAATATTCCGATTCGGCCCAAAATTGAACTTATCGAGATTTTATGCCTGTCCTCGTTACCTGCAAGTTTGAAGCTGATATGAATAAAAATAAAGTTGCTATCGTGGTCACAACGTATTTTTTATGCTCAAGGGCAGGTAACTCTAAGGCAAACAATCCGATTCGGCCCAAAATCGAACTTAACCGAGATTTTATGTCTGTCCTCGTTACCTGTAAGTTTGAAGCTGATCTGAAAAAAATTCAAGTCGCTATCGTAGTCACAACATTTTCCCTATGTAAAGTCTATGGGCAAATTTTTTGTCGCTCAAGGTCATGTAACTCCCAAGTCAATATTCCGATTCGAACTTAACTGAGATTTTATGCCTGTCCACGTTACCTGCAAGTTTGAAGCTGATCTGAATAAAAATAAAGTTGCTATCGTGGTCACAACGTATTTTTTTATGCTCAAGGGCAGGTAACTCCAAGGTAAATAATCCGATTCGGCCCAAAATCTTACTTAACCGAGATTTTATGTCTGTCCTCGTTACCTGCAAGTTTGAAGCTGATCTGAAAAAAAAAATTCAAGTCGCTATCGTAGTCACAACATTTTCCCTATGTTAAGTCTATGGGCAAATTTTTTGTCGCTCAAATTTTTTGTAACTCCGAGGTCAATATTCCGATTCGGCCCAAAATCGAACTTAACCGGGATTTTATGCCTGTCCTCGTTACCTGCAAGTTTGAAGCTGATCTGAATAAAAATAAAGTTGCTATCGTGGTCACAACGTATTTTTTCATGTTCAAGGGCAGGTAACTCCAAGGCAAATAATCCGATTCGGCCCAAAATCAAACTTAACAGTGATTTAATGTCTGTCCTCGTTACCTGCAAGTTTGAAGCTGATCTGAAAAAAATTCAAGTTGCTATCATAGTCACAACATTTTCCCTATGTTAAGTCTATGGGCAAATTTTTTGTCGCTCAAGGTCACGTAACTCCGAGGTCAATATTCCGATTCTGCCCAAAATCGAACTTAACCGAGATTTTATGCCTGTCCTTATTATCTGCAAGAATGAAGTCGATCAGAAAAAAATTGACGGAGCTAGAGTGATGACAAGCTTTTTCCTATGTTAAGCCTATGGGAGCTCTTTGTTGCTGTGGCAACCAGAGTTCTCATCCGATCTGCACGAAAACCTTTTACAGCCTTTCCCCGTACCTGATGATGGTTCATATGAAATTTGATCAAAGTCGGCCAAGTAGTCTTCAAGATATACATTTTTGAAATTCACATTAACCCTTATGCAAAAATGCACAAGGGCAGGTAACTCCTAAGTGTATGATCCAATTCTGCCAATTATCGAACTAGACCGAGATTTCATGACTGTGCTGGTTATCTGTAAGAATGAAGCCAATCCGAACAAAATTGAAGCAGCTACAGTGATGACAACATTTTCCCCATGTTAAGTCGATAGGCAATTTTTCGGGCGCTCAAGGGGACGTAACTCTTGAGTGAATTATCTGATTCGGCCCAAAATCGAACTTGACCGAGATTTTATGCCTGTACTGGTTATCTGCAAGAATGAAGTCGATCAGAAAAAAATTGACGGAGCTAGAGTGATGACAAGCTTTTTCCTATGTGAAGTCTATGGGAGCTAGATGTTGCCATGGCAACCAGAGTTCCACTCAGATCTGCCTGAAAACCTAATGAAGCCTTTCCACTTGCCCAATAATGTGACACATGAAATTTGATCAGAGTTGGCCAAGTAGTCTTTAAGATATACATTTTTGAAATTCCCATTAACCCTAATGCAAAAACACACAAGGGCAGGTAACTCCTAAGTGAATGATCCGATTCTGCCAGTTATCGAACTTGACCGAGATTTCATGGCTGTGCTGGTTATCTGCAAGAATAAAGCCAATCTGAAAATAATTGAAGCAGCTACGGTGATGACAACATTCTCCCCATGTTAAGTCAATAGGCAATTTTTTCAACGCTCAATGGCACGTAACTCCTGAGTGAATAATCCGATTCAGCCCAAAATCGAACTTGATCGAGATTTCATGCCTGTCCTCGTTATCTGCAAGAATGAAGACGATCAGAAAAAAATTGACGGAGCTAGAGTGATGACAATCTTTTTCCTATGTTAAGTCTATGGGAGCTATTTGTTGCCATGGCAACCAGAGTTCCAATCCGATCTGCCCGAAAACAGTATGCAGCCTTTCCCCCTACCTGATAATGCTTCACATGAAATTTGATCAAGATTGGCCCACTGGTTCCGGAGATATACTTCTTTGAAAGTGTGGACGACGGACGACGACGACGACGGACGACGGACGACGGACGCCGGCTCGTGGTATACTAATACCTCACATGAGCCTTCGGCTCAGGTGAGCTAAAAATAACAACAACAACCAACAACAACAACAAAAAAAAAAACCCAAACACCACCCTACTTACCATACCCTGCATACTTGAATGCACCATACCTACCCTTACCTACCACAATCCCACCCTACCTTCCCTACCCCATCCCCGCCTCCACTTACCCTAACCTACCTACCCTATCCCATCTACCATACCCTACCCCACCCCGACGCACCGACCCTTCCCCTATTCCATTCTACCTACCCTACTAAAGCAACCCCATCCCACCCAACCCCAACCTACCTACCCTAACCAACCAACCACAAATCACCCCGACTACCAAACCCTTCCTTACACCTACCACCCCACTAAACGTCAACTACCTACTCTACCCTATCCACCCCACTTATCCTTACACCACCCTACTTACCATACTCTGCCTACTAAAAATGTACCCTAACTATCCCTACCTGCCCCAATCCCACCCTACTTTCCCTACCCTACCAACCTCACCTACCCACCCTCCCCCATCCCCACCCGACCCCAGCCTACCTACCCCGCCATATCCAACCCACCTACCACAATCACACCTTATCTACTTATCTACCCTACTAAAGCAACCCCATCCCACCCAACCCCAACCTACCTACCCTAACCAACCAACCACAAATCATCCCGACTACCAAACCCTTCCTTACACCACCCACCCCACTCAACGTCAACTACCTACTCTACCCTATCCACCCCACTTATCCTAACACCACCCTACTTACCATACCCTGCCTACTAAAAATGTACCCTACCTATCCCTACCTGCCCCAATCCCACCCTACTTTCCCTACCCTACCAACCTCACCTACCCACCCTCCCCTGTCCCCACCCGACCCCAGCCTACCTACCCCGCCATATCCAAACCACCTACCACAATCACACCTTATCTTCTTTACACCCATCTACCCTACCCCACCCAATCCCGAAACGCACCCACCATAACCCAATTCAACCCTACCTACCCTACCTTATCCTACCCCACCCATCCATCCCTAACCTATACACCCACCTACCCAAACCCCACCCACCTAGCTACCGTACTCGCACTACACAAACCCCTCCCCACCCAACCTATCCTACCTCACTCCACACCAATGCACCCATCCTACCCATCCCCAACCTGCCCCAATATCTTCCTAGCTACTCTTCTTTACAGAACCTTACCCTAACCCACCCAACCCCAACTTGCCTACCCTACCAATTCCAACCCCACCCTACCCTACATGCCCACCCCAACCCCCACCTACCCCTACCCTACCCTATCCCACCCACCCCACCCACCTACCCTACCGTACCCTACTCCAGCCCACCCCAAGCTACCCTCACCACAACACCTCCACCCCATCCAACCCCAGTCACAACAATTGTATTCAGATGGTCTAGGACACCTATATGCTAGTAGATGATAATCAAAGTACTGAAAGTACTGAGGAAAGTTGATTTATGAGGAATAATTACTATATAACAATGTTAGTCGTAGGTCAAGCAAGCAGTTATCTAGATATTTTGTTGAAAAACATCTAGAGACAAACTTCCCATATCACAGGTCCTGGTGTACGAATATCATTTGACGTGTCACCAGTAACCTGAAGAGGGTTAAAAATTCGACAAAGTAAAAAAAAATCATCGATTGTTTCGAGTTTAACGACAGGTCAACCCTAGTGGATCATTTTTGTCTTCTCTAAGAGAAAGGGGGGGGGGGGAAGAGATAGAAGAGACAGAGGAGATGATTTGTTTGTTTGTTTGTTTGATTTGAGGTTTAACGCCCCGTCAACACTGAAGGTCATTTTGGAGACTTTGCTTCCAATTTTGTGGGACTTTTACCCGACATTAAGAAGAAATGACATCTCAAGCCCTGTCGCCCTATGAAACCAATAGGGTTTATAAGCATGGACGAGCCGAATCGCATCGCTTTGCATGGACAGGCTTTGATCCTATAAGCGGTTTACCAGTACTCGAGTGCGGGTCGGTTTCAGCTCTGCGTGGAAGCATCATGCAGCCCATATATTTCTTCAAGGCCCGAAGGGCGGGGGCCGTTGTAGAGATGAAAGTGAGGGACAGAGGAGAAAGAGAAAAATGAACGGAAGTGTAGAAACAGAAGAAATAACAACACTCCCACACTCTACCGTTACCTGCTGCAAGGACAGCAGGTGTTGCCCAATTGTGGGTCGATACCAGCTGGACTTCCCAGGGACACGAGATACACATCGCCATTGCCTCACTCAACTACCCCCACGAAGAAAAAACGGAAGAAAGAAAGATAAACGTGTCTGCCAATTTCTTCATGGTCAAACCATAAAATTCTAAATTAGCTCAGTACATATCTGCTAATAATCTTACAGAGAAGTTCTCCTAGCGGGCACATGATATCTTAGCAACGTCGCATTTATACGACAATGCACATACGTTTTGCAGCCGCTTGGAACTATGTTCCTTCTGGCGTCGGGACATAAGAAGGAGAATAACTTGATAAAACAGAAAAAATTTAAAACCATTTGATTTAGAAATTATAACCCTGATCAGACGCCACGTTTACCTAAGCCGAATTAAAATACGTTTATTCAAACCTGTACGGGATCCTAAAAGCATTAACCCATAAATGCCAATTAATTGTTTCAATTCAGGGACATTCTGAAACAGTTAAGATAGATTAGAGGCAACAGAATGTTGCGTCTGATCGGTGTCTTAACTATTAGCTAAAGTACGGAACTTGATTTAAAACTCACAGCTTACAACATGTGTTTTGTAATTAGAGCTCTCGAAAGCAGGCGAATTGTAGGTCAGTAAAGGGTTATTTAGTTGGTAACTGATAAGCTAACCCTTTTAACCCTGTTGACCGGTGCAGATGCCGAGGTAGAAATACACTGTATCTATACAAACCTTGTAGATCCTGATAAGACGTCACGTAGCTAGAACGTCTCGGCATAATCTACATGTACACTGTTTGTCATCACTGTATCTATACAAACCTTGTAGATCCTGATAAGACGTCACGTAGCTAGAACGTCTCGGCATAATCTACATGTACACTGTTTGTCATCATGTCAGTGAACTAATCAGAAATCCCTTTCTATAAGAATATCTTTAAAGCGAGAAGAGTCCTTTTTAGAAACTCAGGGATGAAAGAGTAAAACATAAATATCATCGGAAAGTGCGAACTAAAATAGTCCCAGAATACTGTTTTCTTTTCAGAATTTGTTTTTGTGCCAATTTATATTCAATCCGTATAAAGTCCCGAAAACTGAAATATTTTGAAAGACGTTCCATGCCTGCAAAATTAATTTTCCAGTATTCATTTTGGACTATTTTATGCAGCGAACGAAGAGTGGAAGTGGAGTAACGCGGTCCAGTACCGGAAGTAGAAATGTGTTGACAAAGAAACTTAATTTTAAAAATCAGCTTTCAAAAATGTTTAAAATAACTTCTGAAGTCATCAAACCATGGCATGCAGCATTTATTGGTTAAGAACTACATGATTTTCTCAATTGATTACCCTGAGTTGTTCTTTGCATATATTGCAAAACAACATAAAAATAAAAATATCATTCTGGATATAAAATGTGAGGTTATTAAATTTGTTTTACATTTTATCGTTATAAATGCTGTATTGTAATGCCCGATGTGCAGATGAAGAAACAGATGGGCTGCATGATGCTTCCATGCAGAGCTGAAACCGACCCGCACACGAGTACTGGTAAACCGCATAGAGGATCTAAGCCTGCCCAGGCAAAGCGGTGCGAGTCGGTCCGTCCACGCTTATAAACCCTATTTGTTTCATTAGGCGACAGGGTTTGACAAAGTAGAAGTAAAACAAAGATCAGGAATTGATACAATTAACTTACTCCACCCATAAAAGACACCAAAGGGAAAGAAATACAAACATTAAGCGACCAGACCATAATGGAAACCTAAACATTCAAAATAACCTAAAGTTATTTCATCTCAATATCGGGTAAAAGTCCAACAAAGATCAAATTTTGAATCCCTGTTTTGCATCTTATTCCACAGAACTTATGAAAATATGTTTTGCATTTAATTCCACAGAACTTATGAAATATATACTTTTAAAATGACAGCAAAACATTTGCCATTACACTTGCAAGAAATACTTTCAATGTAACTAATTGCTAAAGCTTAGCACCTGAAAAACAATCAGAGTTGATGTTTGCAAACTGTTTGCAGACTGCTATTGAGGTAAGCCTGTTAATTAATCCAACCAAATGAGTTTAAGTCACTGTTTTTGCAAAGCTTTGCAGTATGAAAAATGTCAGATATACTGGTTGCGAAACATTCAGTGTGCTAAAAGCATTTTGTATTTGCAATCTCTTTGTAGTGGCACAGATATGCTTGCAAAATGTTTGCACCAATCTGTTGCAAAGCACTTGCAAAGGGTATGCAACCGGTTATTTCACTGGAACATATTCCAAATATACTCTGCGAATGGACTGCAAAGGATTATTTTTGTATCGGATTCCAGAAATAAGAAAACTGCGCTTTTCAAAAACATGTTTTTTATTGTTGAAACTGAAAGCGATAACTTTTTCGCAAATTTGACAGATTCTTGGTGAAAGAACTTTTATTATGCATGAATAAATTATTAGATATGGCCTAAATTTCTATTTGACAATTATTTTGATGCATCACAAAGAAATAAAGGTTTTGGTGTAGCAAAAGTAGTAATGTCATCAGCACTGTCCTCTTTTCAATCATTACATACTATTTTCACACATTTGTAGGTTCCATCCAATTCTGTTCCATAAATGTATATTCATGGCATGTATTTTGCCAAAGATACTGTAAAAGTGTGATGGTAGTGGTTATTTAGGTCTAACTGGGGGTGCACACTGAATGTCCGGGAATTATCATGGAAATGTCCGAAAATTGTCCGGGAAAAAGTCCGGGAAATGTGGGGTAGCGGTGCGTTATCATTAATATCACCACTTCTGATGGTCAGAAATTAATGAAATTAGAATCAAATAAAATTTTAAGCTCCGATCTAAAACATTATATTAAAATACATTTTTTGAAGTTACTTGTCCGGAAAATTCCCTGTTTGTGTCCTGAATGTTGGGGGTAGTGGTGTGTTATCCCTAATATCTCAATTTTGGGTGATCAGAATCTACTAAGATTAGTATCAAACAAGATGTGTTTGTGAAACACTGATGCCCCCGGACAGCGCATGTTAAAAATATGAAAGCAGTATCACTAAGCAATCAAAAGGTATGGCCAAGAAATGTAGGCGCTAGAGCGATGACAAAGTTTTTCTAAAAATAGCCACAGTGACCTTGACCTTGAGGTCATGACCTTGAAAGTCGAACTCGCTCAAGATATTGTCATAAGGAACATTTGTGTGAAGCTATATCGAAATCAGTAAAGAAATGTTGGCGCTAGAACGATGACAAAGTTTTTCTTGACCTTGAGGGGGGTGTCTGGATGGACAAAAATTATGGTACCACTAGAAAGGTCTTGTGACAAGGAGTGCACGTGTGAAATATGAAAGCCCTACTACTTACCAATCGAAAGTTATGGCCAATATTAAAGTTTATTAAAGTAGGTCAAAGGTCAAGTTCAAGGTCAGGAGGTCAAAAAATATGGTACCATTAGAAAGGTCTTGTGACAAGGAGTGCACATGTGAAATATGAAAGCCCTACCACTTACCAATCGAAAGTTATGGCCAATGTTAAAGTTTTTAAAAAGTAGGTCAAACATCAAAGTCAAGGTCACAAGGTCAAAAATTATGGTACCACTAGAAAGGTCTTGTGACAATGAATGCACATATGAAATATGAAAGCACTATCACTTACCAATCGAAAGTTATGGCCAATGTTAATGTTTTTAAAGATTTTGAAAAAAATAGGTCAAAGGTCAAGTTCAAGGTCACAAGATCGAAAATTATGGTACCACTGGAAAGGTCTTGTGATAAGGTATACACATGTGAAATATGAAAGCTCTATCTATTACCATTCAAAAGTTATGCCCACTGTTAAGGTTTTTGTAGACAGACAAACAGACAAACGGAAAAATTTTGAAAAAAATAGGTCAAAGGTCAAGTTCAATGTCACGAGATCAAAAAATATGGTACCACTGGAAAGGTCTTGTGATAAGGTATACACATGTGAAATATGAAAGCTCTATCTATTACCATTCAAAAGTTATGCCCAATGTTAAGGTTTTTGTAGACAGACAAACAGACAGACAGACCAAAAACTATATGCCCCCGAATCTCTTAGATTCCGGGGGCATAATAAAACTTTCAGCTACATTCTTAAGGATTATTACAAATATTTGTAATCTTTAACATTTTGGGGGTCCAGATTTGAAGTTAATTTGACCAGCGAAATTCAATAATGTAGGTCTAACTGGGTGTATTTGATTACTTTTTGCCTCTGATCTATGTTCCTGGGAGGAGTGTGTGTGGGTGGGGGTACGTTAAACTCAGGTAAAACAGTTTTTATCGATCTGTTTGGAAAGGAGACTTGCAGTAATTATATTTTCACAAACACTTCATCAGAAATATCAGAGTAAGGCTTCATGGCACTAAGACCGTGTCTTAAGCCAAAGCAAAACTTAAAAATTGTCTCTCCGAAACAGTTCGCTGCAAGATATGTCCTAAATTTCTATTATGCACTTCTCTTGATGCATCATATAGAAAATAAGAGTTTGGTATAGGTAGCATTGCAGTAAATATTGGAAGGTGCCGGGTTCATAAACTTAATAAAAGACCATACAAAGCACGGTTACTAGCAAATTCAAGCGCTTGTACCACCACTGAACTCTCCAAATGATTAACTTCATGTTTGGCTGCCATCAAAAAGTTTTGGTCTATAAAAATTCTAATGAAGTTTTAAATAAATTGAAATCCGGACGGTTTCTTGCTTCAAGTCTGTCTACTTATGATTTTTCTACCCTTTACAATACACTTCCTCATAATCTTGTAATAGAAAAACTTAATGATTTAATTGAATGGACATTTCATAGGGAAGATCCCTCTATCTTGCATGTAATGTAAGAAATGCTTGTTTCACTTCCTAAGAGCATAAAAATCATACTTTATGGTCATGTCAGAATTTGTGTGAAGCTCTCACTTTTCTACTTGACAATATTTACATAAGATTTGGTACTAAGTTATTAGAACAAATTGTGGGTATTCCAATGGATTGCGCACCACTCGTGGCTGTTTTCTGTTTGTTTTGTTACGATAGAGACTTCATGATGTCCCTTTCTGCTGAAAACGAGTTTGAAATCATTGAAGCGTTTAGCTCCACTTCTAGATACTTGGATGATTTATTAAATATTGATCATACCTATTTCGATGGTTTGATCAGTCAAATTTACACCCCCCCCCCCCCCCCCGAGCTTCAGTTCAATTCTTCTGATACCGAGGCCCCGGTTTTTGGATTTAAATCTATTTATTGTAGATGGGTTTGTTTCGTGCAAAATTTATGACAAACGCGATGATTTTGATTTTGAGATTGTAAATTTTCCTTTTTTTTGGATGGTGATGATCCTCGTGCGCCATCCTATGGCGTTTATATTTCGCAATTAATTCGATTTGCCAGAGTGTGTAGTCATGTAACCGAGTTCAACATACGTAATAAATTGTTAACGCCTAAACTTCTAAATCAGGTTTATCGGTACCATAAACTACGCAAATCCTTTTCAAAATTTTATAGACGTCATTCTGATTTAATTTCAAAATTCAATATTGGCCTTAAATCTCTTCTGCAACAAGGTCTATCGGAACCCGAATTTTATGGTGACTTAGTATACAAATTCAGAAAAATATATAACCGCAATGACTTCAGCACCCAATTTCGTAAAATCATTCTTCGATATAAAATGATTGGGTACAACATAAATGTTATACGACAGACTGCATGCATGGTAGTTAACCCAATCACGGTTGACAACTTTGCGTCCCTCTTTAATTGCACGCCGGTGGATCAGGTCTCAGCTTCTATGATGGTTCCTGTGTAAAGGTTTATTGAGAATTAGAGAGATCTAATTCAAGGTAATGTTGGCTGATGCCTGATGCTCTATCTCTGGTCGGGCCCATCGGAGTCTTAACTTGGTTTTCTTTTGCTCCAGCATTTCAGTGGTTTCCTAGCTGCCGAGTCCTCATCGTTGGTTCAGCTCTGTGGTTGTTTGATTATTTGTGTTGACGGAGATGTTGCACTGATGAGTTAGGAGACCTTCATGTGGACTGAACAGATTGTTTGTCTAAATCGCGATGGAAATAAGGGCGAGGATTGTGGCCACGTAAAATCGATTTAAGCCCCTCAGTGGAATTCGTTTCCGCTGACCGTTCCAATGCGGTTCTTCTGTCGCGATTTATTTTTGTTATGGTTTGTCTTTCGGTGTTTGTGTCGCTTGTGTAATTTTATTTTGGATAGCCTTTTGGCCTTTTTGTGGGAAGGTACTCTCCTTTTGGCTTTCCGCTGTTGGTGTTTCCATTAGGTCTGTTGTCGCATGTTAGTGTGTCTTTCCCTTTGGTGTCTCTGATGGTAGTTATGGGTTGATTGTATCGATTCCTGATCATTGCCTCTACTTCTAAATTATCATTTTTGACCGAGCTTTTAGTTGCCTTCTAAATACCAGACTTGCTTCCATTGGATATAAATCCCATGTTTTATTTCAATGTGAGAAAAAGATAGGTATAAGGGACTAACATGATGCATGTTTTTTATAAATATATCTGCAAGCTCAAAGAAATCGTTGCTGATTTTATATGATCACCCCTCCTTTAAAAATGTTGGTTTGTATTTACCTTTCCCCAACCTACCCCACCCATCCAACCCCACCTATCTATCCACTGGTAAACAATTCTGATTCTCCGTTCTAGTAGGTAAACAGATCAACATGTTTTTGTCTCATTAACTGGTTGGGCTTGGATGGCTCTATTAACAAGTAAGGTTTGAAAAGTTTTGAATGTGTTGTTTTTGTGGCAGCAGGTAAAAGGTTACTATTGTCGCCTATGGAAAATATTTAGTGGTCTATAGCAAAGGTAGAAATGTTAGCAGCACTGTCCTGTTTTCGGTCATTACATGCTACAGTAGAATTCCGCTTAAAGACCACCCCTATATTAGGACCACTCCACTATTAAGACCGGTTTTAACATTCCCAAAACATATACTATATAACTCATTGCTATGTATTTCGATAAAAGAGACGGACCCGCTATTCAGTATTAAGACCGTTTTCAAAAGACCATATCTGTCATTAATGTTATCTATTTTGCCAAGGATAATGTAAAAATGTGATGGTAGTGCTAATTTAGGTCTAACTGGGGGTATTTGATGATTGTTTGACTCTGATCTTTGTTCTTGGGAGCGGGGTGTACTTTAAAGCCATGTAAATCAGTTTTATCGATGTGTTAGGAAAGAAGACTTGCAGTAACTGCATTTGCAGAAACACAAGAAAAAATCTACTTCATCTGGAATATTAGAGTAAGGTTTCATAGCACTAGGACTATGTCTCCTACCAAAGCAAAACTTAAAACTCGTCCCTCCTAAACAGCCCGCTGCAATATCCCAATAAGTTTTCTCATCCGGTTTATGTTCTAATTTATTGTATTCATATCAAAATGATATGAACAAATAAATTCATCTGTTTCTCGTGGCATTAAGGCATTTATAAACATTTTCTTGGCAGTTTTGTCTTCAACATATCCTCACAAATATCATCTTTTATATTAAATGTGGCTTGTAGGTGTGAAAATAGCCATGGAAATGAGTATTGGTCCTATTTAGGCATAAGTCTGTGCATTTTACGATAGAATTATTCCAAAGACGTTGGAGAAGAAACACTGATGCTAGCCAGTGTCTAGGTTCCATTCCAGAAAGAGGTAAACTTTGCACTTTTCAAAAACCTATGGTTAACTCGGCTTTCATAGTTGAATCTGAAAACGATAACTTTTTCGTATCTTTGTGACTGAACTTTTATTATATGTGAGTAAGTGTATTAGATATGACCTAAATTTATATTTGGCAGTCCTTTTGATGCATCATAATAAAAAATAAGGGTTTGTTATTGGTAGCATTGCACTAGATACTGGGAGGTGCCGGGTTTTATCACATTTGGACCGAGCTTTTAGCTGCGTTCTAAATACCAGACTTGCTTCCATTGGATCCCATGTTTTATTTCAATGTGAGAAAGTGGCAAGTATAAGGGACTAAAATGAGGCATGTATTATAAATATATCTGCAAGTTCAAAGAAATGTTTGCTGATTTTATATGGTCAACCCTCCTTTAATTTTTTTTTTTTTTTGTATTTACTCTGTTCCAGTAGGTAAAAAACATCGTTGACTGTAACTTGAAAAGGAGCAGTACAAAATGTTGATTTTTCTCATTACTTTGTTCGGCTAGGATGGTTCTATAAACAAGCACGCTTTGAAAAGTTTTGTATAAGTAGTTTTTGTGGGCGCAGGTAAGTCGTCTATGGAAATATTTAGTGGTAAGCTCCCAATTGCAAAGGTAGTAATGTCAGCAGCGCTGTCATGTTTCGGTCGATACTTACATGTGTGTTTGGTAAGAAGACTTGCAGTAATTGCATTTGCAGAATCACAAGAAAGTATCTACTTCATCTCGAATATAAGAGTAAGGTTTCAGGGCACTAGGACTATGTCTTAAACCAAATCAAAACTTAACAAGGCAACGCAAGCGTAGCATCCCCTCGCAACTGCATACCATTCATTAACATTGTTGCGAGGGGATAATTATGGCTGCTTCTACGAAGAATACTGTGTCTTCTATCCTGCAAACAAGGTTTTCAAGGTCAAGTCCATTGTGACCTTGACCTTTGACCCCTGACCTTGAAATTCAATAGGGTTCATCCTCTGTACATGGTGAACATTTGTGGAAGGTTTGATGCTTCTACGAAGAATACTGTGTCTTCTATCCTGCTCACAAGGTTTTCAAGGTCAAGTCCATTGTGACCTTTACCTTTGACCCCTGACCTTGAAATTCAATAGGGTTCATCCTCTGTACATGGTGAACATTTGTGGAAGGTTTGATGCTTCTACGATGAATACTGTGTCTTCTATCCTGCTCACAAGGTTTTCAAGGTCAAGTCCATTGTGATCTTGACCCCTGACCTTGAAATTCAATAGGTTCATCCTCTGTACATGGTGAACATTTGTGGAAGGTTTGATGCTTCTACGATGAATACTGTGTCTTCTATCCTGCTCACAAGGTTTTCAAGGTCAAGTCCATTGTGACCTTGACCTTTGACCCCTGACCTTGAAATTCAATAGGGTTTATCCTCTGTACATGGTGAACATTTGTGGAAGGTTTGATGCTTCTACGATGAATACTGTGTCTTCTATCCTGCTCACAAGGTTTTCAAGGTCAAGTCCATTGTGACCTTGACCTTTGACCCCTGACCTTGAAATTCAATAAGGTTCATCCTCTGTACATGGTGATCATTTGTGGAAGGTTTGATGCTTCTACGATGAATACTGTGTCTTCTATCCTGCTCACAAGGTTCCGGACAGACACACACACAGAAACACAGACACACAGACACACTGACACACAGACACACTGACACACGGACGCACGGCACCGATGCTATATCCCCATTCGCAACGTTGTTGCGAGGGGATAAAAATCGTCTCTCCTAAACAGCCCGCTGCAATATCCCGTTAATTTTTCTCGTCCGTTTAATGTTCTTATTTATTGTATTCATGCCAAAAGGTTGTGAACAGATGAATGCAGCTATTAATCATGGCATTAAGGCATTAATAAACATTTTCTTGGCAGTTTTGTCTTCAAAATATCCTAAACTTTTTTTTTAGTTTAAATAGGGGGTGTAGGTGTAAAAATATCCATAAAAATGAGTATTGGTGCTATTTAGGCACAATTCTGTGCATTTTAGGATAGAAGTGTTCCAAAGACATTGTAGATGAAACACTAGTGCAAGCCGGTGTCTAGGTTACATTCCAGAAAGAGGTTAACTTAGCACTTCTCAAAAACATTTGGTTTGCTCGGCTTTCATAGTTGAATAAGAAAGCAATAACGTTTTCGCAAACTTGAAATATTCTTTTTGACTGAACCTTTATTATGATAAGTAAATTATTAGATATGACCTAAATTTCTATTTGTCAATTCTTTTGATGCATCTTTCTTTGTGACTGAAATTTAAAGCCATGTAAATCAGATTTTCTTGATGTGTTTGGAAAGAAGACTTGCAGTAATTGCATTTGCACAAACACAAGAAAGAATCTATTCATCTGGTATATAAGAGTAAGGTTTCATGGCACTAGGACTATGTCTCAAACCAAAGCAAAACTTCACAATTGTCTTTCCGATACAGCCCGCTGCAATATCCCGATAAGCTTTCTCATCTGTTATATGTTCTAATTTATTATATTCATGACAAAAGGGTTCGATCAGATATATTCAGATATTTCTCATGGCATTAAGGCATTTGTAACATTTTCTTGGCAGTTTTGTCTTCAAAAATCCCAAAATGTGTAAGTTTTTACTTTAAATAGGGGGTGTAGGTGCGAAAATAGCCATAAACATTTTTATATTAGTTTTTGTGGGTGCAGGTAAGTCGCCACACATTTGTAGTTCTAACTAATTCTGTTTCATATAATGTATCTACATGGCATGTATTTTGCCATGAATAATGTACAAATACGATGGTAGTGCTTATTTAGGTCTAACTGGGTGTATTTGATGAGTTTTTTTCCTCTGATCTTTGTTCTTGGGAGGGGGTGTACTTTAAAGGCATGTAAATATGTTTTTATTGATGTGTTTGAAAAGAAGACTTGCGGAAAATGCATTTGCAGAAACACAAGACAGAATCTGGAATGTAAGAGTAAGTTTTCATGGCACTAGGACTATGTCTCAAACCAAAGCAAAACTTAAAAATTGTCTCTCCGAAACAGCATGCTGCATTATCCGGATAGGTTTTCCCATCCGTTATATGTTCTAATTTATTGTACTCATGTCAAAATGATTCGAATAGATTGAATATTATCAGATATTTCTCAAGGCATTTATAAACATTTTCTTGGCAGTTTTGTTTTCAAAATGCCCTCAAAAATGTAATTTTTACTTTAAATTGGGATGTAGTGTGAAAATAGCCAAAAGCAATTGTATGTGTAGTTTTTGTGGGTGCAGTTAAGTCGCCTGTGGAAATATTTAGTGATAAACTCCCAATAGCAAAGGTAGAAATGTCAGCAGAACTGTCAATCGGGCTGAGGGCAATGGACATTTAATATTTTTGTGACTTGACTGAGTAAGTTAATTGTATCGAATACTGATCTTTATTTTACTTCTACTTTGATTGAATTCGATTTAAATAGACGTAATTGTTAGAAATCAATTATTCATGTACATGTTTAATAATAAAATCTTTGTAGGCTTCACTAAGTCTCTTGAATTTTATCTACTTCACAAAAACGTGCTTATGACATTTGAAATGTATATACTGACTAGCGTAAGCACTGACAGTAATCATGGTAATGTAGGTGAATTTATTTTCTATATTTTCGCTCGCAAACATCAATAGAACTACCTCCAGGAGTAACCACAACCTACATGTATATTTTGTGCAAAAAAAGGAAAATAATAAACATTGAAAACTCTATTGCCTCCATTGCGACAACACATCTGTGTGCTATAATGGCACCTCTAAAAACTGTGGCACTAGCATTTTGCATCTTCTCTTCCTTGTACTTGTACTTTATAATATACATAGCTGGAGTCAAAAGAACTGCTGATTACATTTTTTCAATAAGTATAAATGAATTAACTGATTTTTCTTCTTGGTTTATGGCCAGTTTGAATCTGGGGGGTTGCAATTGTCCCTTTCTGAAAAAAGCACTGGGGTGTGGGCAAATGTCCATACCAAAAATAAGCAGTGGGGGGAATATCCGGTATGCCCGTATTTTCAACTGGGGGAGCGAAAGAAGTCCGTTAATACATTTTTTCATGGGGGGTGGCAAATGTCCTGGAAACTGACTAAATTACTAACACAACAACTCTCAAGACCTTGTTTATTCAAGAGAGCACAAGTTTATTCAAGTGAGCACAGGATAGCCAGGGACAAGGATGGACTAAAGGATGTCATGTTTTAAATGACTTTAAACGATTAGCCAAGGTGACAGTAAACAGATGAGTACTCTGGCAGGTTCAAAATAGGCCTTTTTATTAATTACATTTTTATAATTAATTTAGATAGTAACAAATAAACAGGTACCAAATAAACAGGTACCAGAGTTAAGTATAATATAACTTGTATTATTGAAAATGCCCATATATTACTGCTGAGTATATGGTTCTGTTTTAATTCCAGGGTGGACAATGCCATTTTCTGGTATTTGCCGGCATCGTCCAGTATTTGCCGGTATTTTCAACTGGGGGAGCGAAAAAAGTCCGTTAATACATTTTTTCATGGAGAGGGGGGAGGGGGAAAGTCCGTAAATACATTTTTTCATGGGGAGGGGGGGGAGGGGTTGGCAAACGTCCTGGGGGCAAATGCCCCGGACACTGACTAAATTACTGACACAACAACTCTCAAGACCTTGTTTATTCAAGAGAGCACAAGTTTAATCAAGTGAGCACAGGATAGCCAGCGGCAAGGTTGGACTTAAGGATGTAATGTTTTATATGACTTTAAACGATTAGTCAAGGTGACAGTAAACAGACGAGTACTGTGGAACATTCAAAATAAGCCTTTTTATTAATTACATTTTTATAATTAATTTTGATAGTGACAAATAAACAGATACCAGAGTTAAGTATAATGTAACCTCTATTATTGAAAATGCCCATATATCACTGCTGAGTATATGGTTCTGTTTTAATTCCAGGGTGGAAAATGCCATTTTCTGGTATTTGCCGGCATTTTCCAGTATTTGCCGGTATTTACCGGTAAATGCCACCGGCATGGAAAATACTCATATTTGCCGGCATTTTGCAAACCATAAAAGGAAAACTTAAAAATCGTCTCTCAGAAACAGCCCGCCGCAATATCCCGATAAGTTTTCTCACCCGTTATATATATTAATTTATTGTGTTCATGTCAAAAGGATACGAACATATATATTCAGATATTTCTTATGGCATTAAGGCATTTATAAACATTTTCCTGGCAGGTTTGTCTTCAACATATCCTCAAAAATATAATTTTTTACTTTAAATAAGGGGTGTAGGTGTGAAAATAACCATAAAAATGTGAATGTGTAGTTTTTGTTGGTGCAGGTAAGTCGCCTATGGAAATATTTAGTGGTAAGCTCCCAATATCAACAAAGGTAGAAATGTCAGCAGCACTGTATTGTTTTCAGTCATTACATACTATTTCCACACATTTGTAGTTCTATCCAATTCTGTTTCATAAAATGTTTTCGTGGCATGTATTTTGCCATGGATAATGTAAAAATGTGATGGTAGTGCTAATTTCGGTCTCACTGGGTGTATTTGACGAGTTTTTGCCTCTGATCTATGTTCTGGGGAGGGGGTGTACTTTAAAGGCGTGTAAATCAGTTTTTGTTGATTTGTTTGGAAAGAAGACTTACAGTAATTGTACTTGCAGAGACACAAGAAAGAATCTACTTCATCTACAATATAAGAGTAAGGTTTCATGGCACTAGGACTATGTCTCAAACAAAAGCAAAACTTAGAAATTATCTCTCCAAAACAGCCCGCTGAAATATCCTGATAAGTTTTTTCATCCGTTATATGTTCTAATTTATTGTATTCATGTCAAAAGGTTGTGAGTAGAATTATTCAGCTATTTCTCGTAGTAGTAAGACTTTTATAAACATTTTCTTGGTAGTTTTGTCTTCATAATGTCCTCAAAAATGTATTTTTTTTTACTTTAAATGTGGGGTGTAGGTATGAAAATAGCCATACAAATGAGTATCGGTGCTATTTAGGTACATTCTGTGCATTTTAGGATAGAATTATTCCAAAGTCATTGGAGAAGAAAAACACTGATGCAAGCCAGTGTCTAGATTCCATTCCAGAAAGAGATAAACTTTGCACTTTTCAACAAGATGCGTTTGTGAAACACTGATGCCCCCCGGACAGCGCATGTTAAATATGAAAGCAGTGTCACTAAGCAATCGAAAGGTATGGCCAACGTTCAAGCCTTAAAAAGTAGGACAAGGTCACGAGTTAAAAATATATGGTATCGTTGGAAAGGCCATGCGACACAGAATACACATGTGAAATATGAAAGCCATATCACTTACCAATCGAAAGTTATGGCTAATGTTAAAGTTTTTAAAAAGTAGTTTAAATGTCAAGGTCAAGGTCAGGACGTCAAAAATTATGGTACCTCTAGAAAGGTCTTTTGACAAGGAATGCACCTGTGAAATGTGAAAGCCATGCCACTTACGAATAAAAAGTTTTGGCCAAAGTAAAAGTTGTTAAAAAGGAGGTCAAAAGTCAAGGTCTCGAGGTCAAAAATTATGGTACCACTAGGCATGTCTTGTAAAAAGCATGCACATGTGAAATATAAAAGCCCTATCACTTACCAGTAGAGTGAGTGAGTGAGTGAGTTTTAGTTTTACGTCCCACCAACAGCTATGGTCATACGGAGACGGGACCTCGGTTTAAAGACTCATCCGAAAGTCTGGAGTAGCCCGGGATCGATCCTGCAATCCCTGGTTTACAAGGCCAGTAGCGTAACAACTGCACAACGGAGGCTTCTCACTTACCAGTAGAAAGTTATGAAATATGTTAAAGTTTTTAGAAACTTGGTCAAAGGACAAGGTCACAAGGTAAAAATTAATGGTACCATTAAAAAGGTCTTAAGACAAGGAAGGCACATGTGAAATATGAAAGCCCTACCACTTACCAATTGAAAGTTATGCCCAATGTTAAAGTTTTTAAAACGTAGGTCAAATGTAAAGGTCAAGGTCACGGGGTCAAAAATTAGGTTAGCACTAGAAAGGTCTTGTGACAAGGAATGCACATGTGAAATATGAAACCCCTATCACATATCAATCGAAAGCTATGGCCAATGTTAAAGTTAAAAAACAAGGATTTTAGCGCATTTTTAGAAACTAAACGGCCGTAACTCCGACATAAATGATAGGACCAACGTGAAAATGTTGTTAGGCACACCGGCACTTCAAAAGGAATGCATGTGCAACGTTTCAACTCAATCGGTGAAGAAATGTGGAAGAAGTTTGCATCACAAGCTTTTAGCGCATATTTTAGAAAATAAAGGGCCGTAACTCCGACGTAAATGAAAGGACCAATGTGAAAATTGTGTAAGGCACCCCTGCACCTCACAAGGAATGCATGTGCAAAGTTTCAGCTCAATCTGTGAAGAAATGTGGAAGAAGTTTGCATCACAAGGTGTTTTAGCGCATTGCATTTTTTAGAAAATAAAGGGCCTTAACTCCGCCGTAAATGATAGGATCAATGTGAAAATTGTGTTAGGCACCCCTGCACCTCATAGGGAATGCATGTGCAAAGTGTCAGCTCAATCGAGAAGAAATGTGGAAGAAGTTCGCATCACAAGGTTTTTAGCGCAATTTTAGCAAATAAGGGGCCATAAATCACATGTAAATGAGAGGACGAACGTGAAAATTGTTAGGCTTCTCGGAACTTCACAAGGAATGCATATGCAAAGTTTCAGCTCAATCGGGGCAGAAATGTGGAAGAAATTCGCATCACACGATTTTTTAACGCATTTTTTAGAAAAACGGGCCATAACTCCGATGTCAATGTGGGGACCATCGTGAAAATTGTGTGAGGCATCCCACCAGTTCACCAGGAATGCATGTGCAAAGTTTCAGCTCAATCGGTGAAGAAATGGGAATTAGTTTGCATCACCAAAAAGTGCGCACTTCTTTTGATGCATAATTCTTTGTGACTTAACTTTAAAGCCATGTAAGTCAGTTTTTCTTGATATGATGGAAAGAAGACTTGCAGTAATTGCATTTGCAGAAACACAACAAAGAATCTACTTCATCTGGAATATCACATCACATTTTCCAAAGATGATGACAAAAAAAAAAATGAGAAAAAAAAATGATGAGAAAAAAAGATGAGAAAAATAATGTATAAGATGTATGATAATGAATAATTAATTAAAAGAAATACAGTGTGATAAAATATTGAACTGAAAATGGAATGAAATGTCATGCTGGCCTAAGTGAACAGCAGCCTAGTTGGCGAAACGTTTAGTATCCTTAATAATTGTTTGTACGGCTGTAAAGATGAGAGTGTTATCTTCTATCGACAGACTAACATCACCAGATAAAAGAATATTAATATTCCGTGGATGCAAAGCTCTGGTTGATTGAAAAAGTATTACTCTTTCGTTAGTGTAATGTGAACAGCGAAAAAAATAATGAGCAGCATCTTCAACTTCGTCAGAGCAACTACAAGTGAAACTAGGTGCTAAGTGATTTATATATAAGTCAAGACGTAAATTACTACGATTATTTCTAATTCTTACGTGTAAAGCAGACACATATCTGTTACCAATTCTATAGTGTAATGGGACTTTCGAGTTATTTTGATGCCTTTTCAATTGATAATTAAAACTTAAATAAGACGGTAAATTATGTAATTCTACGTCAAGAGAATTTCATGCTAAAATTGAGGATGGAATACAAGATTTGCGAGAGATTTCAGTCCTGCAGAAAGGAGCGGTAATATCTGCTTGCTTTCGGAGATTGTAAGCATTTGCTTTTCCCACTAAAGGAGGAACAGATCGGATATATATGCAGGAACGAACCCGTTTATTACTTTATACATAAATACAAGTTTTTGCTTTCTTCGACGTTCCAAAAGTGACACCCAGCCACATTCTCTGTCCAGATTGCCCAGAGAAACTGATCTGGTTAAGCCTGTAACTATGCGGGCAGCTTCATTCTGAAGTGTTTGAAGCGAGTTAATATGCTCTACAGTACAGCCATCCCATACAACACGGCAACAAGTACGATAAATAAATTTGGGTTAATGCAACACGACTAAATGTATATTTCAGTTTCGTTATTATGCCAATAACTTTTGATGCACTATTTTAATATTCGCAATATGGGAATGCCATTTACCGGTACTACTGAAGGTTAGACCTAAATGTTTATGATTTGAAACATATTTTACGGGAGTTCCATCAAATATTATATTAGGAAGTGATTCAATAGGTTTTAAAGTGAAAAATCATTGCTTCTGTTTTATATGGGTTAAGTTTTATCAACAACTGAGGTGCCCAATTTACTAACATTCGCAAACCACGGTTAATGATACCTGCAATGCCATTTAGAGTAGCTGCAGCGCAGAATAGAGAGCTATCGTCGGCAAATAACCTAGTAAGGCTAAGCATAGAATCAGATATATCATTACGATGTAGACTAAAAATAAAAGGGGGCCTAGAACAGACCCTTGATGAACGCCGGCATTTACACTCCTAAAGGTTGAATAACTGTTTCTTATAACGACTTTTTGCTTCCTAGCACTGAGGTAGTCAGTAATCCACTCCAATAATTCACCGTCTATGCCAGTTTGTTTTAATTTAAAAACAAGACCCTTATGCCACACTCTGTCGGAACTTTTAGAAACGTCTAAGAAAACCATACAAAAAATTGGTTATTATCAAAAGTTTGGCAGATGTGATGATAGATGTCTATAAGTTTAAATGTTGTTGAATGGTTGGGTAAAACCAGATTGGTATTTATAAAGCAAATCATTTTCATTTAAAAAGTTATAGATGTGTTTAAAAGCTATTATTTCTGGTAGTTTGCCAACGTTGCTTAATAGAGAAACAGGTCGAAATGTCGAAGGATCATAATTATCTCCCTTTTTGGGTAAAAGGTATAACATTTGAATATTTATAGATCTCTGCAAACTTGCCTGCTCTAAAATATCTACTAAAGCGTGTAACTAGAGGCACAGATACTTCTTTTGCTACAGATTCTAGCATTTTGCTACTAATACCATCTGGCCCTGGAGCCTTGTTCGAATTTAAAAGTTCAATCAAAGATTCGACCTCTTGTGGTGCAATGCTTGATAACCGAATCTGGCATTTATATTAAAAATTCGACGTTTTCATCATTGACTGCGGAGATAGATGTAAAATATTCGTTTAATAGTTCTGCTTTATCTTCTGATGAAAAACAAAAGTCATTATGCCCAGTAACTGGGAATGAATTTAGAGGTGGAATTGAAGCAGAGCTGGAATTGTTTTTAACGAAGTGGCGTACAACTTTCCAAAATTGTTTTTTATCATTAGAGTGAAAATCAGAAATGGAAAATTCTAAATTGTTGGAATATAAGACTCGGGCTCATCGGAGTCTAACTGTTGGTTTTCTTTTGCTCCAGCATTTCAGTGGTTTCTTGCTGTCGAGTCCTCACCGTTGTCTCACCTCTGTGGTTCTTTGATTTTTGTGTTCACGGAGATGTTGCACTGATGAGTTAGGAGGCCTTCATGCGGACTGAACAAATTATTTGTCTAAATCGCGACGGAAGTAAGGGCGAGGATTGTTGCCACGTAAAATCGATTTAAGCCCCCCGGTGGAAATCTTCCACTGACTGTTCCAAGGCGGCTCTTCTGTGGCGATTTATTTATGTTGTTGTTTGTTGCTTGCTGTGTGTATCACTTGTGCCTTTTGGTTTTGGATGACCATATGGCCATTTTGTGGGAAAGTAACTGTCCTTATGGCCTTCCTTTGTTTAGGTTTCCATTATGGTCTGGTCGCTTAATGTTTGTATTTCTTTCCCTTCGGTGTCTTTTATGGGTGGAGTAAGTTAATTGTATCAATTCCTGATCTTTGTTTTACTTCTACTTTTCATTGCACTAGGACTGTGTGTGTGTGTGTGTGTGTGTGTGTGTGTGTGTGTGTGTGTGTGTGTGTGTGTGTGTGTGTGTGTGTGAATTCGGGTTAAACGTCGCTTTCAACAATTTTTCAGTCATATCACGACGGTGTCTGGTTGCGACAGGGAGCTCAATGCTCACTTTTATATTGCTGCCTCACTGAAGTATTATGTCCCAGGCACATTACATGATACCACACCCAGTCACATTATCCTGACACTGGGTCGACCAGTCCTAGATCCACCCCGTAAATCTGAGTGCCAAGCGAGGAACAGCTAGTACCGTTTTTTAACGACTTTGGTAAGTCGCGGCCCGGGATCGAACCCGTGACCTCTCGTTCCCCGGAGCGGACAATCTACCAACGGAGCTATCGAGACCGGTACTTGGACTATGTACCAAACCAAAGCAAAACCTAGAAATTGTCTTTCCGAAACAGCCCGCTGCAATATCCCGATAAGTTTTCTCATCCGTTATACGTTCTAATTTATTGTATTCATGTCAAAATGATTCAAACAGATATATTCAGATTTTTCTCATGCTACTAAGGCATTTATGAACATTTTCTTGGCAGTTTTGTCTTCAAAATTGCATCAAAAATGCCATTTTTAATTTAAATATGGGGTGTAGTTGTGAAAATAGCCATAAAAATGAGTATTGGCGCTATTTAGGCATAGTTCTGTGCATTTCATTGGAGAAGAAACACTGATGGAATAAGTTCTAGAAAGGATTATCCTTTGGAAGCAATGAATACACCACAGAACCGGAAAATATGGAGTGTACATGTTTTCTGGGCCAGACTAGCAAGTTCCGGCCATTTAGGCCTCATCAGTGACCCTCAAGTATTTTCGAAATTCCACAATGGAATCAATGATCCAAAAGGACAATAAAATATAAACTACACTATGATGTAGGGCAGGGAGTCTTTTTACGGCCGCCACACATTCCCAGATAACAGCTGTAGTGACGTCAAATAAGTTCTAGAACGGGTTATCCTTTTGAAGCAAGGAATACACCAAAGAACCGGAAAATATGGAGTATACATGTTTTCTGGACCAGACTAGCAAGTTTCGGCCATTTAGGCCTCAGCAGTGACCGTCAAGTATTTTCAAAATTCCACAAAGCCAGTGTCTAGGTTCAATTCCAGAAAGAGGTAAACTTTGCACTTTTCAAAAAGATATGGTTTGCTCAGCTTTCATAGTTGAATCTGAAAGCGATAACTTTTTCGCAAACTTGAAAGATACTTTGTGACTGAACGTTTTATTATCATGAGTAAATTATAAGAGTGCTATTTAGGCAGCTATTTAGACATAATTCTGTGCATTTTAGGATATCAGTTGTTCCAAAGACATTGGAGAAGAAACACTGATACAAGCCGGCGTCTAGGTTCCATTCCAGAAAGAGGTAAACTTTGCACTTTTCAAAAACATATGGTTTGCTCGGCTTTAATAGTTGAATCTGAAAGTGATATTTTTTGCATACTTGAAAGATTCTTTGTGACTGAATTTTTATTATGCATGAGTAAATTATTAGATATGACCTAAATTTCTATTTGGCAATGCTTTTGATGCATCATCAAGAAAATAAGGGAAAGTGGTTGACTGTAACTTGAAAAGGGGCGGATCAACATGTGGATTAACTTGTTGGGCTAGGATGGTTCTATAAACAAAGTAGAAGTAAAACAAAGATCAGGAATTGATACAATCAACCCACCCCACCCATAAAAGACACCAAAGGGAAAGAAATACAAACACCAAGCGACCAGACCACAATGGAAACCCAAACAAAGGAAGGCCATAAGGACAGTTACTTTCCCACAAAATGGCCATATGGCCATCCAAAATTAAAAGACCCTGCAATATCCCGATAAGTTTTCTCATCTGTTATATGTTCTGATTTATTGTATTCATGTCAAAAGGTTGTGAACAGATATGTTCAGCTATTTCTCGTGGTATTTAGCCATTTATAAACTTTTTCTTGGCAGTTTTGTCTTTAAACTTTCCTCAAAAATGTATTGTGTTACTTTATATAGGGGTGTAGGTGTAAAAATAGCAATAAAAATGAGTATTGGTGCTATTTAGGCATAGTTCTGTGCATTTTAGGATATAATTATTCCAATGACATTGGAGAAGAAACACTGATGCAAGCCGGTACCTGGGTTCCATTCAAGAAAGAGGTAAACTTTGCACTTTTCAAAAAACATATGGTTTGCTCGGCTTTCATAGTTGAATCTGAATCCCAAACTTGAAAGATTGTATGTGACTGAACATTTATTATGCATGAGTAAATTATTAGATATGCCCTAAATTTCCATTTTGCAATTCTTTTGATGCATCATAAAGAAAATAAGGGTTCGGTATTGGTAGTATTGCACTGGATAGTGGGCGGTGCCGAGTTTTATCACTTTTGGACAGAGCTTTTAGTTGCGTTCTAATCACCAGACTTGCTTCTATCTGATATATATCCCATGTTATATTACAATGTAAGAAAATGACAGGTTAAAGGGACTAAAATGATGCATGTTTTATAAATATATCTGCAAGCTCAAATAAATTGTTGCTGATTTTATATGGTCACCCCTACTTTAAAAATGTTGGTTTGTATTTACTCCGTTCTAGAAGGTAAACAAACATGGTTGACTGTAAATTGAGAAGGAGCATATCAACATGCGGATTTTTTTCTCATTTTGTATGTGTAGTTTTTGTGGGCGCAGGTAAGTCGCCTTTAGAAATATTCAGTGGTAAGCTCCCAATAGCAAAGGTAGAAATGTCAGCATCACTGTCCTGTTTTCAGTCATTACATACTATTTCCACACATTTGTAGTTCTATCCATTCCTGTTTCATACAATGTATCTTCATGGCATGTAGTTTGCCCTGGATAATGTCAAGCTTTGATGGTAGTACTAATTTAGGTGTAACTGTGTGTTTTGACGTGTTTTGCCTCTGATCTTTGTTCTTGGGAGGGGTGTACTTAAAATGCATGTTAATCAGTTTTTATTGATGTGTTTGGAATGAAGACTGAATGAAAAATTCTCTCTCCGAAACAGCCCGCTGCAATATCCCGATAAGTTTTCTCATCCGTTATATGTTCTAATTTATTGTATTCATGTCAAAAGGATTCGAACAGATGTAGTCAGATATTTTTCATGGCATTAAGGCATTTATAAACAATATCTTGGCAGTTTTGTCTTCAAAATATCCTCAAAAATTTTATTTTCTTTTAAATAGGGGGTGTAGGTGTGAAAATAGCCATAACAAATTTGTATTTGTACTTTTTGTGGGTGCAGGTAAGTCGCCTATGGAAATATTTAGTGGTAAGCTCCCAATAGCAAAGGTAGAAATGTCCGCAGCATTGTCTTGTTTTCAGTCATTCCATACTATTTCCACATATTTTTTGTTCTATCCAATTCTGTTTCATAAAATGTATCTCCATGGCATGTATTTTGCCATGGATAATGTAAAAATGTGATGTTAGGCATAATTTAGGTCTAACTGGGTGTATTTAATGAGTTTTTGCCTCTGATCTGGGTAGGGGGGTGTATTTTAAAGGCATGTAAATCAGATTTTATTGGTGTGTTTAGAAAGAAGACGTGCAGTAATTGTTAATGCAGAAACACAGGAAAGAATCTACTTCATCTGGAATTTAAGAGTAAGGTTTCGTGGCACTAGGACTATGTCTCAAACGAAAGCAAAACTTAAACAGCCTACTGCAATATCCCGATACGTTTTCTCATCCGCCATATGTTCTTATTTGTTTTATTCATGTCAAAAGGACGTGAACAGATATATTCGGCTAATTATCGTGGTATTAAGGCATTTATAAACATTTCCTTGGCATTTATTTTTTCAAAATATCCTCAAAAATATCATTTTCTTACATTAAAACTAGGACTATGTTTCAATACCAAAGCAAATCTTGAAAATTGCCTCTCCGAAACAGCCCGCTGCAATATCCCGATAAGTTTTCTCATCCGTTATATGTTCAAATTTATTGTATTCATGTCAGAAGGATGTGAACAGATATATTCAGCTATTTCTCATGGCATTAACTGGCTCCTGTTTCAACAGGGAATTTAATTCCCATTCACTACAGAAGGAAGGTGACCTGTATATTTTATTCCCTACAGACAAGGGAGGCCGAAAACGCTTGTTTAAACGAAAGGTTGGTTTGAAAAGCAGGAGATCATTTGCAAAATATGAGATCCACGATTGTGATAAAAATAAGTATTGAGGTGGTTCGGTTCCGAAAGAACAAGATTTTATAAGCTACTAAAGAAATAAACTGTTAGATGAGAACGTACATTTCAAAACTAAGTGATAAGTGTCCGATTATGTGAACTTTGGAGTCACATAAAATGAAAAGTTACTAATCTTATAACGTATATAAAATGCATCTTTCATTCTTTGATGTGCAGAGTGATGTAGAATTTAAAGGTGTCACACACACAGTAAAAACACATGTGTTAGATACAAATGAGGTTATCTTCCGTCCAGTGTGCAGCCCACCAGCGCAGGATGATACACATAGTTGAATCTGGAAGCGATAAGTTTTTCGCAAACTTAAAAGATTCTTTGTGACTGAACTTTTATTATGCATGAGTAAATTATCAGATATGACCTAAATTTTTATTAGGTAATTCTTTTGGTACGGCATAAAGAAAATAAGGATTTGGTATTGGTAGCATTGCACTAGATACTTGGGGAAGCCGGGTTTTATCACTTTCGGACCGAGCTTTTAGTTGCGTTCTAAATACCAGACCGGCTTCCACTGGATATATATCCTATGTTTTATTTAAATGTGTGAAAATAACAGGTGGAAGGGACTAAAATGATGCATATTTATTAATGTATCTGCAAGATCAGCGAAATTGTTGCTGATTTTATATGGTCACCCCTCCTTTAATAATGTTGGTTTGTATTTCCTCCGTTCGAGTCGGTAAACAATTATGGTTGACGGTAATTTGAAAAGGAGCAGATCAACATTAGGATTTTTTTCTCATTACCTTGTTGGGCTAGGATGGTTCTTTAAGCAAGCAAGGTTTGAAAAGTTTTGTATGTGTAGTTTTTGAGGGCGTAGGTAAATCGCCTATGGAAATATTTAGTGTTAAGCTCCGAATAGCAAAGGTAGAAATGTCAACAGCACTGTCCTTTTTTCAGTCATTACATACTATTTCCACACATTTGTAGTTCTATCCAAAGTAGAAGTAAAACAAAGATCAGGAATTGATACAATTAACTTACTCCATCCATAAAAGACACCAAAGGGAAAGAAATACAAACATTAAGCGACAAGATCATAATGGAAACCTAAACAAAGGAAGGCCATAAGGACAGTTACTTTCCCACAAAATGGCCATATGGCCATCCAAAATAAAAAGACAAAAGTGATACATACAGTAAGTAACAAACAACAACATAAATAAATCGCCACAGAAGAGCCGCCTTGGAACGGTCAGTGGAAGATTTCCACTGGGGGGCTTAAATCGATTTTACGTGGCCACAATCCTCGCCCTTACTTCCGTCGCGATTTAGACAAATACTTTGTTCAGTCCGCATGAAGGCCTCCTAACTCATCAGTGCAAAATCTCCGTGAACACAAAAATCAAAGAACCACAGAGGTGAGACAACGGTGAGGACTCGACAGCAAGAAACCACTGAAATGCTGGAGCAAAAGAAAACCAACAGTTAGACTCCGATGGGCCAATTCTGTTTTATAAAATGTATCTTCATGGCATGTATTTTGCCATGGATAATGTAAAAATTGTGATGATATTGCTAATTTAGGTCTAACTGTGTGTTTGTGATGGGATTTTGCCTCGGAACTATGTTCTTGTGAGGGGGGGGGGGTGTACTTTAAAGCCATGTAAATGAATTTTATTGATGAGTTTAGAAAGAAGACTTGCAGTAATTGTATTTGTAGACACACAAGAAAGAATCAACTATATCTTGAATATAAGTGTAAGGTTTCATGGCACTAGGACTATGTCTCAAACCAATGCAAATCTAAAAATTGTCTCACCAAAACAGCCCGCTGCAATATCCCGATAAGTTTTCTCATCCGTTATAAGATCTATTTTATTGTATTCACCATGTCTCTCCAGAATAGCCCGCTGCACTATCCGGATAAGTTTTCTCATCCGTTATATGATCTAATTTATTGTATTCATCATGTCAGAAGGATGTGAACAGATATATTCAGCTATTTCCCATGGCATTAAGGCATTTATAAATGTTTTCTTGGCAGTTTTGTTTTCAGAATATCCTCAAAAATGTCTTTTTTTTAAACAGGGGGTTTAGGTGTAAAAATAGCTATAAAATGAGTTATGGTGCTATTTAGGCATACTTCTGTGCATTTTAGGGAAGAATTGCTCCAAAGACATTGGAGAATAAACACTGATGCAAGCCGGTTTTTGGGTTCTTTCTAGAAAGAGATAAACTTTGCACTTTTCAAAAACAAATGGTTTGTTCGGCTTTCATAGTTGAATCTGAAAGCGATAACTTTTTCGCGAACTTGAAAGATTCTTTGTGACTGAACTGTTATGAGTTAATTATTAGATATGACCTAGATTTCTATTTGGCAATTTTTTTGATGCATCATAAAGAAATACGGTTCGGTATTAGTAATATTGCACTAGATACTGGGAGGTGCCGATTTTATCACTTTTCGACCGAGCTTTTAGTTGCGTTCTAAATACCAAACTTGCTTCCATTGGATGTATATCCCATGTTTTGTTTCAATGTAAGAAAGGGACAGGTATAAGGGTCTAAAATGATGCACGTTTTATAAATATATCTGCAAGCTCAAAGATATTTTTGCTGATTTTATATGGTCACCCCTTGTTAAAAAATGTTTTGTATTTACTCCGTTCTAGTAGGTAAACACACATGTTCTCATGGCATGCATTTTACCACGGATAATGTAAAAATGTGATGGTAGTGTGAATTTAGGTCTAACTGGTTGTATTTGATGAGTTTTAGTCTCTGATCAATATTTTTGGGATGGGGTGTACCTTAAAGCCATGTAAATTAATTTTATGGAAGTGTTTAGAAAGAAGACTTGCAGTAATTGCATTTGCAGAAACACAAGAAACACAAGAAAGAATCTACGTGTACTTTATCTGGAATGTAAGCGTAAGGTTTCATGAGTCTAGGACTATGTCTCAAACCAACGCATAACTTAAAAATTGTCTCTCCGAAACAGCCCGCTGCAATATCCCGATAAGTTATGTCATCCGTTATATGTTCTTATTTATTGTATCCATGTCAAAATAATGTGAAAATATATATTCAGCTATTTCTCATGGCATTAAGTGGCTGCTGTTTCAACAGGGAATTTAATCCCCATTCACTACAGAACGAAAGTGACCTGTATATTTTATTCCCTACAGTCGAGGGAGGCCGAAAACGTTTGTTTAAATAAAAGGTTGGTTTGGAAATCAGGAGATCCTTTGCAAAATATGACATCCACCATTGTGATAACAAAATAGTATTGAGGTGATTCGTTTCCGAAAGAACAAGATTTTATAAACTACTAAACTACTGATTCTGATTCTGAAACAAACTGTTAGATGAGAACGTACACTTCAAAACTAAGTAATAAGTGTCCAATTCTGTAACCTCTGGAGTCACATGAAATGACAAGTTACAAACCTAATAACGTTTATAAAATGCATCTTTCATTATTTGATGTGCAGAGTGATGGAACATAAAAAAGTGACACATACACAGTACAAATATATATGTTAGACACAGAACAGGTTATCTTTCGTCCAGTGTGCGGCCAACCAGCGCAGGATGATACGCGAACAAATGTAGCATGGTAGTAACATGAGATAGAAAATGTTTAAAAGGATAGCTCTCGCGTAATAAATTTTGTAATGAAAAAGAAATGTAATTTTGTATGATGCATCTGAACAAATTTATTCACAAAATAAAACCGGTTGAACGTACGATTGTTCTGTATGTTGGAGGCTTTTACCCAACTGCCAAAGAAAATAGCCATAAAAATGAGTATTGGTGCTATTAAGGTATAATTCTGTGCATTTTAGGATGAAATTGTTCCAAATGCATTGGAGAGGAAATGCTGATGCAAGCCGGTGTCTGGGCTCCATTTCAGAAAGAGGTAAGTTTTGCCCTTTTCGAAAACGTATGGTTTGCTCGGCATTCATAGTTGAATCTGAAACTGATAACCGTTTCGCAAACTTAAAAGATTCTTTGTTACTAAGCATTTATTATGCATGGGTTAATTATCAGGTATGACCAAATTTCTATTTGCATTTCTTTTGATACGTCATAAAGAAAATAAGGGTTCGGTATTGGTAGCATTGCACTAGATACTGGGAGGTGTCGGGTTTTAATCACTTTCGGACCGAGCTTTTAGTTGCATTCTAAATACCAGACCTGCTTCCATTGGAAATATATCCCATGTTTTATTTCATTATGAGAAAATGACAGACGTAAGGGACCAAAATGATGCATATTTTATAAATATATCTGCAAGCCCATAGAAATTGTTGCTGATTTTATATGATCACCCCTCCTTTAAAAATGTTGGTTTGTATTTACTCCGTTCTAGTCGGTAAACAAACATAGTTGACTGTAACGGGAAAAGGAGCAGATCAACATGTGGATTTTTTTCTCATTGTCTTCTTGGGCTAGGATGGTTCTATAAACAAGCAAGATTTGAAAATATTTGTTCGTGTAGATTTTGTGGGCGCAGGTAAGTCGCCTATGGAAATATTTAGTGTTCAGCCCCAAATACCATAGGTAGAATGTCACTAGCAGTGTCCAGTTTTCAGTCATTAAATACTATTTCCTCACATTGTAGTTCAATTAAATTTTGTTTAATAAAATGTATCTTCATGGCATGTATTTTGCCATTGACAATTTGAAAATGTGTTGGTAGTGCGAATTTAGGTCTGTCTGGGTGTATTCTATGAGTTTTTGCCTCTGATCAATGTTCTTGGGAGGGGGTGCACTTCAAAGCCATTTACATCATTGTTATTGTTATGTTTAGAAAGGAGACTTGCAATAATTATATTTGCAGAAACACAAGAAAGAATCTACTTCATCTGGAATATAAGAGTAAGGTTTCATGGCACTAGGACTATGTCACGGACCAAATGAAATCTTAAAATTTGTCTCTCCGAAACAGCCCGCTGCAATATCCCGATAAGTTTTCTCATCCGTTATATGTTCTTATTTATTGTATTCATGTCAGAGTCAGAAGGATATGAACAGATGTATTCAGCTATTTCTCATAGCATTAAGTGGCTCCTGTTTGAACAGGGAATTTCATCACCATTCGCTACAGAAGGAAGGTGACCTGTATATTTATTCCCAACAGACAAGGGAGGTCGAATACGTTTGTTTAAATGAAAGGTTGGTTCGGAAAACAGGAGGTTCTTTGCAAAATATGAGCTCCACGATTGTGATAAAGATAGTATTGAGGTGATTCGTTTCCGAAAGAACAAGATTGTATAATCTACTAAAGAAATAAACAGTTAGGCGATAACATACACTTCAAAACTTAGTGATAAGTGTCAAATTCTGTAAACTCTACAGTCACATGAAATGACAAGTTACTAATCTAATAACGTATATAAAATGCATCTTTCATATTTGATGTGCAGAGTGTTGGAGCATGAAAAAGTGACACATACACAGTACAAACACATATGTTAGACACAGATGAGGTTATCTTCTGTCCAGTGTGCGGCCCACCAGCTCAGGATGATACATGTGCAAATGTAGCATGGTAGTAACATGGGATAGGAAAGGTTTAAAAGGATAGATCTCGCGTAATGAATTTAGGAATGAAAAAGTAATGTAATTTTTTAAGATACATTTGAACAAATTAATTTACAAACTAATACCGGATGAACGGACGATTGTTCTGTATGTTGGAAGCTTTTACCCAACTGCCACAGAAAATAGCCATAAGAATGAGTATTTGGTGCTATTAAGGCACAATTCTGTGCATTTTAGGATGAAATTGTTCCAAAGACATTGGAGAGGAATTACTGATCCAAGCCAGTGTCTGGGTTCCATTCCAAAAAGAGGTAAACTTTGCACTTTTCGAAAACATATGGTTTGCTCGGCATTCAAAGTTGAATCTGAAAGTGATAACTTTTTCGCAAACTTAAAAGATTCTTTGTGACTGAACTTATATTATGCATCAGTAAATTATCAGATATGACCTAACTTTCTATTTGGCAATTCTTTTCATACGTCATAAAGAAAATAAGGGTTTGGTATTGGCAGCATTGCCCAGATACTGGGAGGTGCCGGGTTTTATCACTTTTGGACCAAGGTTTTAGTTGCGTTCTAAATACCAGACCTACTTCCACTGACTATATATCTCATCTTTTATTCCAATGTAAGAAAATGGCAGGTGTAAGGGACTGAAACGATGCATGTTTTAAAATATATCTGCAAGCCCATAGAAATTGTTGCTGTTTTTATATGGTCACGCGCCTTTAAAAATGTTGGTTTGTATTTACTCCGTTCTAGTCGGTAAACAAACATGGCTGAAAAGAAGCAAATCAACAGGTGGAATTTTTTCTCATTATCTTCTTGGGCTAGGATGGTTCTATAAACAAGCGCGGTTTGGAAAGTTTTGTTTGTGTAGATTTTGTGGGCGCAGGTAAGTCGCCTATGGAAATATTTATGGTTAAGCTCCCAATAGCAAAGGTAGAAATGTCAACAACAGCGTCCTGTTTTCAGTCATTACATACTATTTCCACACAATTGTAGTTCTATCCAAAACTTTTTCATACAATGTATCTTCAAGACATGTATTTTGCCATGGATAATGCAAAAATGTGATGGTAGTGCGAATTTAGGTCTAACTTAGTGTATTTTATGGTTTTTTGCCTCCGATCTAAGTTCTTTGGAGGGGGTGTACGTTAAAGCCATTTAAAATTTTTATTGATATGTTTAGAAAGAAGATTTGCAGTAATTCTATTTGCAGAAACACCAGAAAGAATCTACTTTATCTGGAATATAAGAGTAAGGTTTCATGGCACTAGGACTATGTCACAAACCAAAGCAAATCTTAAAAAATTGTCTCTCCGAAACAGCCCGCTGCAATATCCCGATAAGTTTTCTCATCCGTTATACGTTCTAATTTACTGTATTCATGTCAGAAGGATGTGAACATATATATATTCAGCTATATCTCATGGCATTAAGTGGCTCGTGTTTCCACTGGGAATTCCATCCTCATTCACTACAGAAAGAAGGTGACCTGTATATATTATTCCCTACAGACAAGGGTGGCCGAAAACGTTTGTTTAAATAAACGGATGGGTTGGAAAACAGGAGATTATTTTCAAAATATGAGATACAAGATTGTGATTAAACAATTAGTATCCAGGTGATTCGTTTCCGAAACAACAAGATTTTATAAACGACTAAAGAAATTAACTGTTAGATGATAACGTACACTTCAAAACTAAGTGTTAAGTGTCCAATTCTGTAAACTCTGGAGTCACATGAAATGACAAGTTACTAATCTAATTACGTATATGCAATGCATCTTTCATTCTTTGATGTGCATAGTGATGGAGCATGAAAAAGTGACACATACAGAGTACAAACACATATGTAAGACACAGATGAGGTTATCTTCCGTCCAGTGTGCGGCCCACCAGCACAGGATGATACATAAACAAATGTAGCATGGTAGTAACATGAGATAGGAAAGGTTTAAAAGGATAGATCTCGCGTAATGAATTTTGTAATGAAAAATAATATAATTTTGAAAGATACATTTGAACAAATTTATTGGCAAAATAATACCGGATGAACGGACGATTGGTCTGTATGTTGGAGGCTTTTACCCAACTGCCATAGAAAATAGCCATAAGAATGATTATTGGTGCTTTTTAGGCATATATCTGTGCATTTTAGGATAGAATTGTTCCAAGACATTGGAGAGGAATTATTGATGCAAGCCAGTGTCTGGATTCCATTCCAGAAAGAGGTAAACTTTGCATTTTCAAAAACATACGGTTCGCTCAACATTCATATTTGAATCTGAAAGTGATAACTTTTTCGCAAACTTAAAATATTCTTTGTGACTGAACTTTTATTATGCATGAGTAAATTTATCAGATATGACCTAATTTCTATTTGGCATTTCTTTTCATACGTCATAAAGAAAATAAGATGTCGGTTTTGGTAGCATTAGATATTGGGAGGTGCCGGGTTTTATCACTTTAGGGCCGAGTTTTTGTGGGCGCAGGTAAGTCGCCTATGGAAATATTTAGTTTTAAGCTCCCAGTAGCAAAGATAGAAATGTTAGCAGCACTGTCCTTTTTTCAGTCATTACCTACTATTTCCACACATTTGTAGTTATATCCAATTCTGTTTTATAAAATGCATTTTCATGGCATCCATTTTGCAATGGATAATGTAGACATGTGATGGTAGTGCCAATTTAGGTCTAACTGAGTGTATTTGATGAGCTTTTTCCTATGATCTATGTTCTTGGGAGGGGTGTACCTTAAAGCCATGCACATTAATTTTGATAAATGTGTCTAGAAAGAACTCTTGCAGTAATTGCATTTGCAGAAACACAAGAAACACAAGACAGAGTCTACTTCATCTGGAATATAACAGTAAGGTTTCATGGCTCTAGGAAAATGTCTCAGACCAAAGCAAAACTTAAAATTTGTCTCTCCGAAACAGCCCGCTGCAATATCCCGATACGTTTTCTCATCCGTTATATGTTTTAATTATTGTATTCATGTCAAAACGTTGTTAACAGATATATCCAGCTATTACTCATGGCCTTAATTGGCTCCTGTTTCAACAGGGCATTTCATCCCGATTCACTACAGCAGGAAAGTGACCTGTATATTTATTCCCTACAGGCACGGGAGGCCGAAAACGTTTGTTTAAATAAAAGATTGGTTAGAAAAAAGATTGGTTTGAAAAACATGAGATCCTTTGCAAAATATGAGATCCACGATCGTGATACAAAATAGTATTGAGGTGATTCGTTTCCGAAAGAACAAGATTTTATAAACTACTAAAGAAATAAACTGTTAGATGATAACGTACACTTCAATACTAAGTGAAAAGTGTCCAATTCTGTAACCTCTGGAGGCACATGAAATGACAAGTTACTAGTCTAATAACGTATATATAATGCATCTTTCATTCTTTGATGTGCAGAGTGATGGCGTATGAAAAAGTGACACATACACACTACAAACACATATGTTAGACACAGATGAGGTTATCTTCCGACCAGTGTGCGGCCCATCAGCACAGGATGATACACGTACAAATGTAGCATGGTAGTAAGTTGAGATAGGAAATGATTAAAAGGATAGATTTCGCGTAATGAACTTTGTAATAAGAAAGAAATGTGATTTTGTAAAATGCATTTGAACAAATGTATTCACAAAATAATACCGGTTGAACGGATGATTTTTCTGTATGTTGGAGGCTTTTACACAACTGCAACAGAAAATAGCCATAAAATGAATATTGGTGCTATTTACGCATAAGTCTGTGCATTTTAGGATAGAATTGTTCCAAATGCATTGGAGAGGAAATACTGATGGAAGCCGGTTTCAGGGTTCCATTCCAGAAAGAGGTAGACTTTGCAGTTTCTATGACGGCTCCAACGTAAAGGCTTATTGAAAATTAAAGAGATAATGTTGGTTGGTGCCTGATGCTCTGTCTCTGGTCGGGCTCATCGGAGTCTAACTGTTGGTTTTCTTTTGCTCCAGCATTTTAGTAGTTTCTTGCTGTCGAGTCCTCACCGTTGTCTCACCTCTGTGGTTCTTTGATTTCTGTGTTCACGGAGATGTTGCACTGATGAGTTAGGAGGCCTTCATGCGGACTGAACAAATTATTTGTCTAAATCGCGACGGAAGTAAGGGCGAGGATTGTGGCCACGTAAAATCGATTTAAGCCCCCCAGTGGAAATCTTCCACTGACCGTTCCAAGGCGGCTCTTCTGTGGCGATTTATTTATGTTGTTGTTTGTTACTTACTGTGTGTATCACTTGTGTCTTTTAATTTTGGATGGCCACATGGCCATTTTGTGGGAAAGTAACTGTCCATATGGCCTTCCTTTGTTTAGGTTTCCATTATGGTTTGGTCGCTTAATGTTTGTATTTCTTTCCCTTTGGTGTCTTTTATGGATGGAGTAAGTTAATTGTATCAATCCCTGATCTTTGTTTTACTTCTACTTCAAAAACATATGGTTTGCTCGGCTTTCATAGTTGAATCTTGAAGCGTTAACTTTTTCGCAAACTTAAAATATTCTTTGTGACTGAACTTTTATTATGATAGTAAATTATCATATATGACCTAAATTTCTATTTGTCAAGTCTTTTAATACATCATAAAGAAAATTATTGGTAGCCTTGTACTTGATACCGGGAGGTGCCGGGTTTTATCACTTTTGGACCGAGCGTTTAGTTGCGTTCTAAATACCAGACTTGCTTCCATTGGATATATATCCCATGTTTTATTTCAATGTGAGAAAATGACAGGTGCAAGGGACTAAAATGATGCATGTTTTATAAATATGTCTGCAAGCTCAAATAAATTATTGCTGATTGACTGTAACTTGAAAAGGTGCAGATCAAAATGTTGATTTTTTTCTCATTAACTTGTTGGGCTAGGATGGGTCTATAAAAAAGCAAGGTTTGAAAAGTTTTGTATGTGTAGTTTTTGTGGGCAAGGTAAGTCGCCTATGGAAATATTTAGTGTTAAGCTCCCAGTAGCAAAGATAGAAATGTCAGCAGCACTGTCCTTTTTCAGTCATTACATACTATTTCTACACTTTTGTAGTTCTATCCAATTCTGTTTTATAAAATGTATCTTCATGGCATGCATTTTGCAATGGATAATGTAGGTTTGTGATAGAAGTGCGAATTTAGATCTAACTGGGTGTATTTGATGAGTTTTTGCCTCTGATCTATGTTCTTGGGAGGGGGTGTACCTTAAAGCCATGAAAATTATTATAATTGATGTGTTTAGAAAGAAGACTTGCAGTAATTGCATTTGCAGAAACACAAGAAACACAAAAAAGTATCTACTTCATCTCGAATATAGGAGTAAGGTTTCATGGATCTAGGACAATGTCTCAAACCAAAGCAAAACTTAAAATTTGTCTCTCCGAAACAGCCCGCAGCAATATCCCAATAAATGTTCTCATCCGTTATATGTTTTTATAATTGTATTTCATGTCAAAAGGTTGAGAAAAGAGGTCACATGTGAGACGCCAAGTTCTGCAACGGAAGGTCAGGTGGTTTTTCTCCGGGTACTCCGGTTTTCGCCCACCTCTGATTAACGATCGGCTCGATATGAGTGAAATAGTCTTGAAAGAGCCGTAAAACCAAAACCAAAAAAAAAAAAAAAAAAAAGGTTGAGAAAAGATACTTTCAGCTATTTCTTATGGCATTAACTTGCTGCTGTTTCAACAGGAAATTTCATCCCCATTCAGTACAGCAGGAAAGCGACCGGTATATTTTATTCACTTCTGGACCGAGCTTTTAGTTGCATTCTAAATACCAGACCTGCTTCCATTGGATATATATCCCATGTTTTATTTCAATGTCAGAAAATGACAGGTGTAAGGGACTAAAATGATGCATGTTTTATAAATACATCTTCAAGCCCATAGAAATTGTTGCGGATTTGATATGGTCACCCTCCTTTAAAAATGTTGGTTTGTATTTTCTCCGTTCTATTCTGTAAACACACATGGTTGACAGTAACTTGAAAAGGAGCAGATACACATGTGGATTTTTTCTCAATAACTTATTGGGCTAGGATGGTTCTATAAACAAGCGAGGTTTGAAAAGTTTTGTTTGTGTAGATTTTGTGGGCGCAGGTAAGTCGCCTATGGAAATATTTATTGTTAAGCTCCCAATAGCAAAGTTAAAAATGTCAACAGCACTGTCCTGTTTTCAGTCATTACATAACTATTGCCACACATTTGTAGTTCTATCCAATTCTGTTTCATAAAATGTATCTTCATGGCATGTATTTTGCCATGGATAATGTGATGGTAGTGCGAATTTAGGTCTAACTGTGTGTATTCTTTGAGTTTTTGCCTCTGATCTAAGTTCTTTGCGGGGGGGGGGGGGGGGGTTACATTAAAGCCATTTAAATCAAAGCAAATCTTAAAAATTGTCTCTCCGAAACAGCCCACAGCAATATCTCGATAAGTTTTCTCATCCGTTATATGTTCTAATTTATAGTATTCATGTCAAAAGGATGTGAATATATATATATATATATATATATATATATATATATATATATATATATATATATATATATATATATATATATATATATATACAGCTATAACGCATGGCATTAAGTGGCTTGTGTTTCAACAGGGAATTTTATCAGCATTCACTATAGAAGGAAGGTGACCTGTATATTTTATTCCATACAGACAAGGGAGGTGGACAATGATTGTTTAAATAAAAGGTTGGTTTGGAAAACAGATCACTTGCAAAATATGAAATCCACGATTGTGATAAAAAATTAGAATTGAGGTGATTCGTTTCCGAAGGAACAAGATTTTATAAACTACTAAAGAAATAAACTGTTAGATGATAACAATCACTTCAAAACTAAGTGATAAGGGTCCAATTCTGCAAGCTCTGAAGTCACATGAAATGACAAGTTACTAGTCTAATAACGTTTATATAATGCATCTTTCATTCTTTGATGTGCAAAGTGATGGAGCATGAAAAAGTGACACATACACAGTACAAACACATATTTTAGACACAGATGAGGTTATCTTCCGTCCAGTGAGCGGCCCACTGTAACCTGAAAAGGAGCAGATCAACATGTGGATTTTTTTCTCATTAACTTGTTGGGGTAGGATGGTTCTATAAACAAGCAAGTGTTGAAAAGATTTGCATGTGTAGTTTTTGGGTGCGGTGAATTTTGTTACGAAAAAAAAAAAAACTGTAATTTTGAAAGATACATTTGAAGAAATTTATTGGCAAAATAATAAGGGATGGACGGACGATTGTTCTGTATGTTGGAGGCTTTTACCCCAATGCCACAGAAAATAGCCATAAAATGAGTATTGGTGCTAGGCATATATATGTGTATTTTAGGATAGAATTGTTCCAAAGACATTGGAGAGGAAATACGGATACAAGCCGGTGTCTGAGTTCCATTCTAGAAAGAGGTAAACTTTGCATTTTCAAAAAAAAAAAAAAAAAAAAAAAAACATACGGTTTGCTCTGCATTCATAGTTGAATCTTGAAACGATAACTGTTTCGCAAACTTAAAATATTCTTTGTGACTGAACTTATATTATGCATCAGTAAATTATCAGATATGACCTAATTTCTATTTCATTGTGATAAAAGGACAGGTTTACGGGACTTAAATGATGCATGTTTTAAAAATATATCTGCAAGCTCAAAGAAATTGTTGCTGATTTTATATGATCACCCCTCCTTTAAAAATTGTTGGTTTGTATTTACTCCGTTCTAGTCGGTAAACAAACATGGTTGTCTGTAACTTGAAAAGGAGCAGATCAATATGTGAATTTTTTTTTCTCATTAACTTGTTGGGCTAAGATGGTTCTATAAAAAAGCAAGGTTTGAAAAATTTTGTATGTGTAGGTTTTGTGGGCGGAGGTGGTAAGTCGCCTATGGAAATATTTAGTGTTAAGCTCCCAGTAACAAAGATTGAAATGTCAGCAGCACTGCCCTTTTTTTCAGTCATTACATACTATTTCCACACATTTGTAGTTCTATCCAATTCTGTTTTATAAAATGTATCGCCATGGCATGCATTTTGGAGTGGATAATGTAGAAATGTGATTGTAGTGCCAATTTAGGTCTAACTGGGTGTATTTGATGAGGTTTTGCCGCTGATCTATGTTCTTTGGAGGGGGGTGTACCTTAAAGCCATGAAAATTAATTTTGATTGATGTGTTTAGAAAGAAGACTTGCCTTTTCAAGAAGCCTTTTCAAAATTTTATAGACGCCATTCTGATTTAATTTCAAAATTTAATATTGGACTTAAATCTCTTCTGCAACAAGGTCTATCGGAACCCGAATTTTATGGTGACTTAGTATATAAATTCGGGGGGGGGGGGGGTGTAACCGCAATGACTTCAGCACCCAATTTCGTAAAATCATTCTTCGATATAAAAAGATTGGGTGCAGCGTGGGTATTATACGACAGACTGCATGCATGGTAGTTAACCCAATCACGGTTGGCAACTTTGCTTCCCTCTTTAATTGCACGCCGGTGGGTCAGGCCTCAGATTCTATGACGGCTCCAACGTAAAGGCTTATTGAAAATTAGAGAGATAATGTTGGTTGGTGCCTGATGCTCTGTCTCTGGTCGGGCTCATCGGAGTCTAACTGTTGGTTTTCTTTTGCTCCAGCATTTCAGTGGTTTCTTGCTGTCGAGTCCTCACCGTTGTCTCACCTCTGTGGTTCTTTGATTTTTGTGTTCACGGAGATGTTGCACTGATGAGTTAGGAGGCCTTCATGCGGACTGAACAAATTATTTGTCTAAATCGCGACGGAAGTAAGGGCGATTGTGGCCACGTAAAATCGATTTAAGCCCCCGGTGGAAATTTTCCACTGACCGTTCCAAGGCGGCTCTTCTGTGGCGATTTATTTATGTTGTTGTTTGTTACTTACTGTGTGTATCACTTGTGTCTTTTGGTTTTGGATGGCCATATGTCCTTATGGCCTTCCTTTGTTTAGGTTTCCATTATGGTCTGGTCGCTTAATGTTTGTATTTCTTTCCCTTTGGTGTCTTTTATGGTTGGAGTAAGTTAATTGTATCAATTCCTGATCTTTATTTTACTTCTACTTTGCAGTAATTGACTTTGCAGAAACACAAGAAAGAATATACTTCATCTGGAATATAAGAGTAAGGTTTCTTGGCTCTAGGACATTGTCTCAAACCAATGAAAAATTTAAAAGGGGGGGGGGGTGCCCAAAAGGCCCTTTTCCTGCCCTGGAACAAAAGTCTTCATTTTCTCCTGATATATTGCCTATAGTGTCCCATTTACTAAAATAGTATTGGTTTTGTAACGTAAGCCCTAGTTATTAAGAAACATGATAATGAAAGTGGGTGGGGTAATTCAGCACTAATCTGAGGTATCATGTTTTATGCACTGTTTCTTTTTTAAAATATATCACACCCACTCATTATTTCCTCTGTTTGTTAGACAAATGTATTGGGTAAATTCCTACTTAAATTTTCTTCCTCTTAAGTAAAATACTGCATCTGCAGCAACTATTTTATGAATTTCGTCAATTTTTGTTAATTTTGCATGTTCAAATTCAATAAATCCTAGCCTATCTCCGAAACTGAATGGCAAATTATTTTCAAACTTACTTGAACTTATGCCTCTGATCTAAGTTCTTTGCAGGGTGTGTACTTTAAAGCCATTTAAATATTTTTATTGATATGTTTCGAAAGAAGACTTGCAGTAAGTCTATTTGCAGAAACACAAGAAAGAATCTACTTCATCTGGAATATAAGAGTAAGGTTTCAAGGCACTAGGACCATGTCACAAACCAAAGCAAATCTTAAAAAGTGTCTCTCCGAAACAGCCCGCTGCAATATCCCGATAAGTTTTCTCATCCGTTATATGTTCTAATTTATTGTATTCATGTCTGAAGTATGTGAACATATATATATTCAGCTATATTCCTGGTATTAAGTGGCTCTTGTTTCAACAGGGATTTTCATCCCCATTCTCGAAAGAAGGAAGGTGACCTGTATATTTTATTCCATACAGACAAGGGAGGTCGAAAACGTTTGTTTAAATATGGGGTTGGTTTGGAAAACAGGAGATCACTTGCAAAATATGAGATCCACGATTGTGATAAAAAATTAGTATTGAGGTGATTCGTTTCCGAAAGAACAAGATTTTATGAACTACTAAAGATTGATAACGTACACTTCAAAACGAAGTGATGTGTCCAATTCTGTAGACTCTGGAGCCCCATGAAATGACAAGTTATTAGTCTACTAACGTATATAAAATGCATCTTTCATTCTTTGATGTGCAGAGTGATGGAGCATGAAAAGTGACACATACACAGTACAAAAACATATGTTAGACACAGATGAGGTTATCTTACGTCCAGTGTGCGGCCCACCAGCGCAGGATGATACACGTACAAATGTAGCATGGTAGTAACACGAGACAGGAAGGGTTTAAAAGGACAGATCTCGAGTTATGAATTTTGTAATGAAAATGAAATGTAATTTTGAAAGATACATTTGAACAAATTTATTGGAAAAATAAAACCGTATGAACGGACGATTGTTCTGTATGTTGGGGGCTTTTACCCAACTGCCACAGAAAATAGCCATAACAATGGGTATTGGTGCTATTAAGGTATATATCTGTGCAGTTTAGGATACAATTGTTCCAGTGGAAATACTGATGCAAGCGAGTGTCTGGGTTCCAGAAAGAGGTAAACTTTGCATTTTCAAAAACATACGGTTTGCTCTGCATTCATAGTTGAATCTTGAAGCGATATTTTTTGCGCAAACTTAAAATATTGTTTGTGACTGAATTTTTTATACTTCATTTAATTATCAGATACGACTTAATTTCTATTTGGCAATTCTTTTCATACGTCATAAAGAAAATTAGGGTTCTGTTTTTGGTAGCATTGCACTAGATACTGGGAGGTGCCGTGTTTTATCACTTTTTGACCGAGTTTTTAGTTGCGTTCTAATACCAGACCTGCTTCCATTGAATATATATCCCAGGTTTTATTTCATTGTGAGAAAATGACAGGTGAACGGGACTAAAATGATGCATGTTTTATAAATATATCTGCAAGCTCAAAGAAATTGTTGCTGGTAAAATATGGTCACCCCTCCTTTAAAAATGTAGGTTGTATTTACTCCGTTCTAGTCGGTAAATAAACATGGTTGACTGTTACTTGAAAAGAAGCAGATTAACATGTGGATTTTTCTCATTAACTTTTTGAACTAGGATGTTTCTATAAAAAAGCAAGGTTTGAAACGTTTTGTATGTGTAGTTTTTGTGGGCGCAGGTAAGTTGCCTATGGAAATATTTAGTGTTAAGCTACCAGTATCAAAGATAGAAATGTCAGCAGCACTGTCCTTTGTTCAGCCATTACATACTATTTCCACACATTTCTAGTTCTATCGAATTCTGTTTTATAAAATGTATCGTCATGGCATGCATTTTGCAATGGATAATGTATAAATGTGATGGTAGTGCTAATTTAGGTCTAACTGGGTGCATCTAATGAGTTTTTGCCTCTGATCTATGTTCTTGGGAGGACAGTGTACCTTAGAGCCATGTTAATTAATTTTTGTTGATGTGCTTAGAAAGAAGACTTACAGTAATGGCATTTGCAGAAACACAAGAAAGAATCTACTTCATCTGGAATATAAGAGGAAGGTTTCATAGCTCTAGTACAATTTCTCAAACCAAAGTAAAATTTAAAATGTGTCTCTCCGAAACTGGCCGCTGCAATATTCCGATTAGTTTTTTCATCCGTTATATGTTTTAATTATGATATTCATGTCAAAAGGTTGTGAAAAGATATTTTCAGCTATTTCTCACGGCATTAAGTGGCTCCTGTTACATCAGGGAATTTCATCCCCATTCACTTCAGCAGGAAAGCGACTTGTATAGTTATTCCCTACAGACACGGGAGGCCAGAAACGTTTGTTTAAAAAAAAGGTTGGTTTGGAAAACAGGAGATCCTTTGCAAAATATAAGATCCAATATCGTGATAAAAAGTAGTATTGAGGTGATTCGTTTCCGAGAGGACAAGGTTTTATAATCTTCTAAAGAAATCAACTGTTAGATGATAACGTACACTTCAAACTAAGTCATAAGTGTCCTATTCTATGAACTCTTGAGTCACATGAAATGACATGTTACTAGTCTAATAACGTATATATAATGCATCTTTCATTCTTTGATGTGCAGAGTGATGGAGCATGAAAACGTGACACATACACGGTACAAATATATATGTTTGACACAGATGAGGTTATCTTACGTCCAGTGTGCGGCCCAACAGCGCAGGATGATACACGTACAAATGTAGCATGGCAGTAACTTGTGATAGGAAAGGTTTTAAAGGATAGATCTCGAGTAATGAATTTTGTTATAAAAAAGAAATATAATTTTGTAACATGCATTTGAACAAATGTATTCACAAAATAATACCGGTTGAAAGGACGATTGTTCTGTATGTTGGAGGCATTTATCCAACTGCCACAGAAAATAGCCATAAAATGAGTATTGCTGCTATTTAAGCATAATTATGTGCATTTTAGACTAAAATTGTTCAAAATGCATTGGACAGGAAATACTGATGGAAGCCTGTGTCTGGGTTCCATTCATGAAAGAGGTAAACTTTGCACTTTTCAAAAACATATGGTTTGCTCGGCTTTCATAGTTGAATCTGGAAGCGAAAACTTTTTCGCAAACTTAAAATATTCTTTGTGACTGAACTTTTATTATGCATGAGTAAATGATCATATATGACCTAAATTTCTATTTGGCAATATTTTTGTTACGTCATAAAGAAAAGAAGGGGATCGGTATTGGTAGCATTGCACTTGATACTGGGAGATGCCGGAATTTATCACTTCTGGACCGAGCGTTTAGTTTTTATTTACTTCGTTCTAGTCTGTAAACAAACATGGTTGACTGTGACTTAAAAAGGAGTAGATCAACATGTGGATTTTTTTGTCATTAACTTGTTTGGCTAGGATGGTTCTATAATTAAAGCAAGGTTTGAAAACATTTGTATGTGTAGTTTTTGTGGGCGCACGTAGGTCACCTATTGAACAATTTAGTGTTAAGCTCCCAGTAACCAAGATCGAAATGTCAGCAGCACTTCCTTTTTCAGTCATTAGATACTATTTCCACACATTTGTAGTTCTATCCAATTCTGTTTTATAAAATGTATCTTCGTGGCACGCATTTGCAATGGATAATGTAGAAATGTGATGGTAGTGCGAATTAATGTCTAACTAGGTGTATTTGATGAGTTTTTGCCTCTGATCTATGTTCTTGGGAGGGGGGTGTATCTTAAAGCCATTTAAATTAATTTTTATTCTACATCTACATCTCTACGTTGGTCCGTCAATCTTGACTATTACTCAACGGATATGACTTCATTATGGTTAGCGCTAGAAAGATGAAAAGCAAGAGAATATAGTCCGCAAGTAGAATTTAGACTAAAATTAGCGTAAAAGTAACAAGAAAATAGGACTAAAAATAATATAATATATAAGCACAGACGTTCAACATAAATAAGAGAGAAGGAAGAAAGTTATCCCAGCCAGTTTTGGCTCAACAAGTAAAGACCTCTCTGCCTTCCGTGGCGGTACCAGGGCCCATACATCCCCGACAGCACAGCTCCCCCTTGCAGAGTTATTAGGTGATTGCGCCCCTTAACTTGCTTAGAATGAGAGGGTGGATAGCTCCATCCTAAATGATGCCAGTGATGGAGCCTCAGCTACAGAAGCTGGTACAGAATTCTCAAAGCTACGGTACGAGGTAAAAAGCTAAACTTAAAAGAATCAGATGATGTTGAAAACAGTCTGAACTTTCTGGAGTGTGTAGCTCTGGTCCTTGCTGTGACTGGGGTCAAGTAATCAGCGACAGGTATATTAACAAGGTCCTGAACCATTTTGTATAGTAGGGTGAGCTGAGTCTTTGACCGTCTGGTTGCCAGGGGTTCCTACTGTAGGTGAGCGAGCATGGATGATACTTTTGGACCGAGCCTTTAGTTGCGTTCTAAATACCAGACTTGTTTCCACTGGATATGTATTCCATGTTTTATTTCAATGTAAGAAAATGACAGGTGAAAGGGACTAATATAATGCATGTTTTATAAATATATCTTCAAGCTCAAAGAAATTATTTCTGATTTTATATGGTTACCCCTCCATGAAAAATGTTGTTTTTATTTACGTCTAGTCGGTAAACAAACATGGTTGACTGTAACTTGAAAAGGAGAGCTTCAATATGTGGATTTTTTCTGATTAACTTGTTGGGCTAGGAAGGGTCTATAAAAAAGCAAGGTTTGAAAAGTTTTGTATGTGTAGTTTTTGTGGGCGCAGGAAAGTGGCCTATGGAAATATTTAGTGTTAAGCTCCCAGTAACGAAGATAGAAATGTCAGCTGCACTGTCCTTTTTTCAGTCATTACATACTATATCCACACATTTGTAGCTCTATCCAATTCTGTTTTATAAAATGTATCTTCATGGCATGAGCTTTGCAATGGATAATGTAGAAATATGACGGTAGTGCGAGTTTAGGTCTAACTGGGTGTATTTGATAAGATTTTGCCTTTGATCTATGTTCTTTGGAGGGGGTGTACCTTAAAGCCATGTAAATTATTTTTTATTGATGGGTTTAGAAGGAAGACGTGCAGTAATTGCATTTGCAGAAACACAAGAAATACAAGAAAGAATCTACTTCATCTAGAATATAAGAGTAAGGTTTCATGGTTGTAGGACAATGTCTCAAACCAAAGCAAAACTTCAAATTTGTCTCTCCGAAACAGCCCCCTACAATATCCCGATAAGTTTTCTCATCCGTAATATGTTTTAATTACTGTATTCATGTCAAAAGGTTGTGAATAGATATATCCAGCTACTTCTCATGGCATTAAGTGGCTCCTGTTTCAACAGGGAATTTCATCCCAATTCACTATAGCAGGAAAGTGACCTGTATATTTATTCCCTACATACACGGGAGGCCGAAAACGTTTGTTTAAATAAAAGGCTGGTTTGGAAAACAGGAGATCCTTTGCAAAATATGAGAACCACGATCGTGATAAAAATAGTATTGAGGTGATTCGTTTCCGACAGAACAATATTTTATAAACTACTAAAGAAATAAACTGTTAGACGATAACGTAAACTTCAAAAAGTGATAAGTGGTCAATTTTGTAAACTCCGGAGTCACATGAAATGACAAGTTACTAGTCTAATAAAGTATATATAATGCATCTTTCATTCTTTGATGTGCAGAGTGATGGAGCATGAACACGTGACACATACACGTAACAGGTTCTGTATATTGGAGGCATTTACCCAACTGTCACAGAAAATAGCCAAAAAATGAGTATTGCTGCTATTTAAGCATAATTCTGTGCATTTTAGAATAAAATTTGTTCCAAATGCATTGGAGAGGAAATACTGATGGAAATAAAAATCAAAAATGAGTTCCTTTAAGAGCAATTAAAATATTCATAAGAAAGAAGATGGGTCATACTACTTAGTTTCGGCTAATAAAGCCTCATCAGTGACCCTGTAATGATCCGGCAACGAAAGCCAGAGGAAGCATACTGCAATTTTGCGAATTTCGAATAGGCAGTCGATTCAAAGACTGATACAAATCAAAATGAGGTCCAAATAATTAAAAACCTCTCTAGAATTTGAGTCTAAACTAATAATTTATTTCTGACTTCTCAGAATATTCACGCTGATCTCAAAGGACCAAAAGTAAAATATAAACTGCACTATGGTTGATGTACGGGGAGACGTTTTACGGCCGCCACACGGCACAACACCAGCTGCAGTGAAGGCAAATAAAAATCAAAAATGAGTTCCTTTAAGAGCAATGAAAATATTCATAAGAAAGAAGATGGGTCATACTACGTAGTTTCGGCTAATAAAGCCTCATCAGTGACCCTGTAATGATCCAGCAACGACAGCCAGAGGAAGCATACTGCAATTTTGCGAAGCCTGTGTCTGGGTTCCATTCATGAAAGAGGTAACTTTGCACTTTTCAAAGACATATGGTTTGCTCGGCATTCATAGTTGAATCTGGAAGCGAAAACTTTTTCGCAAACTTAAAATATTCTTTGTGATTGAAATTTCATTATGCATGAGTACATTATTATATATGACCTAAATTACTATTTGGCAATATTTTTGTAACGTCATAAAGAAAAAAAGGGTTCGGTATTGGTAGCAGTGCACTTGATACTGGGAGATGCCGGAATTTATCACTTCTGGACCGAGCGTTTAGTTGCGATCTAAATACCAGACTTGCTTCCACTGAATACATATCCCATGTTTAATTTCAATAATGAAAATGACAGGCGTAAGGGACTTAAATGATGCATGATATATAAATATATTTGCAAGCTCAAAGAAAGTATTGCTGATTTTATATGGTCACTCCTCCTTGAAAAATGTTTCTTTTTTTATTATTTATTTACTTCGTTCTAGTCTGTAAACAAACACGGTTGACTGTAACTTGAAAAGGAGTAGATCAACATGTGGATTTTTTCTCATTAACTTGTTTGGCTAGGATGGTTCTATAAACAACCAAGGTTTGAAAACTTTTGTATGTGTAGTTTTTGTGGGCGCAGGAAAGTCGCCTTTGTCAGTAACAAAGATTGAAATGTCAGCAGCACTTCCTTTTTCAGTCATTACATACTATTTCCACACATTTGCAGTTCTATCCAATTCTGCTTTATAAAATGTATTTTCGTGGCATGCATTTGCAATGGATAATGTAGAAATGTGATGGTAGTGCGAATTTAGGTCTAACTGTGTGTATTATATGAGTTTTTGCCTCTGATCTTTGTTCTTGGGAGAGGGGTGTATCTTAAAGCCATGTAAATTAATTTTTATTCTACATCTACATCTCTACGTTGGTCCGTCAATCTCGACTATTACTCAACGGATATGCCTTCATTATGGTAAGCGCTAGAAAGATGAAAACTAAGATAATACAGTCCGCAAGAAGTAGTATTTAGTCTTACATTGGCGTAAAATTAACAAGAAAATAGGACTAAAAATAATATAATATATAAGCACAGAGGTACAACATAAATGAGAGAAAAGGGAATAAAATTATCCCAGCCACTTTTGGCTCAACAAGTAAAGACCTCTCTGCCTTCCGTGGCGGTACAAGGGCCCATACGTCCCCGACAGCACAGCTCCCCCTTGCAGAGTTATTAGGTGATTGCGCCCCTTAACTTGCTTAGAATGAGAGGGTGGATAGCTCCATCCTAAATGATGCCAGTGATGGAGCCTCAGCTACAGAAGCTGGTACAGAATACCACAAAGGTACGGTACGAGGGAAAAGCTAAACTTTAAAGAATCAGATGATGTTGAAAACTGTCTGACTTTCCTGGAGTGTTATCTATGGTCTTGCTTTGACTGGGGTCAAGTAATCAGCGGCAGGTATATCAACAAGGTCCTGAACCACTTTGTACGGTATGGTGACTGAGTCTTTCACCGTCTTGTTTCCAGGGGTTTCTACTGTAGGTGATCGAGCATGGATGATACTTTTGGACCGAGCCTTTAGTTGCGTTCTAAATACCAGACTTGTTTCCACTGGATATGTATTCCAGGTCTTATTTCAATGTGAGAAAATGACAAGTGAAGGGACTAATATAATGCATGTTTTATAAATATATCTGCAAGCTCAAAGAAAAAATCCCTGATTTTATAAGGCCACTCCTCCATGAAAAATGTGGTTTTTATTTACTTCTAGTCGGTAAACAAACATGGTTAACTGTAACTTGAACAGGAGCTGATCAATATGTGGACTTTTTTCTCATTAACTTGTTGGGCTAGGAAGGTTTTATAAAAAAAGCAAGGATTGAAAAGTTTTGTATGTGTAGTTTTTGTGGGCGCAGGTAAGTCGCCTATGGAAATATTTAGTGTTAAGCTCCCAGTAACGAAGATAGAAATGTCAGCAGCACTGTCCTTTTTTCAGTCATTACATTCAATTTCCACACATTTGTAGTTCTATCCAATTCTGTTTTATAAAATGTATCTTCATGGTATGCACTTTGTAATGGATAATGTAGAAATGTGATGGTAGTGCGAGTTTAGGTCTAACTGGGTGTATTTGATAAGTGTTTGCCTTTGATCTATGTTCTTGGGAGGGGGTGTACCTTATAGCCATATAAAGTATTTTTATTGATGTGTTTAGAAAGAAGACGTGCAGTTATTGCATTTGCAGAAACACAAGAAATACAAGAAAGAATCTACTTCATCTGGATCATAAGAGTAAGGTTTCATTGCTGTAGGACAATGTCTAAAACCAAAGAAAAACTTCAAATTTGTCTCTCCTAAACAGCCCGCTGCAATATCCCGATAAGTTTTCTCATCCGTAATATGTTTTAATTATTGTATTCATGTCAAAAGACTGTGAATAGATATATTCAGCTATATCTCATAGCATTAAGTGGCTCCTGTTTCAACAGGGAATTTCATCCCCATTCACTACAGCAGGAAAGCGACATGTACATTTATTCCCTACAGACACGGGAGGCCGAAAACCTTTGTTTAAATAAAAGGCTGGTTTGGAAAACAGGAGATCCTTTGCAAAATATGAGATCCACGATCGTGATAAAAAAATAGTATTGAGGTGATTCGTTACGAAAGAACACTATTTTATAAACTACTTAAGAAATAAACTGTTAGACGATAACGTACCCCTCAAAAAGTGATAAGTGGTCAATTCTGTAAACTCTGGAGTCACATGAAATGAAAAGTTACTAGTCTGATAACGTATATATAATGCATCTTTCATTCTTTGATGTGCAGAGTGATGGAGCATGAAAACGTGACACATACAGGGTACAAATATATATGTTAGACACAGATGAGGTTATCTTACGTCCAGTGTGCGGCCCAACATCGCAGGATGATACACGTACAAATTTAGAATAGTAGTAACTTGTGATAGGAAATGTTTTAAAGGATAGATCTCGAGTAATGAATTTGTAATAAACAAGAAATGTAATTTTGTAAAATGCATTTGAACAGATGTATTCACAAAATAATACCGGTTGAAAGGACGATTGTTCTGTATGTTGGAGGCATTTACCCAACTGCCACAGAAAATAGCCATGAAATGAGTATTGCTGCTATTTAAGCATAATTCTGTGCATTTTAGAATAAAATTGTTCAAAATGCATTGGAGAGGAAACAGTGATGGAAGCATGTGTCTGGGTTCCATTCATGAAAGAGGTAAACGTTGCCCTTTTTAAAAACATATGGTTTGCTCGGCTTTCATAGTTGAATCTGGAAGCGAAAACTTTTTCACAAACTTAAAATATTCTTTGTGACTGAACTTTTATTATGCATGAGTAAATTATCATATATGGCCTAAATTTCTATTTGGCAATATTTTTGTTACGTCATAAAGAAAAAAAAAAAGGTTCGGTATTGGTAGCATTGCACTTGATACTGGGAGATGCCGAAATTTATCACTTCTGGACCGAGCGTTTAGTTGCGTTTACCAGGCTTGCTTCCACTGAATACATACCCCATGTTTAATTTCAATAATGAAAATGACAGGTGTAAGGGACTTAAATGATGCATGATATATAAATATATCTGCAAGCTCAACGAAAGTATTGCTGATTTTATATGGTCACCCCTCCTTGAAAAATGTTTTTTTTATTTACTTGGTTCTAGTCTGTAAACAAACAAGGTAGACTGTAACTTGAAAAGGAGTAGATCAACATGTGGATTTTTTCTCATTATCTTGTTTTGGCTAGGATGGTTCTTTAATTAAAGCAAGGTTTGAAAAATTTTGTATGTGTAGTTTTTTTTGGCGCAGGTAGGTCACATATTGAAACATTTAGTGTTAAGCTCCCAGTTATCCCAGTATATCTAAGAAAGTTATCCCAGATTCTTTTGGCTCAACAAGTAAAGACCTCTCTGCCTTCCGTGGCGGTACCAGGGCCCATTCGTCCCCGACAGCACAGCTCCCCCTTGCAGAGTGACTAGGTGACTGGGCCCCTTAACTTGCTTAGAATGAGAGGGTGGATAGCCCCATCCTAAATGATGCCAGTGATGGAGCCTCAGCTACAGAAGCTGGTACAGAATTCCACAAAGGCAAGGTACGAGGGAAAAAGCTAAACTTTAAAGAATCAGATGATGTTGAAAACTGTCTGAACTTCCTGGAGTTTGTAGCTCTGGTCATTGCTGTGACTGGGGTCAAGTAATCAGCGGCAGGTATTTCAACAAGTTCCTGAACCATTTTGTAAATTAGGATGAGCTGAGTCTTTGACCGTCTGGTTCCCAGGTGTTCCTACTGTAGGTTATCGAGCATGGATGATACTTTTGGACCGACCGTTTGTTGCGTTCTAAATACCAGACTTGTTTTCACTTGATATGTATTCCATGTTTTATTTCAATGTGAGAAAATGACAGGTGAAAGGGACTAATATAATGCATGTTTTATAAATATATCTGCAAGCTCAAAGAAATTATTTTGTGATTTTATATGGTCACCCCTCCTTGAAAAATGTTGTTTGTATTTACTTCTAGTCGGTAAACAAACATGGTTGACTGTAACTTGAAAAGGAGCTGATCAATTTGTGGACTTTTTTTCTGATTAACTTGTTGGGCTAGGAAGGTTCTAAAAAAAAGAACAAGGTTTGGAAAGTTTTGCATTTTTAGTTTTTGTGGGCGCAGGTAAGTCGCCTATGGAAATATTTAGTGTTAAGCGCCCAGACACGAAGATAGAACTGTCAGCAGCACTGTCCTTTTTTCAGTCATTACATACTATTTCCACAAATTTGTAGTTCTATCCAATTCTGTTTTATAAAATGTATCTTCATGGTATGCATTTTGCAATGGATAATGTAGAAATGTGATGGTAGTGCGAGTTTAGGTCTAACTGGGTGTATTTGATAAGTTTTTGCCTTTGATCTATGTTCTTGGGAGGGGGTGTATCTAAAGCCATTTCAATCATTTTTATTGATGTGTTTACAAAGAAGACGGGCAGTAATTGCATTTGCAGAAACACAAGAAATACAAGAAAGAATCTACTTCATCTGGAATATAAGAGTAAGGTTTCCTGGCACTAGGACAATGTCGCAAACCAAAGCAAAACTTCAAACCTGTCTCTCCGAAACAGCCCGCTGCACTATCCCGATAAGTTTTCTCATCCGTAATATGTTTTAATTATTGTATTCATGTCAAAAGGCTGTGAACAGATATATTCAGCTTTTTTTCATGGCATTAAGTGGCTCCTGTTTCAACAGGAAATTTCATCCCCATTCACTGCAGCAGGAAAGTGACCTGCATATTTATTGCCTACAGACACGAGAGGCCGAAAACGTTTGTTTAAATAAAAGGCTGGTTTGGAAAACAGGAGACCCTTTGCAAAATATGAGATCCACGATCGTGATAAAAAATAGAATTGAGGTGATTCGTTTCCGAAAGAACAAGATTTTATAAACTACTAAACAAATAGACTGTTAGACGAAAACGTACACTTCAAAAAGGGATAAGTGGTCAATTCTGAAAACTCTGGAGTCACATGAAATGACAAGTTACTAGTCTAATAACGTATATATAATGCATCTTTCATTCTTTGATGTGCAGAGTTATGGAGCATGAAAACGTGACACATACACGGTACAAATATATATGTTAGACACAGATGAGGTTATCTTACGTCCAGTGTGCGGCCCAACAGCGCAGGATGATACACGTACAAATGAAGCATGGTAGTAGTATGTGATATGAAAGGTTTTAAAGGATTGATCTCGAGTAATGAATTTTGTAATAAAAAAGAAATGTAATTTTGGAAAATGCATTTGAACAATTTTATTCACAAAAAAAAAAAATACCGGTTAAACGGACGATTGTTCTGTTTGTTGGAGGCATTAACCAAACTGCCACAGAAAATAGCCATAAAATGAGTATTGGTGCTATTTAAGCATAATTCTGTGCATTTTAGAATAAAATTGTTCAAAATGCATTGGAGAGGAAATACTGATGGAAGCCTGTGTCTGGGTTCCATTCATGAAAGAGGTAAACTCCGCACTTTTCAAAAATATATGGTTTGCACGGCTTTCATAGTTGAATCTGGAAGCGAAAACTTTTTCGCAAACATAAAATATTGTTTGTGACTGAACTTTTATTATGCATGAGTAAATTATCATATATGACCTAAATTTCTATTTGGCAATATTTTTGTTACGTCATAAAGAAAAAAAAGGTTCGGTATTGGTAGCATTGCTCTTGATACTGGGAGATGCCGGAATTTATCACTTCTGGACCGAGCGTTTAGTTGCGTTCTAAAAACCAGGCTTGCTTCCACTGAATACATACCCCATGTTTAATTTCAATAATGAAAATGACAGGTGTAAGGGACTTAAATGATGCATGATATATAAATATATCTGCAAGCTCAACGAAAGTATTGCTGATTTATATGGTCACCCCTCCTTGACAAATGTTTTTTTTATATACTTCGTTCTAGTCTGTAAACAAACATGGTTGACTGTAACTTGAAAAGGAGTGGATCAACATGTGGATTTTTTCTCATTATTTTGTTTTGGCTAGGATGGTTCTATATTAAAAGCAAGGTTTTAAAACTTTTGTATGTGTAGTTTTTTTTGGCGCAGGTAGGCCACATATTGAAAAATTTAGTGTTAAGCTCCCAGTTAGCCCAGTATATCTAAGAAAGTTATCCCAAGCAACTTTTGGCTCAACAAGTAAAGACCTCTCTGCCTTCCGTGGCGGTACCAGGGCCCATACGTCCCCGACAGCACAGCTTCCCCTTGCAGAGTTACTAGGTGACTGGGCCCCTTAACTTGCTTAGAATGAGAGGGTGGATAGCTCCATCCTAAATGATGCCAGTGATGGAGCCTCAGCTACAGAAGCTGGTACAGAATTCCACAAAGGTACGGTACGAGGGAAAAAGCTAAACCCTAAAAAATCAGATGATGTTGAAAACTGTCTGAACTTCCTGGAGTGTGTAGCTCTGGTCATTGCTGTGACTGGGGTCAAGTAATCAGCGGCAGGTATATCAACAAGGTCCTGAACCACTTTGTACAGTAGGGTGAGCTGAGTCTTTGACCGTCTGGTTTCCAGGTGTTCCTACTGTAGGTGATCGAGCATGGGTGATACTTTTGGACCGAGCGTTTAGTTGCGTTCTAAATACCAGACTTGTTTCCATTGGATATGTATTCCATGTTTTATTTCAATGTGAGAAAATGACAGGTGAAAGGGACTAATATAATGCATGTTTTGTAAATATATCTGCAAGCTCAAAGAAATAATTCCTGATGTTATAAGGTCACCACTCCTTGAAAAAATGTGTTTTTTTAGACTTCTAGTCGGTAAACAAACATGGTTGACTGTAACTTGAAAAGGAGCTGATCAATATGTGGACTTTTTTCTCATTAACTTGTTGGGCAAGGAAGGTTCTATAAAAAAGCAAGGATTGAAAAGTTTTGTATCTGTAGTTTTTGTGGGCGCAGGTAAGTCGCCTATGGAAACATTTAGTGTTAAGCTCCCAGTAACGAAGATAGAAATGTTAGCAGCACTGTCCTTTTTTTCAGTCATTACATTCTATTTCCACACATTTGTAGTTCTATCCAATTCTGTTTTATAAAAGGTATCTTCATGGTATGCACTTTGTAATGGATAATGTAGGAATTTGATGGTAGTGCGAGTTTAGGTCTAACTGGCTGTATTTGATAAGTTTTTGCATTTGATCTATGTTCTTGGGAGGGGGTGTACCTTAAAGCCATATAAATTATTTTTATTGATGTGTTTAGAAAGAAGACGTGCAGTAATTGCATTTGCAGAAACACAAGAAATACATGAAAGAATCTACTTCATCTGGATTATAAGAGTAAGGTTTTATGTCTGTAGGACATTAAAACCAAAGAAAAACTTCCAATTTGTCTCTCCTAACCAGCCCGATGCAATATCCTGATAAGTTTTCTCATCCGTTATATGTTTTAATTATTGTATTCATGTCAAAAGGCTGTGGACAGATTTATTCAGCTATTTCTCATGGCATTAAGTGGCTCCTGTTTCAACAGGAAATTTCATCCCCATTCACTACACCAGGAAAGCGACCTGTATATTTATTCCGTACAGACACGGGAGGCCGAAAACGTTTGTTTAAATAAAAGGCTGTTTTGGAAAACAGGAGACCCTTTGCAAAATATGAGATCCACGATCGTAATAAAACATAGTATTGAGGTGATTCGTTTCCGAAAGAACAAGATTTAATAAACTACTAAACAAATAAACTGTTAGACGATAACGCACACTTCAAAAAGTGATAAGTGGTCAATTCTGTAAACTCTGGAGTCACATGAAATGACAAGTTACTAGTCTGATAACGTATATATAATGCATCTTTCATTTTTTGATGTGCAGAGTGATGGAGCATGAAAACGTGACACATACACGGTACAAATATATATGTTAGACACAGATGAGGTTATCTTACGTCCAGTGTACGGCCCAACAGCGCAGGATGATACACGTACAAATGTAGCATAGCAGTAACTTGTGATAGGAAAGGTTTTAAAGGATAGATCTCGAGTAATGAATTTTGTAATGAAAAAGAAATGTAATTTTGCATTTGAACAAATGTATTCACAAAAGAATACCGGTTGAAAGGAAGATTGTTCTGTATGTTGGAGGCATTTACCCTACTGCCACAGAAAATAGCCATAAAATGAGTATTGCTGCTATTTAAGCATAATTCTGGGCATTTTAGAATAAAATTGTTCAAAATGCATTGGAGAGGAAACAGTGATGAAAGCATGTGTCTGTGTTCCATTAATGAAAGTGATAAACTTTGCACTTTTCAAAAACATATGGTTTGCTCGGCTATCATAGTTGAATCTGGAAGCGAAAACTTTTTCGCAAACTTAAAATAGTCTTTGTGACTGAACTTTTATTATGCATGGGTAAATTATCATATATGACCTAAATTTCTATTTCGCAATATTGTTGTTACGTCATAAAGAAAAAAAGGTTCGGTATTGGTAGCATTGCACTTGATACAGGGAGATGCCGAAATTTATCACTTCTGGACCGAGCGATTAGTTGCGTTTACCAGGCTTGCTTCCACTGAATACATACCCCATGTTTAATTTCAATAATGAAAATGACAGGTGTAAGGGACTTAAATGATGCATGATATATAAATATATCTGCAAGCTCAACGAAAGTATTGCCGATTTTATATGGTCACCCCTCCTTGACAAATGTTTTTTTTATTTACTTCGTTCTTGTCTATAAACAAACATGGTTGACTGTAACTTGAAAAGGAGTGGATCAGCATGTGGCTTTTTTTCTCATTATTTGTTTTGGCTAGGATGGTTCTATAATAAAAGCAAGGTTTGAAAACTTTTGTAAGTGTAGTTTTTTTCGGCGCAGGTAGGCCACCTATTGAAAAATTTAGTATTAAGCTCCCAGTTATCCCAGTATATCAAAGAAAGTTATCTCAGCCACTTTTAGCTCAACAAGTAAAGACCTCTCTGCCTTCCGTGGCGGTACCAGGGCCCATACGTCCCCGACAGCAAAGCTCCCCCTTGCAGAGTAACTAGGTGACTGGGCCCCTTAACTTGGTTAGAATGAGAGGGTGGATAGCTCCATCCTAAATGATGCCAGTGATGGAGCCTCAGCTACAATTTTATTCACAAAATAATACCGGTTAAACGGACGATTGTTCTGTATGTTGGAGGCATTTACCCAACTGCCACAGAATATAGCCATAAAATGAGTATTGCTGCTATTTAAGCATAATTCTGTGCATTTTAGAATAAAATTGTTCAAAATGCATTGGAGAGGAAATACTGATGGAAGCCTGTGTCTGGGTTCCATTCATGAAAGAGGTAAACTTTGCACTTTTCAAAAACACATGGTTTGCTCGGCTTTCATAGTTGAAAATCTGGAAGCGAAAACATTTTCGCAAACTTATAATATTCTTTGTGACTGAACTTTCATTAAGCATGAGTAAATTATCATATATGACCTAAATTTCTATTTGGCAATATTTTTGTTACATCATAAAGAAAAAAAGGGTTCGGTATTGGTAGCATAGCTCTTGATACTGGGAGATGCCGGAATTTATCACTTCTGGACCGAGCGTTTAGTTGCGTTCTAAATGCAAGGCTTGCTTCCACTGAATACATATCCCATGTTTAATTTCAATAATGAAAATGACAGGTGAAAGGGACTTAATGCATGATATATAAATATATCTGCAAGCTCAACGAAAGTATGGCTGATTTTATATGGTCACCCCTCCTTGACAAATGTTTTTTTTTTATTTACTTCGTTCTAGTCTGTAAACAAACATGGTTGACTGTAACTTGAAAAGCAGTAGATTACATGTGGATTTTTTCTCATTATCTTGTTTTGGCTAGGATGGTTCTATAATAAAAGCAAGGTTTGAAAACTTTTGTATGACTAGTTTTTAACGGCGCAGGTAGGCCACCTATTGAAAAATTTAGTGTTAAGCTCCCAGATATCCCAGTATATCAAAGAAAGTTATCCCAGCCACTTTTGGCTCAACAAGTAAAGACCTCTCTGCCTTCCGTGGCGGTACCAGGGCCCATACGTCCCCGACAGCACAGCTCCCCCTTGCAGAGTTACTAGGTGACTGGGCCCCTTAAGTTGCTTAGAATGAGAGGGTGGATAGCTCCGTCCTAAATGATGCCAGTGATGGAGCCTCAGCTACAATTTTATTCACAAAATAATACCGGTTAAACGGACGATTGGTCGGTATGTTGGAGGCATTTACCCAACTGCCACAGAAAATAGCCATAAAATGAGTATTGCTGCTATTTAAGCATAATTCTGTGCATTTTAGAATAAAATTGTTCAAAATGCATTGGAGAGGAAATACTGATGGAAGCCTGTGTCTGGGTTCCATTCATGAAAGAGGTAAACTGTGCACTTTTCAAAAACATATGGTTTGCTCGGTTTTCATAGTTGAATCTGGAAGCGAAAACTTTTTCGCAAACTTAAAATATTCTTTGTGACTGAAATTTTATTATGCATGAGTAAATTATCATATATGATCTAAATTTCTATTTGGCAATATTTCGTTACGTCATTAAGGAAAAAAGGGTTCGGTATTGGTAGCATTGCTCTTGATACTGGGAGATGCCGGAATTTATCACTTCTGAACCGAGCGTTTAGTTGCGTTCTAAATACCAGGCTTGCTTCCACTGAATACATACCCCATGTTTAATTTCAATTATGAAAATGACAGGTGTAAGGGACTTAAATGATGCATGATATATAAATATATCTGCAAGCTCAATGAAAAGTATTGCTGATTTTATATGGTCACCCTTCCTTGACAAATGTTTTTTTATTTACTTCGTTCTAATCTGTAAACAAACATGGTTGACTGTAACTTGAAAAGGAGTAGATCAACATGAACATTTGAACAATTTTATTCACACTATAATACCCGTTAAACGGACGATTGTTCCTTATGTTGGAGGCATTTACCCAACTGCCACAGAAAATAGCCATAAAATGAATATTGCTGCTATTTAAGCATAATTCTGTGCATTAATGAATAAAAATTTTCAAAATGCATTGGAGAGGAAATACTGATGGAAGCCTGTGTCTGGGTTCCATTCATGAAAGAGGTAAACTTTGCACTTTTCAAAGACATATGATTTGCTCGGCTTTCACAGTTGAATCTGGAAGCGAAAACTTTTTCACAAACTTAAAATATTCTTTGTGACTGAACTTTTATTATGCATGAGTAAATTATCATAAATGACCTAAATTTCTATTTGGCAATATTTTTGTTACGTCATAAAGAAAAAAAAAGGGTTCGGTATTGGTAAAATTGCTCTTGCTACTGGGAGATGCCTGAATTTATCACTTCTGGACCGAGCGTTTAGTTGCGTTCTAAATAACAGACTTGCTTCCACTGAATACATACCCCATGTTTAATTTCAATAATGAAAATGACAGGTGTAAGGGACTTAAATAATGCTTCATATATAAATATATCTGCAAGCTCAACGAAAGTATTGCTGATTTTATATGGTCACCCCTCCTTGACAAATGTGTTTTTATTTACTTCGTTCTAGTCTGTAAACAAACATGGTTGACAGTAACTTGAAAAGGAGTAGATCAACATGAACATTTGAACAATTTTATTCGCACTATAATACCCGTTAAACGGACGATTGTTCTGTATGTTGGAGGCACATACATAACTGATACAGAAAATAGCCATAAAATGAGTATTACTGCTATTTAAGCATAATTCTGTGCATTTTAGAATAAAATCGATCAAAATGCATTGGAGAGGAAATACTGATGGAAGCCTGTGTCTGGGTTCCATTCATGAAAGAGGTAAACATTGCACTTTTCAAAAACGTATGGTTTGCTCGGCTTTCATAGTTGAATCTGGAAGCGAAAACTTTTTCGCAAACTTAAAATATTCTTTGTGACTGAACTTTTATTATGGATGAGTAAATTATCATATATGATCTAAATGTCTATTTGGCAATATTTTTGTTACGTCATAAAGAAAAAAAAGGGTTCGGTATTGGTAGCATTGCTCTTGATACTGGGAGATGCCGGAATTTATCACTTCTGGACCGAGCGTTTAGTTGCGTTCTAAATACCAGGCTTGCTTCCACTGAATACATACCCCATGTTTAATTTCAATAATGAAAATGACAGGTGTAAGGGACTTAATTTATGCACGATATTTAAATATATCAGCAAGCTCAACGAAAGTATTGCTGATTTTATATGGTCACCCCTCCTTGACAAATGTTTTTTTTATTTACTTCGATCTAGTCTGTAAACAAACATGGTTGACTGTAACTTGAAAAGGAGAAGATCAACATGAACATTTGAACAATTTTATTCACACTATAATACCCGTTAAATGGACGATTGTTCTGTATGTTGGAGGCATTTACCAAACTGCCACAGAAAATAGCCATAAAATGAATAGTGCTGCTATTTAAGCATAATTCTGTGCATTTTAGAATAAAATCGTTCAAAATGCATTGGAGAGGAAATACTGATGGAAGCGTGTGTCTTGGTTCGATTCACGAAAGAGGTAAACTTTGCACTTTTCAAAAACATACGGTTTGCTAGGCTTTCATAGTTGACTCTGGAAGCGAAAACTTTTTCGCAAACTTAAAATATTCTTTGTGACTGAACTTTTATTATGCATGAGTAAATTATCATATATGACCTGAATTTCTATTTGGCAATATTTTTGTTACGTCATAAAGAAAAAAAAAGGTTCGGTATTTGTAGCATTGCTCTTGCTACTTGGAGATGCCTGAATTTATCACTTCTGGACCGAGCGTTTAGTTGCGTTCTAAATACTAGACTTGCTTCCACTGAATACATACCCCATGTTTAATTTCAATAATGAAAATGACAGGTGTAAGGGACTTAAATAATGCATCATATATAAATATATCTGCAAGCTCAACGAAAGTATTGCTGATTTTATATGGTCACCCCTCCTTGACAAATGTGTTTTTATTTTCTTCGTTCTAGTATGTAAACAAACATGGTTGACTGTAACTTGAAAAGGAGAAGGTCAACATGTGGATTTTTTCTCATTATCTTGTTTTGGCTAGTATGGTTGTATAATAAAAACAAGGTTTGAAAACTTTTGTACGTGTAGTTTTTTTCGGCGCAGGTAGGCCACCTATTGAAAAATTTATTGTTAAGCTCCCAGTTATCCCAGTATATCAAAGAAAGTTATCCCAGCCACTTTTGGCTCAACATGTAAAGCCCTCTCTGCCTTCCGTGGCGGTACCAGGGCCCATAAGTCCCAGACGACACAGACCCCCTTGCAGAGTTACTAGGTGACTGGGCCCCTTAAGTTGCTAAGAATGAGAGGGTGGATAGCTCCATCCTAAATGATGCCAGTAATGGAGCCTCAGCTACAATTTTATTCACAAAATAATACCGGTTAAACGGACGATTGTTCGGTTTGTTGGAGGCATTTTCCCAACTGCCACAGAAAATAGCCATAAAATGAGTATTGCTGCTATTTAAGCATAATTCTGTGCATTTTAGAATGAAATTGTTCAAAATGCATTGGAGAAGAAATACTGATGGAAGCGTGTGTCTGGGTTCCATTCATGAAAGAGGTAAACTTTGCATTTTTCAAAAACATATGGTTTGCTCGGCTTTCATAGTTGAAAATCTGGAAGCGAAAACTTTTTCGCAAACTTAAAATATTCTTTGTGACTGAACTTTTATTATGCATGGGTAAATTATCATATATGACCTAAATTTCTATTTGGCAATATTTTCGTTACGTCATTAAGAAAAAAAAAAGGTTCGGTATTGGTAGCATTGCTCTTGATACTGGGAGATGCCGGAATTTACCACTTCTGGACCGAGCGTTTAGTTGCGTTCTAAATACCAGGCTTGCTTCCACTGAATACATACCCCATGTTTAATTTCCATAATGAAAATGACAGGTGTAAGGGACTTAAATAATGCATCATATATAAATATATCTGCAAGCTCAACGAAAGTATTGCTGATTTTGTATGGTCACCCCTCCTTGACAAATGTTTTTTTTATTTTCTTCGTTCTAGTCTGTAAACAAACATAGTTGATTGTAACTTGAAAAGGAGTAGGTCAACATGTGGATTTTTTTCTCATTATGTTGTTTTGGCTAGGATGGTTCTATAATAAAAGCAAGGTTTGAAAACTTTTGTATGTGTAGTTTTTTTTCGGCGCAGGTAGGCCACCTATTGAAAAATTTAGTGTTAAGCTCCCAGATATCCCAGTATATCAAAGAAAGTTATCCCAGCCACTTTTGGCTCAACAAGTAAAGACCTCTCTGCCTTCCGTGGCGGTACCAGGGCCCATACGTCCCCGACAGCACAGCTCCCCCTTGCAGAGTTACTAGGTGACTGGGCCCTTTAAGTTGCTTAGAATGAGAGGGTGGATAGCTCCGTCCTAAATGATGCCAGTGATGGAGCCTCAGCTACAATTTTATTCACAAAATAATACCGGTTAAACGGACGATTGTTCGGTATGTTGGAGGCATTTACCCAACTGCCACAGAAAATAGCCATAAAATGAGTATTGCTGCTATTTAAGCATAATTCTGTGCATTTTAGAATAAAATTGTTCAAAATGCATTGGAGAGGAAATACTGATGGAAGCCTGTGTCTGGGTTCCATTCATGAAAGAGGTAAACTTTGCACTTTTCAAAAACATATGGTTTGCTCGGCTTTCATAGTTGAATCTGGAAGCGAAAACTTTTTCGCAAAGTTTAACTTAAAATATTCTTTGTGACTGAACTTTTATTATGCATGAGTAAATTATCATATATTATCTAAATTTCTATTTGGCAATATTTTTGTTACGTCATAAAAAAAAAGGGTTCGGTATTGGTAGCATTGCTCTTGATACTGGGAGATGCCGGAGTTTATCACTTCTGGATCGAGCGTTTAGTTGCCTTCTAAATACCAGGCTTGCTTCCACTGAATACATACCCCATGTTTAATTTCAATAATGAAAATGACAGGTGTAAAGGACTTAAATGATGCATGATATATAAATATATCTGCAAGCTCAACGAAAGTATTGCTGATTTTATATGGTCATCCCTCCTTGACAAATGTTTTTTTTTTTTTTTTTTTATTTTCTTCGTTCTAGTCTGTAAACAAACAAAGTTGATTGTAACTTGAAAAGGAGTAGGTCAACATGTGGATTTTTTTTCTCATTATCTTGTTTTGGCTAGGATGGTTCTATAATAAAAGCAAGGTTTGAAAACTTTTGTATGTGTAGTTTTTTTCGGCGCAGGTAGGCCACCTATTGAAAAATTTAGTGTTAAGCTCCCAGATATCCCAGTATATCAAAGAAAGTTATCCCAGCCACTTTTGGCTCAACAAGTAAAGACCTCTCTGCCTTCCGTGGCGGTACCAGGGCCCATACGTCCCCGACAGCAGACAGCACAGCCCCCCCCCCTTGCAGAGTTACTAGGTGACTGGGCCCTTTAAGTTGCTTAGAATGAGAGGGTGGATAGCTCCGTCCTAAATGATGCCAGTGATGGAGCCTCAGCTACAATTTTATTATGCATGAGTAAATTATCATATATTATCTAAATTTCTATTTGGCATTATTTTTGTTACGTCATAAAAAAAGGGTTCGGTATTGGTAGCATTGCTCTTGATACTGGGAGATGCCGGAATTTATCACTTCTGGATCGAGCGTTTAGTTGCGTTCTAAATACCAGGCTTGCTTCCACTGAATACATACCCCATGTTTAATTTCAATAATGAAAATGACAGGTGTAAAGGACTTAAATGATGCATGATATATAAATATATCTGCAAGCTCAATGAAAGAATTGCTGATTTTATATGGTCACCCCTCCTTGACAAATGTTTTTTATTTACTTCGTTCTAGTCTGTAAACAAACATGGTTGACTGTTACTTGAAAAGGAGTAGATCAACATGAATATTTGAACAATTTTATTCAAACTATAATACCCGTTAAACAGACGATTGTTCTGTATGTTGGATGCATTTACCCAACTGCCACAGAAAATAGCAATAAAATGAGTATTGCTGGTATTTAAGCATAATTCTGTGCATTTTAGATTAAAATCGATCAAAATGCATTGGAGAGGAAATACTGATGGAAGCCTGTGTTTGGGTTCCATTCATGAAAGAGGTAAACTTTGCACTTTTCAAAAACATATGGTTTGCTCGGCTTTCATAGTTGAATCTGGAAGCGAAAACTTTTTCGCAAACTTAAAATATTCTTTGTGACTGAACTTTTATTATGCATGAGTAAATTATCATATATGACCTAAATCTCTATTCGGCAATATTTTTGTTACGTCATAAAGAAAAAAGGGTTCGGTATTGGTAGCATTGCTCTTGCTACTGGGAGATGCCGGAATTTATCACTTCTGGACAGAGAGTTTAGTTGCGTTCTAAATACCAGACTTGCTTCCACTGAATACATACCCCATGTTTAATTTCAATAATGAAAATGACAGTTGTAAGGGACTTAAATAATGCATGATATATAAATATATCTGCAAGCTCATCGAAAGTATTGCTGATTTTATATGGTCACCCCTCCTTGACAAATGTGTTTTTATTTACTTCGTTCTAGTCTGTAAACAAACATGGTTGACTTTAACTTGAAAAGGAGCAGATCAACATGTGGATTTTTTTCTCATTATCTTGTTTTGGTTAGGATGGTTGTATAATAAAAGCAAGGTGTGAAAACTTTTGTATGTGTAGTTATTTTCGGCGCAGGTAGGCCACCTATTGAAAAATTTAAGTGTTAAGCTCCCAGTTATCCCAGTATATCAAAGAAAGTTATCCCAGTCACTTTTGGCTCAACAAGTAAAGACCTCTCTGCCTTCCGTGGCGGTACCAGGGCCCATACGTCCCCGACAGCACAGCTCCCCCTTGCAGAGTTACTAGGTGACTGGGTCCCTTAAGTTGCTTAGAATGAGAGGGTGGATAGCTCCATCCTAAATGATGCCAGTAATGGAGCCTCAACTACAATTTTATTAACAAAATAATACCGGTTAAACGGACGATTGTTCTGTATGTTGGAGGCATTTACCCAACTGCGACAGAAAATAGCCATAAATGAGTATTGCTGCTATTTAAGCATAATTCTGTGCATTTTAGAATAAAATTGTTGAAAATGCATTGGAGAAGAAATACTGATGGAAGCGTGTGTCTGGGTTCCATTCATGAAAGAGGTAAACTTTGCAATTTTCAAAAACATATGGTTTGCTCGGCTTTCATAGTTGAATTTGGAAGCGAAAACTTTTTCGCAAACTTAAAATATTATTTGTGACTGAACTTTTATTATGCACGATAATCATATATGACCTAAATTTCTATTTGGCAATATTTTTGTTACGTCATAAAGAAAAAAAAAGGGTTCGGTATTGGTAGCATTGCTCTTGATACTGGGAGATGCCGGAATTTATCACTTCTGTACCGAGCGTTTAGTTGCGTTCTAGATACCAGGCTTGCTTCCACTGAGTACATACACCATGTTTAATTTCAATAATGAAAATGACAGGTGTAGGGACTTAAATAATGCATCATATATAAATATATCTGCAAGCTCAACGAAAGTATTGCTGATTTTATATGGTCACCCCTCCTTGACAAATGTTTTTTTTTATTTACTTCGTTCTAGTCTGTAAACAAACATGGTTGATTGAAACTTGAAAAGGAGTAGGTCAACATGTGGATTTTTTTCTCATTATTTTGTTTTGGCTAGGATGGGTCTATAATAAAAGCAATGTTTGAAAACTTTTGTATGTGTAGGTTTTTCGGCGCTGGTAGGCCACCTATTGTAAAATTTAGTGTTAAGCTCCCAGTTATCCCTGTATATCAAAGAAAGTTATCCCAGCCACTTTTGGCTCAATAAGTAAAGACCTCTCTGCCTTCCGTGGCGGTACCAGGTCCCATACGTCCTCGACAGCACAGCTCCCCCTTGCAGAGTTACTAGGTGACTGGGCCCCTTAAGTTGCTTAGAATGAGAGGGTGGATAGCTCCGTCCTAAATGATGCCAGTGATGGAGCCTCAGCTACAATTTTATTCACAAAATAATACCGGTTAAACGGACGATTGTTCGGTATGTTGGAGGCATTTACCCAACTGCCACAGAAAATAGCCATAAAATGAGCATTGCTGCTATTTAAGCATAATTCTGTGCATTTTAGAATAAAATTGTTCAAAATGCATTGGAGAGGAAATACTGATGGAAGCCTGTGTCTGGGTTCCATTCATGAAAGAGGTAAACTGTGCACTTTTCAAAAACATATGGTTTGCTCGGCTTTCATAGTTGAATCTGGAAGCGAAAACTTTTTCGCAAACTTAAAATATTCTTTGTGACTGAAATTTTATTATGCATGAGTTAATTATCATATATGATCTAAATTTCTATTTGGCAATATTTTTGTAACGTCATAAAGGAAAAAAGGTTCGGTATTGGTAGCATTGCTCTTGATACTGGGAGATCCAGGAATTTATCACTTCTGGACCGAGCATTTTGTTGCGTTCTTAATACCAGGCTTGCTTCCACTGAATACATACCCCATGTTTAATTTCAATAATGAAAATGACAGGTGTAAGGGACTTAAATGATGCATGATATATAAATATATCTGCAAGCTCAATGAAAAGTATTGCTGATTTTATATGGTCACCCTTCCTTGACAAATGTTTTTTTATTTACTTCGTTCTAGTCTGTAAACAAACATGGTTGACTGTAACTTGAAAATGAGTAGTTCAACATGAACATTTGAACAATTTTATTCACACTATAATACCCGTTAAGTTGGGTTCTAAATACCAGACTTGCTTCCACTGAATACATACCCCATGTTTAATTTCAATAATGAAAATAAAAGGTGAAAGGGACTTAAATAATGCATCATATATAAATATATCTGCAAGCTCAACTTTATATGGTCAACCCTCCTTGACAAATGTATTTTTGTTTTCTTCGTTCTAGTCTGTAAACAAACATGGTTGACTGTAACTTGAAAAGGAGTAGTCAACATGTGGATTTTTTCTCATTATCTTGTTTTGGCTAGTATGGTTGTATAATAAAAACAAGGTTTGAAAACTTTTGTACGTGTAGTTTTTTTCGGCGCAGGTAGGCCACCTATTGAAAAATTTGTTGTTAAGCTCCCAGTTATCCCAGTATATCAAAGAATGTTATCCCAGCCACTTTTGGCTCAACATGTAAAGACCTCTCTGCCTTCCGTGGCGGTACCAGGGCCCATACGTCCCCGACAACACAGCTCCCCCTTGCAGAGTTACTAGGTGACTGGACCCCTTAAGTTGCTAAGAATAAGAGGGTGGATAGCTCCATCCTAAATGATGCCAGTAATGGAGCCTCAGCTACAATTTTATTCACAAAATAATACCGGTTAAACGGACGATTGTTCTCTATGTTGAAGGCATTTAACCAACTGCCACAGAAAATAGCCATAAAATGAGTATTGCTGCTATTTAAGCATAATTCTGTGCATTTTAGAATAAAATTGTTCAAAATGCAAGGGAGAGGAAACAGTGATGGAAGCCTGTGCCTGGTTTCCATTCATGAAAGAGGTAAACTTTGCACTTTTCAAAAACATATGGTTTGCTCGGCTATCATAGTTGAATCTGGAAGCGAAAACGTTTTCGCAAACTTAAAATATTCTTTGTGACTGAACTTTTATTATGCATGAGTAAATTATCATATATGACCTAAATTTCTATTTGGCAATATTTTGTTACGTCATTAAGAAAAAAAAAGGTTCGGTATTGGTAGCATTGCACTTGATACTGGGAGATGCCGGAATTTATCACTTCTGGACCGAGCGTTTAGTTGCGTTCTAAATACCAGGCTTGCTTCCACTGACAAATGTTTTTTTATTTACTTCGTTCTAGTCTGTAAACAAACATGGTTGACTGTAACTTGAAAATGAGTAGTTCAACATGAACATTTGAACAATTTTATTCACACTATAATACCCGTTAAGTTGGGTTCTAAATACCAGACTTGCTTCCACTGAATACATACCCCATGTTTAATTGCAATAATGAAAATTAAAGGTGTAAGCGACTTAAATGATGCATGCTATATAAATATATATGCAAGCTCAACGAAATGATTGCTGATTTTATATGGTCAACCCTCCTTGATTTTTTTTTATTTACTTCGTTCTAGTCTGTAAACAAACATGGTTGACTGTAACTTGAAAAGGAGTAGGTCAACATGTGGATTTTTTCTCATTATCTTGCTTTGGCTAGGATGGTTCTATAATAAAAGCAAGGTTTGAAAACTTTTGTATGTGTAGTATTTTCGGCGCAGGTAGGTCACCTATTGGAAAATTTAGTGTTAAGCTCCCAGTTATCCCAGTATATCTAAGAAAGTTATCCCAGCCACTTTTGGCTCAACAAGTAAAGACCTCTCTGCCTTCCGTGGCGGTACCAGGGCCCATACGTCCCCGACAGCACAGCCCCCCCTTGCAGAGTTACTAGGTGACTGGGTCCCTTAACTTGCATAGAATGAGAGGGTGGATAGCTCCATCCTAAATGATGCAAGTGATGGAGCTTCAGCTACAGAAGCTGGTACAGAATTCCACAAAGGTACGGTACGAGGGAAAAAGGTAAACTTAAAAGAATCAGATGATGTTGAAAACTGTCTGGACTTCCTGGAGTGTGTAGCTCTGGTCCTTGCTGTGACTGGGGTCAAGTAATCAGCGGCAGGTATATCAACAATTTTGAACAGTAGGGTGACTGAGTCTTTGCCCGTCTGGTTTCTAGGGGTTCCTACTGTAGATGGTCGAGCATGGATGATACTTTTGGACCGAGCGTTTAGTTGCGTTCTAAATACCAGACTTGTTTCCACTGGATATGTATTCCATGTTTTATTTCAATGTGAGAAAATGACAGGTGAAAGGGGCTAATATAATGCATGTTTTATAAATATATCTGCAAGCTCAAAGAAATTAGTCCTGATTTTATATGGTCACCCCTCCTTGAAAAATGTTGTTTTTATTTACTTCGAGACGGTAAACAAACATGGTTGACTGTAACTTGAAAAGGAGCAGATCAATATGTGGATTTTTTTCTCATTAACTTGTTGGCCTAATAAGGTTCTATAAAAAAGCAAGGATTGAAAAGTTTTGTATGTGTAGTTTTTGTGGGCGCAGGTTAGTCGCCTACGGAAATATTTAGTGATAAGCTCCCGGTAACGAAGATAGAAATGTCCGCAGCACTGTCCTTTATTCAGTCATTACATACTTTTTCCACACATTTGTAGTTCTATCCAATTCTGTTTTATAAAATATATCTTCATGGCATGCACTTTGCAATGGATAATGTAGAAATGTGATGGTAATGCGAGTTTAGATCTAACTGGGTGTATTTGATAAGTTTTTGCCTTTGATCTATGTTCTTTGCAGAGGGTGTACCTTAAAGCCATATAGATTATTTTTATTGATGGGTATAGAAAGAAGACGTGCAGTAATTGCAGTTGCAAAAACACAAGAAATACAAGAAAGAATCTACTTCATCTGGAATATAAGAGTAAGGTTTCATGGCTATAGGACAATGTCTAAAACCAAAGCAAAACTTCAAATTTGTCTCTCCTAAACAGCCCGCTGCAATATCCCGATGAGTTTTCTCATCCGTAATATGTTTTAATTATTGTATTCATGTCAAAAGCCTGTGAACAGATTTATTCAGCTATTTCTCATGGCATTAAGTAGCTCCTGTTTCAACAGGAAATTTCATCCCCATTCACTACAGCAGGAATGTGACCTGTATATTTATTGCCTACAGACACGGGAGGCCGGAAACGTTTGTTTAAATAAAAGGCTGGTTTGGAAAACAGGAGATCCTTTGCAAAATATGAGATGCACGATCGTGATAAAATAGTATTGAGGCTATTCGTTTCCGAAAGAACAATATTTTATAAGCTACTAAAGAAATAAACTGTTAGACTAAAACGTACACTTCAAAAAGTCATAGTTGGTCAAATCTGTAAACTCTGGAGTCACATAAAATGACAAGTTACTAGTCTAATAACCTATATATAATGCATCTTTCATTCTTTGATGTGTAGAGTGACGGAGCATGTAAACGTGACACATACACGGTACAAATATATATGGGATTGATCTCGAGTAATGAAATTTGTAATAAAAAAAGAAATGTCATTTTGTAAAATGCATTTGAACAAATTTATTCACAAAATAATACCGCTTAAACGGACGGTTGTTCTGTATGTTGGAGGCATTTACTTAACTGCCACAGAAAATAGCCATAAAATGAGTATTGCTGCTATTTAAGCATAATTCTGTGCATTTTAGAATAAAATTATTCAAAATGCATTGGAGAGGAAATACTGATGGAAGCCTGTGTCTGGGTTCCATTCATGAAAGAAGTAAACCATGCACTTTTCATAAACATATGGTTTGCTCGGCTTTCATAGTTGAATCTGGAAGCGAAAACATTTTCGCAAACTTAAAATATTCTTTGTGACTGAACTTCTATTATGCATGAGTAAATTATCATATATGACCTAAATTTCTATTTGGCAATATTTTTGTTACGTCATAAAGAAAAAAGGGTTCGGTATTGGTAGCATTGCACTTGATACTGGGAGATGCCGGAATTTATCACTTCTGGGCCGAGCGTTTAGTTGCGTTCTAAATACCAGGCTTGCTTCCACTGAATACATACCTCATGTTTAATTTCAATAATGAAAATGACAGTTGTAAGGGACTTAAATGATGCATGATATATAGATATATCTGCTAGCTCAACGAAAGTATTGCTGATTTTATATGGTCAACCCTCCTTGAAAAATGTTTTTTTATTTACTTCGTTCTAATCTGTAAACAAACATGGTTGACTGTAACTTGAAAAGCAGTAGATCAACATGTGGATTTTTTTTCTCATTATCTTGGTTCTAAAAAAAGCAAGGTTTGAAAACTTTTGTATGTGTAGTTAATTTCGGCGCAGGTAGGTCACCTATTGAAAAATTTAGTGTTAAGCTCCCAGTTATCCCAGTATATCTAAGAAAGTTATCCCAGCCATTTTTTGGCTCAACAAGTAAAGACCTTTCTGCCTTCCGTGGCGGTACCAGGGCCCATACGTCCCCGACAGCACAGCTCCCCTTGCAGAGTTACTAGGTGACTTGGCCCCTTAACTTGCTTAGAATGAGAGGATGGATAGCTCCATCCTAAATGATGCCAGTGATGGAGCCGCAGCTACAAAAGCTGGTACAGAATTCCACAAAGGTACGGTACGAGGGAAAAAGCTAAACTTTAAAGAATCAGATGATGTTAAAAACTGTCTGAACTTCCTGTGGTGTGTAGCTCTGGTCCTTACTGTGACTGGGGTCAAGTAATCAGCGGCAGCTTTATCAACAAGGTCCTGAACCACTTTGTACAGTAGGGTGAGCCCCGTCAACACTGTAAAGGTCATTTTGGAGACGTTGCTTCCAATTTTGTGGGACTGTTACCCGACATTGAGATGAAATGACATCTCAAGCCCTGTCGCCCAATGAAACCAATAGGGTTTATTAGCATGGACGGTCCGCCTCGCACCGCAGTTCCTGGAGAGGCTTAGATCCTCTAAGCGGTTTACCAGTACTAGTGTGCGGGCCGGATTCAGCTCTGCGTGGAAGCATCATGCAGCCCATATATTTCTTCAGGCCCCTATGGGCGGGGGCCGTCTACTGTAGGTGATCGAGCATGGATGGTACTTTTGGACCGAGCGTTTAGTTGCGTTCTAAATACCAGACTTGTTTCCTCTGGATATGTATTCCATGTTTTATTTCAATGTGAGAAAATGACAGGTAAAAGGGACTAATATAATGCATGTTTTATAAATATATCTGCAAGCTCAAAGAAATTATTTTGTGATTTTATATGGTCATCCCTCCTTGAAAAATGTTGTTTGTATTTACTTCTAGTCGGTAAACAAACATGGTTGACTGTAACTTGAAAAGGAGCTGATCAATTTGTGGACTTTTTTCTGATTAACTTGTTGGGCTAGGAAGGTTCTAAAAAAAAAAAAACAAGGTTTGGAAAGTTTTGCATTTGTAGTTTTTGTGGGCGCAGGTAAGTCGCCTATGGAAATATTTAGTGTTAAGCGCCCAGACACGAAGATAGAAATGTCAGCAGCACTGTCCTTTTTTCAGTCATTACATACTATTTCCACAAATTTGTAGTTCTATCCAATTCTGTTTTATAAAATGTATCTTCATGGCATGCATTTTGCAATGGATAATGTAGAAATGTTATGGTAGTGCGAGTTTAGGTCTAACTGGGTGTATTTGATAAGTTTTTGCCTTTGATCTATGTTCTTGGGAGGGGGTGTACCTTAAAGCCATGTCAATCATTTTTTATTGATGTGTTTAGAAAGAAGACGTGCAGTAATTGCATTTGCAGAAACACAAGAAATACAAGAAAGAATCTACTTCATCTGGATTATAAGAGTATGGTTTCGTGTCTGTAGGACAATGTCTAAAACCAAAGAAAAACTTCCAAATTGTCTCTCCTAACCAGCCCGATGCAATATCCCGATAAGTTTTCTCATCCGTTATATGTTTTAAATATTGTATTCATGTCAAAAGGCTGTGGACAGATTTATTCAGCTATTTCTCATGGCATTAAGTGGCTCCTGTTTCAACAGGAAATTTCATCCCCATTCACTACAGCAGGAAAGCGACCTGTATATTTATTCCGTACAGACACGGGAGGCCGAAAACGTTTGTTTAAATAAAAGGCTGTTTTGGAAAACAGGAGACCCTTTGCAAAATATGAGATCCACGATCTTGATAAAAAATAGTATTGAGGTGATTCGTTTCCGAAAGAACAAGATTTAATAAACTACTAAACAAATAAACTGTTAGACGATAACGCACACTTCAAAAAGTGATATGTGGTCAATTCTGTAAACTCTGGAGTCACATGAAATGACAAGTTACTAGTCTAATAACGTATATATAAAGCATCTTTCATTTTTTGATGTGCAGAGTGATGGAACATGAAAACGTGACACATACACGGTACAAATATATATGTTAGACACAGATGAGGTTATCTTACGTCCAGTGTACGGCCCAATAGCGCAGGATGATACACGTACAAATGTAGCATAGCAGTAACTTGTGATAGGAAAGGTTTTAAAGGATAGATCTCGAGTAATGAATTTTGTAATGAAAATGAAATGTAATTTTGCATTTGAACAGATGTATTCACAAAAGAATACCGGTTGAAAGGACGATTGTTCTGTATGTTGGAGGTATTTACCCTACTGCCACAGAAAATAGCCATAAAATGAGTATTGCTGCTATTTAAGCATAATTCTGGGCATTTTAGAATAAAATTGTTCAAAATGCATTGGAGAGGAAACAGTGATGAAAGCATGTGTCTGTGTTCCATTAATGAAAGTGATAAACTTTGCACTTTTCAAAAACTTGTGCTTTGCTCGGCTTTCATAGTTGAATCTGGAAGCGAAAACTTTTTCGCAAACTTAAAATATTCTTTGTGACTGAACTTTTATTATGCATGAGAAAATTATCATATATGACCCAAATTTCTATTTCGCAATATTGTTGTTACGTCATAAAGAAAAAAAAGGGTTCGGTATTGGTAGCCTTGCACTTGATACAGGGAGATGCCGAAATTTATCACTTCTGGACCGAGCGATTAGTTGCGTTTACCAGGCTTGCTTCCACTGAATACATACCCGATGTTTAATTTCAATAATGAAAATGACAGGTGTAAGGGACTTAAATGGTGCATGATATATAAATATATCTGCAAGCTCAACGAAAGTATTGCCGATTTTATATGGTCACCCCTCCTTGACAAATGTTTTTTTTTTTATTTACTTCGTTCTTGTCTGTAAACAAACATGGTTGACTGTAACTTGAAAAGGAGTAGATCAGCATGTGGATTTTTTTCTCATTATTTGTTTTGGCTAGGATGGTTCTATAATAAAAGCAAGGTTTGAAAACTTTTGTAAGTGTAGTTTTTTTCGGCGCAGGTAGGCCACCTATTGAAAAATTTAGTATTAAGCTCCCAGTTATCCCAGTATATCAAAGAAAGTTATCTCAGCCACTTTTAGCTCAACAAGTAAAGACCTCTCTGCCTTCCGTGGCGGTACCAGGGCCCATACGTCCCAGACAGCACAGCTCCCCCTTGCAGAGTAACTAGGTGACTGGGCCCCTTAACTTGCTTAGAATGAGAGGGTGGATAGCTCCATCCTAAATGATGCCAGTGATGGAGCCTCAGCTACAATTTTATTCACAAAATAATACCGGTTAAACGGACGATTGTTCTGTATGTTGGAGGCATTTAACCAACTGCCACAGAATATAGCCATAAAATGAGTATTGCTGCTATTTAAGCATAATTCTGTGCATTTTAGAATAAAATTGTTCAAAATGCATTGGAGAGGAAATACTGATGGAAGCCTGTGTCTGGGTTCCATTCATGAAAGAGGTCAACTTTGCACTTTTCAAAAACATATGGTTTGCTCGGCTTTCATAGTTGAATCTGGAAGCGAAAACATTTTCGCAAACTTAAAATATTCTTTGTGACTGAACTTTTATTAAGCATGAGTAAATTATCATATATGACCTAAATTTCTATTTGGCAATATTTTTGTTACGTCATAAAGAAAAAAAAGGGTTCGGTATTGGTAGCATTGCTCTTGATACTGGGAGATGCCGGAATTTATCACTTCTGGACCGAGCGTTTAGTTGCGTTCTAAATACCGGGCTTGCTTCCACTGAATACATATCCCATGTTTAATTTCAATAATGAAAATGACAGGTGAAAGGGACTTAATGCATGATATATAAATATATCTGCAAGCTCAACGAAAGTATGGCTGATTTTATATGGTCACCCCTCCTTGGAAAATGTATTTTTTTATTTACTTCGTTCTAGTCTGTAAACAAACATGGTTGACTGTAACTTGAAAAGAAGTAGATTACATGTGGATTTTTTTTATCATTATCTTGTTTTGGCTTGGATGGTTCTATAATAAAAGCAAGGTTTGAAAACTTTTGTATGACTAGTTTTTTTCCGGCGCAGGTAGGCCACCTATTGAAAAATTTAGTGTTAAGCTCCCAGTTATCCCAGTATATCAAAGAAAGTTATCCCAGCCACTTTTGGCTCAACAAGTAAAGACCTCTCTGCCTTCCGTGGCGGTACCAGGGCCCATACGTCCCCGACAGCACAGCTCCCCCTTGCAGAGTTACTAGGTGACTTGGCCCCTTAACTTGCTTAGAATGAGAGGGTGGATAGCTCCATCCTAAATGAGGCCAGTGATGGAGCCTCAGCTACAGAAGCTGGTACAGAATTCCACAAAGGTACGGTACGAGGGAAAAAGCTAAACCCTAAAGAATGAGATGATGTTGAAAACTGTCTGAACTTCCTGGAGTGTGGGGTCATTGCTGTGACTGGGGTCAAGTAATCAGCGGCAGGTATATCAACAAGGTCCTGAACCACTTTGTACAGTAGGGTGAGCTGAGTCTTTGACCGTCTGGTTTCCAGGTGTTCCTACTGTAGGTGATCGAGCATGGATGATACTTTTGGACCGAACGTTTAGTTGCGTTCTAAATACCAGACTTGTTTCCACTGGATATGTATTCCATGTTTTATTTCAATATGAGAAAATGACAGGTGAAAGGGACTAATATAATGCATGTTTTATAAATATATCTGCAAGCTCAAAGAAATTATTTCTAATTTTATATGGTCACCCTCCTTGAAAAATGTTGTTTTTATTTACTTCTAGTCGGTAAAAAAACATGGTTGACTGTAACTTGAAAAGGAGCTGATCAATATGTGGATATTTTTCTCATTAACTTGTTGGACTAGGAGGGTTCTATAAAAAAAGCATGGTTTGAAAAGTTTTGTATGTGTAGTGTTCACTTTTCAGTCAGTACATACTATTTCCACACATTTGTAGTTATATCCAAAGTAGAAGTAAAACAAAGATCAGGAATTGATACAATTAACTTACTCCACCCATAAAAGACACCAAAGGGAAAGAAATACAAACATTAAGCGACCAGACCATAATGGAAACCTAAACAAAGGAAGGCCATAAGGACAGTTACTTTCCCACAAAATGGCCATATGGCCATCCAAAACCAAAAGACACAAGTGATACACACAGTAAGTAACAAACAACAACATAAATAAATCGCCACAGAAGAGCCGCCTTGGAACGGTCAGTGGAAGATTTCCACTGGGGGGCTTAAATCGATTTTACGTGGCCACAATCCTCGCCCTTACTTCCGTCGCGATTTAGACAAATAATTTGTTCAGTCCGCATGAAGGCCTCCTAACTCATCAGTGCAACATCTCCGTGAACACAAAAATCAAAGAACCACTGTTTTATAAAATGTATCTTCATGGCATGCACTTTGCAAGGGATAATGTAGACATGTGATGGTAGTGCGAGTTTAGGTCTAACTGGGTGGGGGTGTACCTTAAAGCCATATAAATTGTTTTTTTATTGATGTGTTTAGAAAGAAGACGTGCAGTAATTGCATTTGCATAAACACAAGAAATACAAGAAAGAATCTACTTTATCTGGAATATAGGAGTAATGTTTCATGGCTGTAGGACAATGTCTGAAAGCAAAGCAAAACTTCAAATTTGTCTCTCCGAAAATGCCCGCTGCAATATTTCGATAAGTTTTCTCATCCGTAAAATGTTTTAATTATTATATTCATGTCGAAAGGCTGTGAACATATATATTCAGCTATTTCTCATGGCATTTAGTGGCTCCTGTTTCAACAGGGAATTTCTTCCCCATTCACTACAGCAGGAAATTGACCTGTATATTTATTCCCTACGGACACGGGAGGCCGAAAACGTTTGTTTAAATAAAGTTGTTTGGAAAACAGGAGATCCTTTGCAAAATATGAGATCCACGATCGTGATAAAAAATAGTATTGAGGTGATTCGTTTCCGAAAGAACAATATTTTATAAACTACTGAAAAAATAAACTGTTAGACGATAACGTACACTTCAAAAGTTAAAAGTGGTCAATTCTGTAAACTCTTGAGTCCCATGAAATGACAAGTTCCTAGTCTAATAACGTATATATAATGCATCTTTCATTCTTTGATGTGCAGAGTGATGGAGCATGAAAACGTGACACATACACGGTACAAATATATATGTAAGACACAGATGAGGTTATCTTACGTCCAGTGTGCGGCCCAACACCGCAGGATGATACACGTACAAATGTAGCATAGTAGTAACTTGTGATAGGAAAGGTTTTAAAGGATAGATCTCGAGTAATGAATTTTGCAATAAAAAAGAAATGTAATTTTGTAAAATGCATTTGAACAAATGTATTCACAAAATAATACCGGTTGAAAGGACGATTGTTCTGTATGTTGGAGGCATTTACCCAACTGCCACAGAAATAGCAATCGGTGATGGGTAATGGATGATACGTTTGGACCGAGCGTTTAGTTGCGTTCTAAATACCAGACTTGTTTCCACTGGATATATATTCCATGTTTTATTTCAATGTGAGAAAATGACAGGTGAAAGGGACTAATATAATGCATGTTTTATAAATATATCTGCAAGCTCAAAGAAATTATTTCTGATTTTATATGGTCACCCCTCCTTGAAAAATGTTGTTTTTATTTACTTCTAGTCGGTAAACAAACATGGTTGACTGTAACTTGAAAAGGAGCAGATCAATATGTGGACTTTTTTCTCATTAACTTGTTGGGCTAGGAGATTCTAAAAAAACAAGGTTTGAAAAGTTTTGCATTTTAGTTTTTGTGGGCGCAGGTAAGTCGCCTATGGAAATATTTAGTGTTAAGCGCCCCGTAACGAAGATAGAAATGTCAGCAGCACTGTCCTTTTTCAGTCATTACATACTATTTCCACAAATTTGTAGTTCTATCAAATTCTGTTTTATAAAATGTATCTTCATGGCATGCATTTTGCAATGGATAATGTAGAAATGTGATGGTAGTGCGAGTTTAGGTCTAACTGGGTGTATTTGATAAGTTTTTGCCTTTGATCTATGTTCTTGGGAGGGGGGTGTATCTAAAGCCATGTCAAATATTTTTTATTGATGTGTTTAGAAAGAAGACGGGCAGTAATTGCATTTGCAGAAACACAAGAAATACAAGAAAGAATCTACTTCATCTGGAATATAAGAGTAAGGTTTCATGGCACTAGGACAATGTCAAAAACCACAGCAAAACTTCAAACCTGTCTCTCCGAAACAGCCCGCTGCACTATCCCGATAATTTTTCTCATCCGTTATATGTTTTAATTATTGTATTCATGTCAAAAGGCTGTGAACAGATATATTCAGCTATTTCTCATGGCATTGAGTGGCTCCTGTTTCAACAGGGAATTTTACCCCCATTCACTGCAGCAGGAAAGTGACCTGTATATTTATTGCCTACAGACACGGGAGGCCGAAAACGTTTGTTTAAATAAAAGGCTGGTTTGGAAAACAGGAGACCCTTTGCATAATAAAAGATCCATGATTGTGATAAAAAATAGTACTGAGGTGATTCGTTTCCGAAAGAACAAGATTTTATAAACTACTACAGAAATAGACTGTTAGACGAAAACGTACACTTCAAAAAGTGATAAGTGGTCAATTCTGTAAACTCTGGAGTCACATGAAATGACAAGTTACTAGTCTAATAACGTATATATAATGCATCTTTCATTTTTTGATGTGCAGAGTGTTGGAGCATGAAAACGTGACACATACACGGTATAAATATATATGTTAATCACAGATGAGGTTATCTAACGTCCAGTGAGCGGCCCAACAGCGCAGGATAATACATGTACAAATGAAGCATGGTAGTAACTTGTGATAGGAAAAGTTTTAAAGGATTGATCTCGAGTAATGAATTTTGTAATAAAAAAGAAATGCAATTTTGTAAAATGCATTTGAACAATTTTATTCACATATTTATCCCCATTCACTGCAGCAGGAAAGTGACCTGTATATTTATTGCCTACAGACACGGGAGGCCGAAAACGTTTGTTTAAATAAAAGGCTGGTTTGGAAAACAGGAGACCCTTTGCAAAATATGATATCCACGATCGTGATAAAAAATAGTATTGAGGTGATTTGTTTCCGAAAGAACAAGATTTTATAAACTACTACAGAAATAAACTGTTAGACGAAAACGTACACTTCAAAAAGTGATAAGTGGTCAATTCTGTAAACTCTGGAGTCACATGAAATGACAAGTTACTAGTCTAATAACGTATATCCAATGCATCTTTCATTTTTTGATGTGCAGAGTGATGGAGCATGAAAACGTGACACATACACGGTACAAATAAATATGTTAATCACAGATGAGGTTATCTAACGTCCAGTGTGCGGCCCAACAGCGCAGGATAATACATATACAAATGAAGCATGGCAGTAGCTTGTGATAGGAAAGGTTTTAAAGGATTGATCTCGAGTAATGAATTATGTAATAAAAAAGAAATGCAATTTTGTAAAATGCATTTGAACAATTTTATTCTTTGCACTATTCAAAAACATATGGTTTGCTCGGCTTTCATAGTTGAATCTGGAAGCGAAAACTTTTTCGCAAACTTAAAATATTCTTTGTGACTGAACTGCATGAGTAAATTATCATATTTGACCTAAATTTCTATTTATAAACGTCATAAATAAAAAAAAGGGTTCGGTATTGGTAGCATTGCTCTAGATACTGGGAGATGCCGGAATTTATCACTTCTGGACCGAGCGTTTAGTTGCGTTCTGAATACCAGACTTGCTTCCACGGAATACATACCCCATGTTTAATTTCCATAATAAAAATGACAGGTGTAAGGGACTTAAATAATGCATCATATATAAATATATCTGCAAGCTCAACGAAAGTATTGCTGATTTTATATGGTCACCCCTTCCTAGACAAATGTGTTTTTATTTACTTCGTTCTAGTTTGTAAACAAACATGGTTGAGTGTAACTTGAAAAGGAGTAGGTCAACATGTGGATTTTTTTCTCATTATCTTGTTTTGGCTAGGATGGTTCTATAATAAAAGCAAGGTTTGAAAACTCTTGTATGTGTAGTTTTTTTTCGGCGCAGGTAGGCCACCTATTGAAAAATTTAGTGTTAAGCTCCCAGATATCCCAGTATATCAAAGAAAGTTATCCCAGCCACTTTTGGCTCAACAAATAAAGTCCTCTCTGCCTTCCGTGGCGGTACCAGGGCCCATACGTCCCCGACAGCAAAGCTCCCCCTTGCAGAGTTACTAGGTGACTGGGCCCCTTAAGTTGCTTAGAATGAGAGGGTGGATAGCTCCGTCCTAAATGATGCCAGTGATGGAGCCTCAGCTACAATTTTATTCACAAAATAATACCGGTTAAACGGACGATTGTTCGGTATGTTGGAGGCATTTACCCAACTGCCACAGAAAATAGCCATAAAATGAGTATTGCTGCTATTTAAGCATAATTCTGTGCATTTAAGAATAAAATTGTTCAAAATGCATTGGAGAGGAAATACTGATGGAAGCCTGTGTCTGGGTACCATTCATGAAAGAGGTAAACTTTGCACCTTTCAAAAACATATGGTTTGCTCGGCTTTCATAGTTGAATCTGGAAGCGAAAACTTTTTCGCAAACTTAAAATAGTCTTTGTGACTGAACTTTTATTATGCATGAGTAAATTATCATATATTATCTAAATTTCTATTTGGCAATATTTTTGTTACGTCATAAAGAAAAAAAGGGTTCGGTATTGGTAGCATTGCTCTTGATACTGTGAGATGCCTGGATTTATCACTTCTGGACCGAGCGTTTAGTTGCGTTCTAAATACCAGGCTTGCTTCCACTGAATACATACCCCATGTTTAATTTCAATAATGAAAATGACAGGTGTAAAGGACTTAAATGATGCATGATATATAAATATATCTGCAAGCTCAATGAAAGTATTGCTGATTTTATATGGTCACCCCTCCTTGACAATTGTTTTTTTTTTTATTTTCTTCGTTCTAGTCTGTAAACAAACACGGTTGACTGTAACTTGAAAAGGAGTAGATCAACATGAATATTTGAACAATTTTATTCAAACTATAATACCCGTTAAATAGACGATTGTTCTGTATGTTGGGGGCATTTACCCAACTGCCACAGAAAATAGCCATAAAATGAGTATTGCTGCTATTTAAGCATAATTCTGTGCATTTTAGAATAAAATCGATCAAAATGCATTGGAGAGGGAATACTGATGGAAGCCTGTGTCTGGGTTCCATTCATGAAAGAGGTAAACTTTGCACTTTTCAAAAACATATGGTTTGCTCGGCTTTCATAGTTGAATCTGGAAGCGAAAACTTTTTTGCAAACTTAAAATATTCTTTGTGACTGAACTTTTATTATGCATGAGTAAATTATCATATATGACCTAAATCTCTATTTGGCAATATTTTTGTTACGTCATAAAGAAAAAAAGGGTTCGGTATTGGTAGCATTGCTCTTGCTACTGGGAGAGGCCGGAATTAATCACTTCTGGACCGAGCGTTTAGTTGCGTTCTAGATACCAGACTTGCTTCCACTGAATACATACCCCATGTTTAATTTCAATAATGAAAATAACAGGTGTAAGGGACTTAAATAATGCATCATATATAAATATATCTGCAAGCTCAACGAAAGTATTGCTGATTTTATATGGTCACCCCTCCTTGACAAATGTGTTTTTATTTACTTCGTTCTAGTCTGTAAACAAACATGGTTGACTGTAACTTGAAACGGAGCAGATCAACATGTGGATTTTTTTCTCATTATCTTGTTTTGGTTAGGATGGTTGTATAATAAAAGCAAGGTTTGAAAACTTTTGTATGTGTAGTTATTTTCGGCGCAGGTAGGCCAGCTATTGAAAAATTTAGTGTTAAGCTCCCAGTTATCCCAGTATATCAAAGAAAGTTATCCCAGCCACTTTTGGCTCAACAAGTAAAGACCTCTCTGCCTTCCGTGGCGGTACCAGGGCCCATACGTCCCCGACAGCACAGCTCCCCCTTGCAGAGTTACTAGGTGACTGGGTCCCTTAAGTTGCTTAGAATGAGAGTGTGGATAGCTCCACCCTAAATGATGCCAGTAATGGAGCCCCAGCTACAATTTTATTCACAAAATAATACCGGTTAAACGGACGATTGTTCTGTATGTTGGAGGCATTTACCCAACTGCGACAGAAAATAGCCATAAATGAGTATTTCTGCTATTTAAGCATAATTCTGTGCATTTTAGAATAAAATTGTTCAAAATGCATTGGAGAAGAAATACTGATGGAAGCGTGTTTCTGGGTTCCATTCATGAAAGAGGTAAACTTTGCACTTTTCAAAAACATATGGTTTGCTCGGCTTTCATAGTTGAATCTGGAAGCGAAAACGTTTTCGCAAACTTAAAATATTTTTTGTGACTGAACTTCTATTATGCATGAGTAAATAACCATATATGACCTAAATTTCTATTTGGCAATATTTTTGTTACGTCATAAAGAAAAAAAAAAGGTTCGGTATTGGTAGAATTGCTCTTGATACTGGGAGATGCCGGAATTTATCACTTCTGGACCGAGCGTTTAGTTGCGTTCTAGATACCAGGCTTGCTTCCACTGAGTACATACCCCATGTTTAATTTCCATAATGAAAACGACAGGTGTAGGGACTTAAATAATGCATCATATATAAATATATCTGCAAGCTCAACGAAAGTATTGCTGATTTTATATGGTCACCCCTCCTTGACAAATGTTTTTGTTTATTTACTTCGTTCTAGTCTGTAAACAAACACGGTTGATTGTAACTTGAAAAGGAGTAGGTCAACATGTGGATTTTTTTCTCATTATCTTGTTTTGGCTAGGATGGTTCTATAATAAAAGCAAGGTTTGAAAACTTTTGTAGGTGTAGTTTTTTCGGCGCTGGTAGGCCACCTATTGAAAAATTTAGTGTTAAGCTCCCAGTTATCCCAGTATATCAAAGAAAGTTATCCCAGCCACTTTTGGCTCAACAAGTAAATACCTCTCTGCCTTCCGTGGCGGTACCAGGGCCCATACGTCCCCGACAGCACAGCTCCCCCTTGCAGAGTTACTAGGTGACTGGGCCCCTTAAGTTGCTTAGAATGAGAGGGTGGATAGCTCCGTCCTAAATGATGCCAGTGATGGAGCCTCAGCTACAATTTTATTCACAAAATAATACCGGTTAAACGGACGATTGTTCGGTATGTTGGAGGCATTTACCCAACTGCCACAGAAAATAGCCATAAAATGAGTATTGCTGCTATTTAAGCATAATTCTGTGCATTTTAGAATAAAATTGTTCAAAATGCATTGGAGAGGAAATACTGATGGAAGCCTGTGTCTGGGTTCCATTCATGAAAGAGGTAAACTGTGCACTTTTCAAAAACATATGGTTTGCTCGGCTTTCATAGTTGAATCTGGAAGCGAAAACTTTTTCGCAAACTTAAAATATTCTTTGTGACTGAAATTATATTATGCATAAGTAAATTATCATATATGATCTTAATTTCTATTTGACAATATTTTTGTTACGTCATAAAGGAAAAAAGGGTTCGGTATTGGTAGCATTGCTCTTGATACTGGGAGATGCCGGAATTTATCACTTCTGAACCGATCGTTTAGTTGCGTTCTAAATACCAGGCTTGCTTCCGCTGAATACATACCCCATGTTTAATTTCAATAATGAAAATGACAGGTGTAAGGGACTTAAATGATGCAAGATATATAAATATATCTGCAAGCTCAATGAAAAGTATTGCTGATTTTACATGGTCACCCTTCCTTGGCAAATGTTTTTTTATTTACTTCGTTCTAGTCTGTAAACAAACATGGTTGACTGTAACTTGAAAAGGAGTAGATCAACATGAACATTTGAACAATTTTATTCACACTATAATACCCGTTAAACGGACGATTGTTCCTTATGTTGGAGGCATTTACCAAACTGCCATAGAAAATAGCCATAAAATGAATAGTGCTGTTATTTAAGCATAATTCTGTGCATTAATGAATAAAAATGTTCAAAATGCATTGGACAGGAAATACTGATGGAAGCCTGTGTCTGGGTTCCATTCATGAAAGAGGTAAACTTTGCACTTTTCAAAAACATATGATTTGCTCGGCTTTCACAGTTGAATCTGGAAGCGAAAACTTTTTCGCAAACTTAAAATATTCTTTGTGACTGAACTTTTATTATGCATGAGTAAATTATCATAAATGACATAATTTCTATTTGGCAATATTTTTGTTACGTCATAAAGAAAAAAAAGGGTTCGGTATTTGTAGCATTGCTCTTGCTACTGGGAGATGCCGGAATTTATCACTTCTGGACCGAGCGTTTAGTTGGGTTCTAAATACCAGACTTGCTTCCACTGAATACATACCCCATGTTTAATTTCAATAATGAAAATGACAGGTGTAAGGGACTTAAATAATGCATCATATATAAATATATCTGCAAGCTCAACGAAAGTATTGCTGATTTTATATGGTCACCCCTCCTTTACAAATATGTTTTTATTTTCTTCGATCTAGTATGTAAACAAACATGGTTGACTGTAACTTGAAAAGGAGTAGGTCAACATGTGGATTTTTTCTCATTATCTTGTTTTGGCTAGTATGGTTGTATAATAAAAACAAGGTTTGAAAACTTTTGTACGTGTAGTTTTTTTTTCGGCGCAGGTAGGCCACCTATTGAAAAAATTATTGATAAGCTCCCAGTTATCCCAGTATATCAAAGAAAGTTATCCCAGCCGCTTTTGGCTCAACATGTAAAGACCCCTCTGCCTTCCGTGGCGGTACCATGGCCCATACGTCCCAGAAAACACAGCTCCCCCTTGCAGAGTTACTAGGTGACTGGGCCCCTTAAGTTGCTAAGAATGAGAGGGTGGATAGCTCCATCCTAAATGATGCCAGTAATGGAACCTCAGCTACAATTTTATTCACAAAATAATACCGGTTAAACGAACGATTGTTCTGTATTTTGGAGGCATTTACCCAACTGCCACAGAAAATAGCCATAAAATGAGTATTGCTGCTATTTAAGCATAATTCTGTGCATTTTAGAATAAAATTGTTCAAAATGCATTGGGGAAGAAATACTGATGGAAGCGTGTGTCTGGGTTCCATTCATGAAAGAGGTAAACTTTGCATCTTTCAAAAACATATGGTTTGCTCGGCTTTCATAGTTGAAAATCTGGAAGCGAAAACTTTTTCGCAAACTTAAAATATTCTTTGTGACTGAACTTTTATTATGCATGGGTAAATTATCATATATGACCTAAATTTCTATTTGGCAATATTTTCGTTACGTCATTAAGAAAAAAAAAAGGTTCGGTATTGGTAGCATTGCTCTTGATACTGGGAGATGCCGGAATTTACCACTTCTGGACCGAGCGTTTAGTTGCGTTCTAAATACCAGGCTTGCTTCCACTGAGTACATACCCCATGTTTAATTTCCATAATGAAAATGACAGGTGTAAGGGACTTAAATAATGCATCATATATAAATATATCTGCAAGCTCAACGAAAGTATTGCTGATTTTATATGGTCACCCCTCCTTGACAAATGTTTTTTTTTTATTTTCTTCGTTCTAGTCTGTAAACATAGTTGATTGTAACTTGAAAAGGAGTAGGTCAACATGTGGATTTTTTTCTCATTATCTTGTTTTGGCTAGGATGGTTCTATAATAAAAGCAAGGTTTGAAAACACTTGTATGTGTAGTTTTTTTCGGCGCAGGTAGGCCACCTATTGAAAAATTTAGTGTTAAGCTCCCAGATAACCCAGTATATCAAAGAAAGTTATCCCAGCCACTTTTGGCTCAACAAGTAAAGACCTCTCTGCCTTCCGTGGCGGTACCAGGGCCCATACGTCCCCGACAGCACAGCTCCCCCTTGCAGAGTTACTAGGTGACTGGGCCCCTTAACTTGCTTAGAATGAGAGGGTGGATAGCTCCGTCCTAAATGATGCCAGTGATGGAGCCTCAGCTACAATTTTATTCACAAAATAATACCGGTTAAACGGACGATTGTTCTGTATGTTGGAGGCATTTACCCAACTGCCACAGAAAATAGCCATAAAATGAGTATTGCTGCTATTTAAGCATAATTCTGTGCATTTTAGAATAAAATTGTTCAAAATGCATTGGAGAAGAAATACTGATGGAAGCCTGTGTCTGGGTTCCATTCATGAAAGAGGTAAACTTTGCATTTTTCAAAAACATATGGTTTGCTCGGCTTTCATAGTTGAAAATCTGGAAGCGAAAACTTTTTCGCAAACTTAAAATATTCTTTGTGACTGAACTTTTATTATGCATGGGTAAATTATCATATATGACCTAAATTTCTGTTTGGCAATATTTTCGTTACGTCATTAAGAAAAAAAAAAGGTTCGGTATTGGTAGCATTGCTCTTGATACTGGGAGATGCCGAAATTTACCACTTCTGGACCGAGCGTTTAGTTGCGTTCTAAATACCAGGCTTGCTTCCACTGAGTACATACCCCATGTTTAATTTCCATAATGAAAATGACAGGTGTAAGGGACTTAAATAATGCATCATATATAAATATATCTGCAAGCTCAACGAAAGTATTGCTGATTTTATATGGTCACCCCTCCTTGACAAATGTTTTTTTTTTTTTTATTTTCTTCGTTCTAGTCTGTAAACATAGTTGATTGTAACTTGAAAAGGAGTAGGTCAACATGTGGATTTTTTTCTCATTATCTTGTTTTGGCTAGGATGGTTCTATAATAAAAGCAAGGTTTGAAAACTTTTGTATGTGTAGTTTTTTTCGGCGCAGGTAGGCCACCTATTGAAAAATTTAGTGTTAAGCTCCCAGATAACCCAGTATATCAAAGAAAGTTATCCCAGCCACTTTTGGCTCAACAAGTAAAGACCTCTCTGCCTTCCGTGGCGGTACCAGGGCCCATACGAACCCGACAGCACAGCTCCCCCTTGCAGAGTTACTAGGTGACTGGGCCCCTTAACTTGCTTAGAATGAGAGGGTGGATAGCTCCGTCCTAAATGATGCCAGTGATGGAGCCTCAGCTACAATTTTATTCACAAAATAATACCGGTTAAACGGACGATTGTTCTGTATGTTGGAGGCATTTACCCAACTGCGACAGAAAATAGCCATCAATGAGTATTGCTGCTATTTAAGCATAATTCTGTGCATTTTAGAATAAAATTGTTCAAAATGCATTGGAGAAGAAATACTGATGGAAGCGTGTGTCTGGGTTCCATTCATGAAAGAGGTAAACTGTGCACTTTTCAAAAACATATGGTTTGCTCGGCTTTCATAGTTGAATTTGGAAGCGAAAACTTTTTCGCAAACTTAAAATATTCTTTGTGACTGAACTTTTATTATGCATGAGTAAATAATCATATATGACCTAAATTTCTATTTGGCAATATTTTTGTTACGTCATAAAGAAAAAAAATGTTCGGTATTAGTAGCATTGCTCTTGATACTGGGAGATGCCGGAATTTATCACTTCTGGACCGAGCGTTTAGTTGCGTTCTAGATACCAGGCTTGCTTCCACTGAGTACATACCCCATGTTTAATTTCCATAATGAAAATGACAGGTGTAGGGACTTAAATAATGCATCATATATAAATATATCTGCAAGCTCAACGAAAGTATTGCTGATTTTATATGGTCACCCCTCCTTGACAAATGTTTTTTTTTTATTTACTTCATTCTAGTCTGTAAACAAACATGGTTGATTGTAACTTGAAAAGGAGTAGGTCAACATGTGGATTTTTTTCTCATTATCTTGTTTTGGCTAGGATGGTTCTATAATAAAAGCAAGGTTTGAAAACTTTTGTATGTGTAGTATTTTCGGCGCTGGTAGGCCACCTATTGAAAAATTTAGTGTTAAGCTCCCAGTTATCCCAGTGTATCAAAGAAAGTTATCCCAGCCACTTTTGGCTCAACAAGTAAAGACCTCTCTGCCTTCCGTGGCGGTACCAGGGCCCATACGTCCCCGACAGCACAGCTCCCCCTTGCAGAGTTACTAGGTGACTGGGCCCCTTAAGTTGCTTAGAATGAGAGGGTGGATAGCTCCGTCCTAAATGATGCCAGTGATGGAGCCTCAGCTACAATTTTATTCACAAAATAATACCGGTTAAACGGACGATTGTTCGGTTTGTTGGAGGCATTTACCCAACTGCCACAGAAAATAGCCATAAAATGAGTATTGCTGCTATTTAAGCATAATTCTGTGCATTTTAGAATAAAATTGTTCAAAATGCATAGGAGAGGAAATACTGATGGAAGCCTGTGTCTGGGTTCCATTCATGAAAGAGGTAAACTGTGCACTTTTCAAAAACATATGGTTTGCTCGGCTTTCATAGTTGAATCTGGAAGCGAAAACTTTTTCGCAAACTTAAAATATTCTTTGTGACTGAAATTTTATTATGCATTAGTAAATTATCATATATGATCTAAATGTCTATTTGGCAATATTTTTGTTACGTCATAAAGGAAAAAAAGGGTTCGGTATTGGTAGCATTGCTCTTGATACTGGGAGATGCCGGAATTTATCACTTCTAGACCGAGCGGTTAGTTGCGTTCTAAATACCAGGCTTGCTTCCACTGAATACATACCCCATGTTTAATTTCAATAATGAAAATGACAGGTGTAAGGGACTTAAATGATGCATGATATATAAATATATCTGCAAGCTCAATGAAAAGTATTGCTGATTTTATATGGTCACCCTTCCTTGACAAATGTTTTTTTATTTACTTCGTTCTAGTCTGTAAACAAACATGGTTGACTGTAACTTGAAAAGGAGTAGATCAACATGAACATTTGAACAATTTTATTCACACTATAATACCCGTTAAACGGACGATTGTTCCTTATGTTGGAGGCATTTACCCAACTGCCACAGAAAATAGCCATAAAATGAGTATTGCTGCTATTTAAGCATAATTCTGTGCATTAATGAATAAAAATGTTCAAAATGCATTGGAGAGAAAATACTGATGGAAGCCTGTGTCTGGGTTCCATTCATGAAAGAGGTAAACTTTGCACTTTTTCAAAAACATATGATTTGCTCGGCTTTCACAGTTGAATCTGGAAGCGAAAACTTTTTCGCAAACTTAAAATATTCTTTGTGACTGAACTTTTATTATGCATGAGTAAATTATCATAAATGACCTAAATTTCTATTTGGCAATATTTTTGTTACGTCATAAAGAAAAACAAAGGGTTCGGTATTGGTAGCATTGCTCTTGCTACTGGGAGATGCCTGAATTTATCACTTCTGGACCGAGCGTTTAGTTGCGTTCTAAATACCAGACTTGCTTCCACTAAATACATACCCCATGTTTAATTTCAATAATGAAAATGACAGGTGTAAGGGACTTAAATAATGCATCATATATAAATATATCTGCAAGCTCAACGAAAGAATTGCTGATTTTATATGGTCACCCCTCTTTGACAAATGTGTTTTTATTTACTTCGTCCTAGTCTGTAAACAAACATGGTTGACAGTAACTTGAAAAGGAGTAGATCAACATGAACATTTGAAGAATTTTATTGACACTATAATACCCGTTAAACGGACGATTGTTCTGTATGTTGGAGGCACATACCCAACTGCCACAGAAAATAGCCATAAAATGAGTATTACTGCTATTTAAGCATAATGCTGTGCATTTTAGAATAAAATTGTTCAAAATGCATTGGAGAGGAAATGCTGATGGAAGCCTGTGTCTGGGTTCCATTCATGAAAGAGGTTAACTTTGCACTTTTCAAAAACGTATGGTTTGCTCGGCTTTCATAGTTGAATCTGGAAGCGAAAACTTTTTCGCAAACTTAAAATATTCTTTGTGACTGAACTTTTATTATGCATGAGTAAATTATCATATATGATCTAAATGTCTATTTGGGAATATTTTGGTTACGTCATAAAGAAAAAAAAAGGGTTCGGTATTGGCAGCATTGCTCTTGATACTGGGAGATGCCGGAATTTATCACTTCTGGACCGAGCGTTTAGTTGCGTTCAAAATACCAGGCTTGCTACTATGTTTAATTTCAATAATGAAAATGACAGGTATAAGGGACTTAAATGATGCATAATATATAAATATATCTGCAAGCTCAACGAAAGTATTGCTGATTTTATATGGTCACCCCTCCTTGACAAATGTTTTTTTATTTACTTCGTTCTAGTCTGTAAACAAACATGGTTGACTGTAACTTGAAAAGGAGTAGTTCAACATGAACATTTGAACAATTTTATTCACACTATAATACCCGTTAAATGGACGATTGTTCTGTATGTTGCAGGCATTTACCCAACTGCCACAGAAAATAGCCATAAAATGAGTATTGCTGCTATTTAAGCATAATTCTGTGCATTTTAGAATAAAATCGTTCAAAATGCATTGGAGAGGAAATACTGATGGAAGCCTGTGTCTGGGTTCCATTCATGAAAGAGGTAAACTTTGCACTTTTCACAAACATACGGTTTGCTCGGCTTTCATAGTTGAATCTGGAAGCGAAAACTTTTTCTCAAACTTTAAATATTCTTTGTGACTGAACTTTTATTATGCATGAGTAAATTATCATAATGACCTAAATTTCTATTTGGCAATATTTTTGTTACGTCATAAAGAAAAAAAATGGGTTCGGTATTTGTAGCATTGCTCTTGCTACTGGGAGATGCCGGAATTTATTACTTCTGGACCGAGCGTTTAGTTGGGTTCTAAATACCAGACTTGCTTCCACTGAATACATACCCCATGTTTAATTTCAATAATGAAAATGACAGGTGTAAGGGACTTAAATAATGTATCATATATAAATATATCTGCAAGCTCAACGAAAGTATTGCTGATTTTATATGGTCAACCCTCCTTGACAAATGTGTTTTTATTTTCTTCGTTCTAGTCTGTAAACAAACATGGTTGACTGTAACTTGAAAAGGAGTAGATCAACATGTGGATTTTTTCTCATTATCTTGTTTTGGCTAGTATGGTTGTATAATAAAAACAAGGTTTGAAAACTTTTGTACGTGTAGTTTTTTTCGGCGCAGGTAGGCCACCTATTGAAAAAATTATTGTAAAGCTCCCAGTTATCCCAGTATATCAAAGAAAGTTATCCCAGCCACTTTTGGCTCAACATGTAAAGACCTCTCTGCCTTCCGGGGCGGTACCAGGGCCCATACGTCCCCGACAACACAGCTCCCCCTTGCAGAGTTACTAGGTGACTGGGCCCCTTAAATTGCTAAGAATAAGAGGGTGGATAGCTCCATCCTAAATGATGCAAGTAATGGAGCCTCAGCTACAATTTTATTCACAAAATAATACCGGTTAAACGGACGATTGTTCTCTATGTTGAAGGCATTTACCCAACTGCCACAGAAAATAGCCATAAAATGAGTATTGCTGCTATTTAAGCACAATTCTGTGCATTTTAGAATAAAATTGTTCAAAATGCATTGGAGAAGAAATACTGATGGAAGCTTGTGCCTGGTTTCCATTCATGAAAGAGGTAAACTTTGCATTTTTCAAAAACATATGGTTTGCTCGGCTATCATAGTTGAATTTGGAAGCGAAAACGTTTTCGCAAACTTAAAATATTCTTTGTGACTGAACTTTTATTATGCATGAGTAAATTATCATATATGACCTAAATTTCTATTTGGCAATATTTTGTTACGTCATTAAGAAAAAAAAAAGGTTCGGTATTGGTAGCATTGCACTTGATACTGGGAGATTCCGGAATTTATCACTTCTGGACCGAGCGTTTAGTTGCGTTCTAAATACCAGGCTTGCTTCCACTGAATACATACTCCATGTTTAATTGCAGTAATGAAAATGAAAGGTGTAAGGGACTTAAATGATGCATGATATATAAATATATATGCAAGCTCAACGAAATGATTGCTGATTTTATATGGTCAACCCTCCTTGAATTTTTTTTATTATTTACTTCGTTCTAGTCTGTAAACAAACATGGTTGACTGTAACTTGAAAAGGAGTAGATCAACATGTGGATTTTTTTCTCATTATCTTGTTTTGGCTAGGATGGTTCTATAATAAAAGCAAGGTTTGAAAACTTTTGTATGTGTAGTTTTTTTTCGGCGCAGGTAGGTCACCTATTGGAAAATTTAGTGTTAAGCTCCCAGTTATCCCAGTATATCTAAGAAAGTTATCCCAGCCACTTTTGACTCAACAAGTAAAGACCTCTCTGCCTTCCGTGGCGGTACCAGGGCCCATACGTCCCCGACAGCACAACTCCCCCTTGCAGAGTTACTAGGTGACTGGGTCCCTTAACTTGCATAGAATTAGAGGGTGGATAGCTCCATCCTAAATGATGCAAGTGATGGAGCTTCAGCTACAGAAGCTGGTACAAAATTCCACAAAGGTACGGTACGAGGGAAAAAGGTAAACTTAAAAGAATCAGATGATGTTGAAAACTGTCTGGACTTCCTGGAGTGTGTAGCTCTGGTCCTTGCTGTGACTGTGGTCAAGTAATCAGCGGCAGGTATATCAACAATTTTGTACAGTAGGGTGACTGAGTCTTTGACCGTCTGGTTTCTAGGGGTTCCTACTGTAGATGGTCGAGCATGGATGATACTTTTGGACCGAGCGTTTAGTTGCGTTCTAAATACCAGACTTGTTTCCACTGGATATGTATTCCATGTTTTATTTCAATGTGAGAAAATGACAGGTGAAATGGGCTAATATAATGCATGTTTTATAAATATATCTGCAAGCTCAAAGAAATTAGTCCTGATTTTATATGGCCACCCCTCCTTGAAAAATGTTGTTTTTATTTACTTCTAGACGGTAAACAAACATGGTTGACTGTAACTTGAAAAGGAGCAGATCAATATGTGGATTTTTTCCTCATTACTTTGTTGGCCTAATAAGGTTCTATAAAAAAGCAAGGATTGAAAAGTTTTGTATGTGTAGTTTTTGTGGGCGCAGGTTAGTCGCCTACGGAAATATTTAGTGATAAGCTCCCGGTAACGAAGATAGAAATGTCAGCAGCACTGTCCTTTATTCAGTCATTAAATACTATTTCCACACATTTGTAGTTCTATCCAATTCTGTTTTATAAAATGTATCTTCATGGCATGCACTTTGCAATGGATAATGTAGAAATGTGATGGTAATGCGAGTTTTGATCTAACTGGGTGTATTTGATAAGTTTTTGCCTTTGATTTATGTTCTTTGCAGAGGGTGTACCTTAAAGCCATATAAATTATTTTTATTGATGGGTATAGAAAGAAGACGTGCAGTAATTGCAGTTGCAAAAACACAAGAAATACAAGAAAGAATCTACTTCATCTGGAATATAAGAGTAAGGTTTCATGGCTATAGGACAATGTCTAAAACCAAAGCAAAACTTCAAATTTGTCTCTCCTAAACAGCCCGCTGCAATATCCCGATGTGTTTTCTCATCCGTAACATGTTTTAATTATTGTATTCATGTAAAAAGGCTGTGAACAGATTTATTCAGCTATTTCTCATGGCATTAAGTAGCTCCTGTTTCAACAGGAAATTTCATCCCCATTCACTACAGCAGGAATGTGACCTGTATATTTATTGCCTACAGACACGGGAGGCCGAAAACGTTTGTTTAAATAAAAGGCTGGTTTGGAAAACAGGAGATCCTTTGCAAAATATGAGATGCACGATCGTGATAAAAATAGTATTGAGGCTATTCGTTTCCGAAAGAACAATATTTTATAAGCTACTAAAGAAATAAACTGTTAGACTAAAACGTACACTTCAAAAAGTCATAGTTGGTTAAATCTGTAAACTCTGGAGTCACATAAAATGACAAGTTACTAGTCTAATAACCTATATATAATGCATCTTTCATTCTTTGATATGTAGAGTGACGGAGCATGTAAACATGACACATACACGGTACAAATATATATGGGATTGATCTCGAGTAATGAAATTTGTAATAAAAAAGAAATGTCATTTTGTAAAATGGATTTGAACAAATTTATTCACAAAATAATACCGCTTAAACGGACGATTGTTCTGTATGTTGGAGGCATTTACTTAACTGCCACAGAAGATAGCCATAAAATGAGTATTGCTGCTATTTAAGCATAATTCTGTGCATTTTAGAATAAAATTATTCAAAATGCATTGGAGAGGAAATACTGATGGAAGCCTGTGTCTGGGTTCCATTCATGAAAGAGGTAAACCATGCACTTTTCAAAAACATATGGTTTGCTCGGCTTTCATAGTTGAATCTGGAAGCGAAAACATTTTCGCAAACTTAAAATATTCTTTGTGACTGAACTTTTATTATGCATGAGTAAATTATCATATATGACCTAAATTTCTGTTTGGCAATATTTTGTTACGTCATAAAGAAAAAAGGGTTCGGTATTGGTAGCATTGCACTTGATACTGGGAGATGCCGGAATTTATCACTTCTGGACCGAGCGTTTAGTTGCGTTCTAAATACCAGGCTTGCTTCCACTGAATACATACCTCATGTTTAATTTCAATAATGAAAATGACAGTTGTAAGGGACTTAAATTATGCATGATATATAAATATATCTGCTAGCTCAACGAAAGTATTGCTGATTTTATATGGTCACCCCTCCTTGAAAAATGTTTTTTTATTTACTTCGTTCTACGCTGTAAACAAACATGGTTGACTGTAACTTGAAAAGCAGTAGATCAACATGTGAATTTTTTTTTCTCATTATCTTGTCTTGGCTAGGATGGTTCTAAAAAAAGCAAGGTTTGAAAACTTTTGTATGTGTAGTTTTTTTCGGCGCAGGTAGGTCACCTATTGAAAAATTTAGTGTTAAGCTCCCAGTTATCCCAGTATATCTAAGAAAGTTATCCAAGCCATTTTTTGGCTCAACAAGTAAAGACCTCTCTGCCTTCCGTGGCGGTACCAGGGCCCATACGTCCCCGACAGCACAGCTCCCCTTGCAGAGTTACTAGGTGACTGGGCCCCTTAACTTGCTTAGAATGAGAGTATGGATAGCTCCATCCTAAATGATGCCAGTGATGGAGCCTCAGCTACAAAAGCTGGTACAGAATTCCACAAAGGTACGGTACGAGGGAAAAAGCTAAACTTTAAAGAATCAGATGATGTTGAAAACTGTCTGAACTTCCTGTGGTGTGTAGCTCTGGTCCTTACTGTGACTGTGGTCAATTAATCAGCGGCAGGTATATCAACAAGGTCCTGAACCACTTTGTACAGTAGGGTGAGCTGAGTCGTTGACCGTCTGGTTTCCAGGGGTTTCTACTGTAGGTGATCGAGCATGGATGGTACTTTTGGACCGAGCGTTTAGTTGCGTTCTAAATACCAGACTTGTTTCCACTGGATATGTATTCCATGTTTTATTTCAATGTGAGAAAATGACAGGTAAAGGGGACTAATATAATGCATGTTTTATAAATATATCTGCAAGCTCAAAGAAATTATTTCTGATTTATATGGTCAACCCTCCTTGAAAAATGTTGTTTTTATTTACTTCTAGTCGGTAAACAAACATGGTTGACTGTAACTTGAAAAGGAGCAGATCAATATGTGGATTGTTTTCTCATTAACTTGTTGGGCTAGGAAGGTTCTATAAAAAAGCAAGGTTTGAATAGTTTTGCATGTGTAGTTTTTGTGGGCGCAGGTAAGTCGACTATGGAAATATTTAGTGTTAAGCGCCCAGTAACGAAGATATAAATGTCAGCAGCACTGTCCTTTTTCAGTCATTACATACTATTTCCACAAATTTGTAGTTCTATCCAATTCTGTTTTATAAAATGTATCTTCATGGCATGCACTTTGCAATGGATAATGTAGAAATGGGATGGTAGTGCGATTTAGGTCTAACTGGGTGTATATGATAAGTTTTTGCCTTTGATCTATGTTCTTGGGAGGGGGGTGTACCTTTAAGCCATGTAAATTATTTTTTATTGAAGTGTTTAGAAAGAAGACGGGCAGTAATTGCAGTTGCAGAAACACAAGAAATACAAGAAAAAATCTACTTTGACTGGATTATAAGAGTAAGGTTTCCTGGCACTAGGACAATGTGGCAATCCAAAGCAAAACTTCAAATTTGTCTCTCCGTAACAGCCCGCTGCAATATCCCGATAAGTTTTCTTATCCGTAATATGTTTTTATTATTGTATTCATGTCAAAAGGCTGTGAACAGATATATTCAGCTATTTCTCATGGCATTAAGTGGCTCCTGTTTCAACAGGGAATTTCATCCCCATTCACTACAGCAGGAAAGTGACCTGTATATTTATTGCCTAAAGACACGGGAGGCCGAAAACGTTTGTTTAAATAAAAGGTTGGTTTGGAAACAGGAGATCCTTTGCAAAATATCAGATCCAGGATCGTGATAAAAAATAGTATTGAGGTGATTCATTTCCGAAAGAACAAGATTTTATAAACTACTAAAGAAATTAAATGTTTAGATGAAAACGTACACTTCAAAATTAAGTGATAAGTGTCCAATTCTGTTAACACTGCAGTCACATGAAATGACAAGTTACTAGTCTAATAACGTGTATATATGCATCTTTCATTCTTTGATGTGCAGCGTGGTAGAGCATGAAAAAGTGACACATAAACAGTACAAATATATATGTTAGACACAGATAAGGTTATCTTCCGTCCAGTGTGCAGCCTACCAGCGCATGACGATACACATACAAATGTAGCATGGTAGTAACTTGTGTTAGGAAAGGTTTTAAAAGGTAGATCTCGAGTAATGAATTTTGTAATAAAAAAGAAATGTGATTTTGTTAGATACATCTGAACAAATTTATTCACAAAATAATACCGGTTGAACGGACGATTGTTCTGTATGTTGGGGGCTTTTACCCAACAGCCACAGAAAATAGCCACAAAAATGAGTATTGGTGCTATTTAAGCATAATTCTGTGCAGTTTAGGATAAAATTGTTCCAAATGCATTGAAGAGGAAATATTGGTGCTATTCAATAATAATATTATTTCCAGAAAGAGGTTAACGTTGCACCTTTCAAAAACATATGGTTAGCTCGGCTTTCATAGTTGAATCTGGAAGCGATAACTTTTTCGCAAACTTAAAATTTTCTTTGTTACTGAACTTGTATTATGCATGAGTAAATTATCATATATGACCTTAATTTTTGTTTGGCAATTCTTTAAATATGTCATAAAGAAAAAAAAAGGGTTCGGTATTGGTAGACTGCACTTGATATTGGGGGGTGCAGGGTTTTATCACTTTTGGACCAAGCGTTTAGTCGCGTTCTAAATACCAGACTTGCTTCCATTGGATACATATGCCATGTTTTATTTCAATGTGAGAAAATGACAGGTGTAAGGGACTTAAATTTATAAATATATCTGCAAGCTCAAATATATTATTGCCGATTTTATGTTGTCACCCCTCCTTGACTGTAACTTAAAAAGGAGCAGATCAATATGTGGATTTTTTCTCATTAACTTGTTTGGCTAGGGTGGTTCTATACACAATCAAGGTTTGAAAAGTTTTGTATGTGTATTTTTTGTGGGCGCAGGTAAGTAGCATATGGAAATATTTAGTGGTAAGCTCCAAGTAACAAAGATAGAAATGTCAGCAGCACTGTCATGATTTCAGTCAATACATACTAATTCCACACATTTATAGTTCTATCCAGTTCTGTTTCATAAAATATATCTTCATGGGATGCATTTTGCAATCGATAATGTAACAATATGATGGTAGTGCGAATTTAGGTCTAACTGGGTGTATTTGATGAGTTTTTGCCTCTGATCTATGTTCTAGGGAGGGAGAGGGTGTACCTTAAAGCCATGTATATTAACTTTCATTGATGTGTTTATAAAGAAGATTTGCAGTAATTGCATTTGCAAAAACACAAAATACACAAGAAAGAATCTACTTCATCTGGGATATAAGAGTAAGGTTTCATGGCTCTAGGACAATGTCTCAAACCAAAGCAAAACTTAAAACTCGTCTCTCCGAAACAGCCTGCTGCAATATCCCGATAGGTTTTCTCATCCGTTATATGTTTAATTATTGTATTTCATGGCAAAAGGTTGTGAAAACATATATTAAGCTATTTCTCATGGCATTACGTGGCTCCTGTTTCAACAGGGAATTTCATCCCCATTCACTGCAGCAGGAAAGTGACCTGTATAGTTATTCACTTTTGGCCCGAACTTTAAGTTGCGTTCTAAATACCAGATCTGCTTCCATTGGATATATATCCCATGTTTTATTACAATGTAAGAAAATTACAGGTGTAAGGGACTAAAAATGATGCATGTTTTTCTAAATATATCTGCAAGCCCATAGAAATTGTTGCTGATTTAATATGGCCACCCTCCTTTAAAAATGTTGGTTTGTATTTACACCGTTCTATTCTGTACACAAACATGGTTGGCAGTAACTTGAAAAGGAGCAGATCAACATGTTAATTTTTTCTCAATAACTTATTGGGCTAGGCTGGTTCTATAAACAAGCGAGGTTTGAAAAGTTTTGTTTGTGTAGAATTTGTGGGCGCAGGTAAGTCGCCTATGGAAATATTAATTGTTAAGCTCCCAATAGCAAACGTAAAAATGTCAACAGCACTGTCCCGTTTTCAGTCATTATACTATTTCCTCACATTTGTAGTTCTATCCAAATCTGTTTCGTAAAATGTATCTTCATGGCATGTATTTTGCCATGGATAATGCAAAAATGTGATGGTAGTGCGAATTTAGGTATAACTGGGTGTATTCTATGAGATTTTGCCTCTGATCTAAGTTCTTTGCAGGGGGGTGGGGTTTACTTTAAAGCCATTCAAATAATTTTTATTTATATGTTTAGAAAGAAGGGTTGCAGTAATTCTATTTGCAGGAACACAAGAAAGAATCTACTTCATCTGGAATATAAGAGTAAGTTTCATGGCACTAGGACTATGTCACAAACCAAAGCAAATCTTAAAAATTGTCTCTCCGAAACAGCCCACTGAAATATCCCGATAAGTTTTCTCATCCGTTATATGTTCTTATTTATTGTATTTATGTCAGAAGGATGTGGACATATAGATATTCAGCTATATCTCATGGCATTAAGTGGCTCGTGTTACAACAGGGAATTTCATCCCCATTCACTAAGAAGGAAAGTGATCTGTATATTTTATTCCCTACAGACAAGGAAGGCCAAAAACTTTTGTTTAAATAAAAGATTGGTTTGGAAAACAGGAGATCTCTTGCAAAATAGGAGATGCACGATTGTGATAAAGAATTAGAATTGAGGTGATTTGTTTCCGAAAGATTAAGATTTTATAACCTACTAAAGAAATAATTGTTAGACTTCAAAACTGAGTGATAAGTGTCCAATTCTGCAAACTCTGGAGTCACATGAAATTACAAGTTACTAGTCTAATAACGTATATATAATGCATCTTTCCTTCTTTGATGTGCAGAGTGATGGACCATGAAAAAGTGACACATACACAGTACAAACACATATGTTAGACACAGATGAGTTTATCTTCCGTCCAGTGTGCGGCCCACAAGCGCAGGATGATACACGTACAAATGTAGCATGATACACGTACAAATCGTCGACTCCCGCCGGGGTCGGCAACATTCTTTCGTGGTGATTGATCAGGAAATCTTTTCTACGGTCATTCTCTCCCTTCCGCTGATTCAAGAAGGGCAGTTGTCAGTTTCTGGCGAAAGAATGTGCACTGTACTGGTTAACCGCTTACGTATAAGCCTGCCCAGGAAAGTGTTGATAGGTAAACTGACCGACTCAAAAATGACATAAATAGTGTTGACTGGGCCGTAAAACTTCAATACAAACAAACAAACAAGTACAAATGTAGCATGGTAGTAACATGAGATAGGAAAGGTTTAAAAGGATAGATATCGTGTAATGAATTTTGTAATGAAAAAAAACGTAATTTTGAAAGATACATTTGAACAAATTTATTAGCAAAATAATACCGGATGAACGGACGATTGTTCTGTATGTTGGAGAAAGTATCAGGGTCACTGATGAGGCCTAATTGGCCGAAACTGGCTAGTCGGGCCCAGAAACATGTACACTTCATATTTTCCAGTTCTGTGGTGTATTCCTTGCTTCCAAAGGATAAACCTTTTAAGAACCTATTTTACCCAACCGCCACTGAAAACAGCCATAAAAATGGGTATTGGTGCTAGGCATATATCTGTGCATTTTAGGATAGAATTGTTCCAAAGACATTGGAGAGGAAAAACTGATGCAAGCCGGTGTCTGGGTTCCATTCCAGAAAGAGGTAAAAAACGTACGGTTTGCTCTGCATTCATAGTTGAATCTTGAAACGATAACTTTTTCGCAAATTTAAAATATTCTTTGTGACTGAACTTTTATAATGCATCAGTAAATTCTCAGATATGACCTAATTTCTATTTGGCAATTCTTTTCATACGTCGAAAAGAAAATTAGGGTTCGGTTATGGTAGATTGCCCTAGATATTGGTAGGTGCCGGGTTTTATCACTTTTGGACCGAGCTTTTAGTTGCGTTCTAAATACCAGACCTGCTTCCATTGAATATAATTATATCCCATGTTTTATTTCATCGTGGGAAAATGGCAGGTGTACGGGACTTAAATGATGCATGTTTTAAAAATATATCTGCAAGCTCAAAGAAATTGTTGCTGATTTAATAACGTTGGTTTGTATTCACTCCGTTCTAGTCGGTAAACAAACATGGTTGACTGTAACTTGAAAAGGAGCAGTTCAACATGTTGATTTTTTTCTCATTAACTTGTTGAGCTAGGATGGTTCTATAAACAAGCAAGGTTTGAAAAGTTTTGTATGTGTATTTTTTGTGGGCGCAGGAAACTCGCCTATGGAAATATTTAGTGTTAAGCTCCTAGTATCAAAGATAGAAATGTCAACAGCACTGTCCTTTTTTCAGTCAGTACATACTATTTCCACAAATTTGCAGTTCTGTCCAATTCTGTTTTATAAAATTTATCTTCATGGCATGCATTTTGCAATGAATAATGTAGAAATGTGATGGTAGTGCTAATTTAGGTCTAACTGGGTGTATCTGATGAGTTTTTGCCTTTGATCTATGTATTTGGGAGGGGGTGTACCTTAAAGCCATGTAATTTTTTGTGGTTGTGTTTAGAGAGAAGACTTGCAGTAATTGCATTTGCAGAAACACAAGAAAGAATCTACTTCATCTGAAATATAAGAGTAAGGTTTCATGGCTCTTGGACAATGTCTCAAACCAAAGCAAAATTTAAATTTGTCTCTCCGAAACTGCCCGCTGCAATATCCCGATAAGTGTTTTCATCCGTTATATGTTTTAAAAATGGTATTCATGTCAAAAAACGTTGTGAACAGATATATTCAGCTACTTCTCATGGCATTAAGTGGCTTCTGCTTCATCAGGGAATTTCATCCCCATTCACTACAGCAGGAAAGTATATTTAGTCCCCACAGACACGGGAGGCCGAAAACGTTTGTTTAAATAAAAGGTTGGTTTGGAAAACAGTAGATCCTTTGCAAAATATGAGATCCACGCTCGTGATAAAAAATAGTGTTGAGGTGATTCGTTTCTGATGGAACCAGATTTTATAATCTACTAAAGAAATAAACTGTTAGATGATAACGTACACTTCAAAACTAAGTGTTAAGTGTCCAATTCTGTAAACTCTGGAGTCACATGAAATGACAAGTTACTGGTCTAATAACGTATATATAATGCATCTTTCATTCTTTGATGTGCATGAAACAGTGACACATACACATTACAAATATATATGTTAGACACAGATGAGGTTATCATTTGTCCAGAGTGCGGCCTACCAGCGCAGGATAATACAAGTACAAATGTAGCATGGTAGAAACTCAAGATAGGAACTGTTTAAAAGGATAGATCTTGCGTAATGAATTTTGTAATAAAACAGAAATGTAATTTTGTAAAATGAATTTGAACAAATTTATTCCCAAAATAATACCGGTTGAACAGACGGTTGTTCTGTATTTTGGAGGGCTTTACCCAACTGCCGCAGAAAATAGTCATAAAAATGTGTATTGGTGCTATTTGAGCATAATTCTGTGCATTTTAGGATAGAATTGTGTCAAATGCATTGAAGAGGAAATACTGATGCAAGCCGGTGTATGGGTTCCATTCATGAAAGAGGTAAACTTTGCACTTTTCAAAAAAACATATGGTTTTCACGGCTTACATAGTTGAATCTGGAAGCGATAACTTTTACGCAAAGTAAAAATATTCTTTATGACTGAACTTTTATTATGCATGAGTAAATTATCATGTATGACCTAATTTTCTATTTGGCAATTATAATATTACGTCAAAAAGAAAAAAAAAACAGGTTCGGTATTGGTAGCATTGTACTTGATACTGGGAGATGCCGGATTTGATCACTTTTGTACCGAGCGTTTAGTTGCGTTCTAAATACCAGATTTGCTTCAACTGCATACATACCCCATGTTTTATTTCAATAATGAAAATGACAGGCAATATTGCTGATTTTATATGGTCACCCCTCCTTGGAAATAGTTTTTCTTTTATTTACTTCCTTCTTGTCTGTAAACAAACATGGTTGATTGTAACTTGAAAAGGAGAACATCAACATATGGTGTTTTTCTCATTAAATTGTTCGGCTAGAATTTTTCAACAAAAGCAATGTTTGAAAAGTTTTGTATATGTAGTTTTTGTGGGCGCAGGTTGGTCACCTATTGAAAAATTTAGTGTTAAGCTCCCAGTTACAAAGATTGAAATGTCAGCAGCACTGTCCTTTTTTCAGTCAATACATACTATTTCCACACATTTGTAGTTATATCCAATTCTGCTTTATAAAATGTATCTTCATGGCATGCATTGACAATGGATAATGTAGACATGTGTTGGTAGTGCGAATTTAGGTCTAACTGGGTGTATTTGATGAGGTTTTGCATCTGATCTATGTTCTTGGGAAGGGGATGTACCTTAGTCATGTAATTTATTTTTTATCGATGTGTTTCGAAAGAAGACTTGCAGTAATTGCTTTTGCAGAAACACAAGAAACACAAGAAAGAATCTACTTCGTCTGGAATATAAGGGTAAGGTTTCATGGCTCTAGTACAATGTCTCAAACCAAAGCAAAACTTAAAATTTGTCTCTCCAAAACAGCCTGCTGCAATATCCCGATAAGTTTTCTCATCTGTTATATGTTTTAATTATTGTAATAATGTCACAAGGTTGTGAACGGATAAATTCAGCTATTTCTCATGGCATTAAGTGACACCTGTTTCAACAGGGAAATTCATCCCCATTCCCTACAGGCACGGGAGGCCGAAAACGTTTGTTTAAATAAAAGGTTGGTTTGGAAAAAAAGTTACTAGTCTAATAACGTATATATAATGCATCTTTCATTCTTTGGTGTGCAGTGATAGGATATGTAAAAGTGACACATACACAGTACAAATATATATGTTAGACGCAGATGAGGTTGTCATTCGTCCAGTGTGCGGCCCACCAGCGCAGGATTACACAAGTACAAATGTAGCATGGTAGTAACTTGTGATAGGAAATGTGTTAAAGGATAGATCTCGCGTAATGAATTTTGTAATAAAAAGAAATGTCATTTTGTAAGATGCATTTGAACAAACTTATTCACAAAATAATACCGGTTGAACGGACGATTGTTTTGTATGTCAGAGGCTTTTACTCAACTTTTACTAATTTTGTGCATTTTAGGATAGAACTGTTACAAATACCTTGGAGAGGAAATACTGGTGCAAGCCGGTGTCTGGGTTCCATTCAAGGAAGAGGTAAACTTTGCACTTTTCACAAACATATGGTTTGCCTGGCTTTCATAGTTGAATCTGGAAGCGATAACTTTTTCGAAAATTAAAATTTTCTATGTGACTGAACTTTTATTATGCATGAGTAAATTAAAGATGCATGTTTTATAAATATATCCGCAAGCTCAAAGATATTATTGCTGATTTAATGTGGTCACCCCTCCTTGAAAAATGTTGTTTTTTATTTCCTTCGTTGTAGTCGGTAAACAGTCATGGTTAACTGTAACTTGAAAAGGAGCAGATCAACATGTGGATTTCTTACTCATTAACTTGTTGGGCTAGGATGGTTCTATAAACATGCAAGTTTTGAAATGTTTTGTATGTGTAGATTTTGTGGGCGCAGGTAAGTCGCCTATGGAAATATTTTATGTTGAGCTCCCAGTAACAAAGATAGAAATGTCAGCAGCACTGTCCTGTTTTCAGTCATTACATACAATTCCACACATTTATAGTTCTATCCAATTCTGTTTCATAAAATGTACCTTCATGGCATGCAATTTGCAATGGATAATGTAACAATATGATGGTAGTGCGAATTTAGGTCTAACTGGGTGTATTGGATGAGATTTTGCCTCTGATCTATGTTCTTGGGAGGGAGGGGGTATACCTTAATGCTATGTAAATTAAATTTCATTGATGTGTTTAGAAAGAAGACTTGCAGTAATTGCAGTTGCAGAAACACAAGAAACACAAGAAAGAATCTACTTCGTCTGGAATATAAGGGTAAGGTTTCATGGCTCTATGACAATGTCTCAAACCAAAGCAAACTTAAAACTCGTCTCTCCGAAACAGCCCGCTGGAATATCCCGATAAGTCTTCTCATCCGTTATATGTTTCAATTTTTGTATTCATGTCAAAAGGACAGATATATACCGCTATTTCTTATGGCATTTTGTGGCTCCTGTTCCAACAGGGAATTTCATCCCCATTCACGAGAGAAGGAACGTGACCTGTATATTTTATTCCCTACAGACACGGGAAGCGAATACGTTTGTTTAAATAAAAGGTTGGTTTGGAAAACAGTCGATCCTTTGCAAAATATGAGATCCACGATTGTGATAAAAATAGTATTGAGGGGATTCGTTTCCGAAAGAACAAGATTTTATAAACTACTAAAGAAAGAAACTGTTAGATGATAACGTACACTTCAAAACTTAGTGATAATTATACAATTCCGTTAACTCTGGAGTCACATGAAATGAAGTTACCAATCTAATAACCTATATGAAATGCATGTTTCATTCTGTGATGTGCAAAGTAATGGAGCATGAAAATGTGACACATACACAGAACAAACACAAATGTTAGACACAGATGAGGTTATATTCCGACCAGTGTGCGGCCCACCAGCACAGTGCGATACACGTACAAATGTAGCATGGAAGTAACATGATATAGGAAAGGTTTAAAATGGTATGTAATTTTGTAAGATGCATTTGAACAAATTTATTTACAAAATAATACCGATTGAACGGACGATTGTTCTGTATGTTGGAGGTTTTTACCCAACTGCAATAGAAAATAGCCATAAAATGAGTATTGGCTATTTTAGGATAGATTTGTTCCAAAGACATTGGAGAGGAAATACTGATGCAAGCCGGTGTCTGGGTTCCATTCCAGAAAGAGGTAAACTTTGCAGTTTTCGAAAACATTTGGTTTGCTCAGCATTCATATTTGAATTTGAAAGCGATAACTTTTCGCAAACTTCAAAGATTCTTTGTGACTAAACTTTTATTATGCATGCGTAAATTATCAGATATGACCTAAATTTCTCTTTGGCAATTTTTTGTGTACGTCATTAAGAAAATAAGGGTTCAGTATTGGTAGCATTGCACTGGATACTGGGAGGTACCGTGTTTTTTTATCACTTTTGGACCGAGCTTTTACTTGCGTTCTAAATACCAGACCTGCTTCCATTGGATATATACCCAATGTTATATTTCAATGTAAGAAAATGACAGGTGTAAGGGACTAAAACGATACATTTTTTATAAATATATCTGCAAGGCCATAGAAACTGTTGCTGATTTTATATGGTCCCCCTCCTTTAAAAAATGTTGGTTTGCATTTACTCTGTTCTATTCGGTAAACAAACATGGTTGACTGTAACTTGAAAAGGAGCAGATCAACATGTGGTTTTTTTCTCAGTAACTTGTTGGGCTAGGATGGTTCTATAAACATGCAAGGTTTGAAAAGTTTTGTTTGTGTATGCGCAGGTAAGTCCCCTACAGAAATATTTATTGTTAAGCTCCCAATAGCAAAGGTAGAAATGTAAACCGCACTGTCCTGTTTTCAGTCATTACATAGTATTTCCACACATTTGTAGTTCTATCCAATTCTGTTTTATTGATTGATTGATTTATTTTAGGTTTAACGTCCCCGTCAACACTGTTAAGGTAATTTTGGAGACGTTGCTTCCAATTTTGTGGGACTTTTCCCCGATATTGAGATGAAATAACATTTCGAGCCCTGTCGCTTAATGAAACCAACAGGGTTTATTAGCATGGACGGTCCGCCTCACACCCCGGTTCCTGGACAGGCATAGATCCTCTAAGCGGTTTCCCAGTACTAGTGTGCGGGCCGAATTCAGCTCTGCGTGGAAGCATCATGCAGCCCGTATATTTCTTCAAGCCCCGATGGGCGGGGACCGCCAATTCTGTTTCTAAATTGAATTTTCATGGCATGGGTTTTGCCATGGATAATGTAAAATGTGATGGTAGTGCGAATATAGGTCTACCTGGGTGTATTCTACGAGTTTTTGCCTCTGATCTAAGTTCTTTGGAGGGGGGGGGGGGGGGGGAGAGTGTACTTTAAAACCATTTAAATCATTTTGATTGATATGTTTAGAAAGATGACTTGCAGTAATTCTATTTGCAGAAACACAAGAAAGAATCTACTTCATCTGGAATATAAGAGTAAGGTTTCATGGCACTAGGACTATGTCACAAACCAAAGCAAATCTTAAAAATTGTCTCTCCGAAACAGCCTGCTGCATTATAAAATCTAATCTTGCCGAAAGAACAAGAATTTATAAACCACTCAAAACAGAAACTGTTAGATGATCACGTACACTTCAAAACTAAGTAATACGTATCCGATTCTGTGAACTCTGGAGTCACATGAAATGTAAAGTAACTAAGTTAATAACGTATGTAAAGTGCATCTTTCATTCTTTGATTTGCAGAGTGATGGAGCTTGAAAAAAGTGACACATACACAGTACAAATATATAGGTTAGACATAGATGAGGTTATCTTTCGTCCAGCGTGCGGCCAACCAGCACAGGATGATACACGTACAAATGAAGCATGGTAGTAACATGAGATAGGAAAGTTTTAAAAGGATACATCTGGCATAATGAATTTGGTAATGAAAAAGAAATGTAATTTTGTAAGATGCATTTGAACAAATTTATTCACAAAAAATACCGGATGAACGGACGATTGTTCTGTATGTTGGAGGCTTTTATCCAACTGCCACAGAAAATAGCCATAAAAATGAGTATTGGTGCTATTTAGGCATATATATATGCATTTTAGGGTAGAATTGTTCCAAAGACATTGGAGAGTAAATACCGATTCAGGCCGGTATCTGGGTTCCATTCCAGAAAGAGGTAAACTTTCAACTTTCAAAAACATACGGTTTGCTCGGATTTCATAGTTAAATCTGGAAGCGAAATATTTTCTTCTCAAAAAGATTCTTTGTGACTTAACTTTTATTATCTATGCGTAAAATATCAGATATGACCCAATTTATATTTGGCAATTTTTTGCATTCGTCACAAACTTCAAAGATTCTTTGTGACTGAACTTTTCTTATGCATGCGTAAATTATCAGATATGACCTTTATTTCTATTTGACAATCTTTTTGATACGTCATTAAGAAAATAAGGGTTCGGTTTTGGTAGCATTGCCCTAGATACTGGGAGGTGCCGGGTCTGATCACTTTTGGACCGAGCTTTTAATTGCGTTCTAAATACCAGACCTGCTTCCATTGGATATATACCCAATGTTATATTTAAATGTAAGAAAATGACAGGTGTAAGGGACGTGTAATGCATGTTTTATAAATATATCTGCAAGCTCAAAGAAATTGTTGCTGATTTTAAACGGTCACCCCTCCTTTAAGAAATTAGTTTTTGTTTACTCCGTTCCAATCGGTAAACACACATGGTTGACTGTAACTTGAAAAAGAGCAGATCAACATGTGGATTTTTTCCCATTAAGTTGTCGGGCTAGGATGGTTCTATAAACAAGCAAAATTTGAAAAGTTTTGTATGTGTAGTTTCTGTGGGCGCGGGTAAGTCGCCTATGGAAATATTTAGTGGTAAGCCCCCAATAGCAAAGGTAGAAATGTCAGCGGCACTGTCCTTTTACAGTCATTACATACTTTTTCCACACATTTGTAGTTCTATGCAATTCTGTTTCATATAATGTATCTTCATGGCATGTGTTTTTTTGCCATGGATAATACACCCATGTGATGGTAGTGCTAATTTAGGTCTAACTGGGTGTGTTTGATACAGTTTTTGCCTCTGATCTGTGTTCTGGGGAGGGGTGTACATTAAAGCCATGTAAATCAGTTTTTATTGATGTGTTTGGAAAGAAGACTTGCAGTAATTGCATTTGCAGAAACACAAAAACGAATCTACTTCATCTGGAATATAAGAGTAAGGTTTCATGGCACTAGGACTATGTCTCAACCCAAAGCAAAACTAAAAAAATGTCTCTCCGAAACAGCCCGCTGCAATATCCCGATAAGTTTTTTCATCCGTTATAAGTGCAAATTTATTGTATTCTTGTCAAAAGGATGTGAACAGATATAGTAAGCTATTTTTCATGGCATTTAGGCATTTACAAACATTTTCTTGACACTTTTGTTTTCAAAATATCCTCAAAATATCATATTTGTTACTTTAAATAGGGGATGTAAGTGTGCAAATAGCCATAAAACGAGTTTTGGTGCTATTTAGGCATAAATCTGTGCAATTGAGGATAGAATTGTCCCGAAGACATTTGAGAAAAACCACTGATGCAAGCGCTGATGACTGGGTTCCATTCCATCAAGAGGTAAACTTTGTGCTTTTCATAAACGTATGGTTTCCTTGGCGTTCATAGTTCAATCTGAAAACGATAACTTTTTCGGAAACTTGAAATATTCTTTAGGACTAAACGTTTTTTATGCATGAGTAAATTATAAGATATGCCCTAAATTTTTATTTGGTAATTCTTTTGATGCATCATAAAGAAAATAAGTGTTCGGTATTGCTACCATTTCACGAGATACTGTGGGATACCAGGTTTTATCACTTTCGGACCGAGCTTTTAGTTGCGTTTTAAATACCAGACTTTATATTTTACTTTTGGTCCTTTGAGATCAGCGTGAATATTCTGAGAAATCATAAATAAATTATTGGTTTAGACTCATATTCTAGACAGGTGTTTAATTATTTGGACCCCATTTTGATTTATATCAGCCTCTGAATCGACTGCCTATTCGAAATTCGCAAAATTGCAGTATGTTTCCTCTGGCTTTCTTTGCCGGATCATTACAGGGTCACTGATGAGGCTTTATTAGCCGAAACTACGTAGTATGGCCCATCTTCTTTCTTATGAATGTTTTCATTGCTCTTAAAGGAACTCATTTTTGATTTTTATTTGCCTTCACTGCAGCTGGTGTTGTGCCGTGTGGCGGCCGTAAAACGTCTCCCCGTACATCAACCATAGTGCAGTTTATATTTTACTTTTGGTCCTTTGAGATCAGCGTGAATATTCTGAGAAATCATAAATAAATTATTGGTTTAGACTCATATTCTAGACAGGTGTTTAATTATTTGGACCCCTTTTTTTTATTTATATCAGCCTCTGAATCGACTGCCTATTCGAAATTCGCAAAATTGCAGTATGTTTCCTCTGGCTTTCTTTGCCGGATCATTACAGGGTCACTGATGAGGCTTTATTAGCCGAAACTACGTAGTAATGGTTTCGGGCTTAGGATGTGAAAGGTTTCTGAGATATGAGCCATCTTCTTTCTTATGAATGTTTTCATTGCTCTTAAAGGAACTTATTTTTGATTTTTATTTATTAGCCGAAACTACGTAGTATGGCCCATCTTCTTTCTTATGAATGTTTTCATTGCTCTTAAAGGAACTCATTTTTGATTTTTATTTGCTTCGATTGTATATATATCACGTTTTATTTCATTGAGAAAATGACAGGTATAAGGGACTAAAATGATGCATGTTGTATAACTAATCTGCAAGCTCAAAGAAATTGTTGCTGATTTTATATGGTCACTCCTACTTTAAAAATGGTGGTAAGTATTTACTCCATACTAGTAGGTAAACAAACATGGTTGACTGTAAGTTTAAAAGGAGCAGACGGCATGTGGATTTTTCCTCATTGACTTGTTGGGTTAGGCTGGCACTTTCCAGAGGTTTAAGGTTTGAAAGGTTTTGTATGTGTAGTTTTTGTGGGAGCAGGTAAAAAGTTACTGTTGTCGCCTATGGAAAATAGTAAGTGGTGAGCTCCCTATAGCAAAGATAGAAATGTCAGCAGCACTGTTCTGTTTTCTGTCATTACATACTACTTCCACACGTTTGTAGGTTCTAGCCATTTCTGTTTCATAAAATGTATTTTGTTGGCATTTATTTTGCCATAGATTCTATAAAAATGTGATAAAAGTGCTAATTTAGAGCTAACTGGGTGTATTTGATGAGTTTTTGCCACTGATCTATGTTCTTGGGAGAGGGGCGGGTACTTTTAATCCACGTTTATCAGTTTTATTGATGTATTTCGAAAGGAGACTTGCAGTAATTGCATTTGCAGAAACACAAGAAAGATTCTAATTCATTTGGAATATAAGAGTAAGTTTTCATGGCACTAGGACTATGACACAAACCAACGCAAAAGTTAAAACTAGTCTCTCCGAAGCAGCCCGCCTTAATATCCCAATAAGTTTTCTCATCAATTTTTGTGTTCGAGTGTATTGTATTCATGTCAAAAGTATGTGAACAGATATAGCCAGTTTTGTGTAATGGCATTAAGGCATTTATAAACATTTTCTTGGCAGTTTTGTCTTCAAAATATCCTCAAAATATCATTTATCACTTCAAATAGGGGTTGTAGGTGTGAAAATATTTATGAAAACGAGTATTGGTGTTATTTAGGCATAATTCTGTGCAGTTTATGATAGAATTGTTCCAAAAACATTGGAGAGGAACCGCTAGGGCAAGTCGGTGTCTGGGTTCCATTCCATAAAGAGGTAAACTTTGTGTTTTTCTAAAACATACAGTTTGCTAGGCTTTCATAATTGAATCTGAAAGCGATAACTTTTTGGAAACTTGAAAGCTTCTTTGTAACTGAACTTTTATTATGAATGAGAAAATGTTTAGAAATGACCTAAATTTCTATTTGGCAATTCTTTTGACGCATCATAAAGAAAATAAGGGTTCGGTACTGGTAGCATTGCACTAGATACTGTGAGGTGCCGGGTTTTGTCTCTTTTGGTCCGAGCTTTTAGTTGCGTTCTAACTACCAGACTTGCTTCCATTGGATATATATCCCATGTACTATTAATGAGAGAAAATGACAGGTATAAGGGACAAACATGATGTATGTTTTATAACTACATCTGCAAGCTATACGAAATTGTTACTGATTTTATATGGTCATCCCTCCTTTAAAATGTTGGTTAGTATTTACTCCGTACTAGTAGGTAAACAAACATAGTTGACTGTAACTTGAAAAGGAGCGGATCAACATGTGGATTTTTTTTCTCATTAACTTGTTGGGCTAGGACGTCTCTATAAAGAAGGATAAGGTTTGAAAAGTGTTGGATGTGTAGTTTTTGTGGGAGAAGGTAAAATGTTACTACTGTCGCTTATAGAAAATATTTAGTGGTAAGCTCCCTATAGCAAAGATAGAAATGTCAGCAGCACTATCCTGTTTTCTGTCGTTACAGACTATTTCCACACATTCTGTTTCATAAAAGGTATCTTCATGGCTTTTATTTTGCCATATATACTATAAAAATGTGATGGTAGTGCTAATTTAGGTCTAGATTGGTGTATTTGATGATTTTTTGCCTCTGATCTATGTTCTTGGAAAGGGGGCGAGGCTACTTTAAGCCATGTTTATCAATTTTATACCCCACCACACGTAGTGGTGGGTATAATTATGATATACCGTCGAGTGTCTGTCCGTCCGCCCGCACCATTTCCGATCGATAACTTGCGTAATTTTTCATGATTTTTTTTTTCATGTTTATATCGGGAATGAGTGGTATGGGATTGTTAATGGGCAAAATCCGTTAATATCTGACAGAGTTAGGGCCCTTTTTTAGTTCAAAATAAGGGTTTTTGGGGCGTTTCCGATCAATAACCTGAACATTTTTTCACGGATTTTCTTCAAATTTTGTAGATACATTGGTATTGGGTATGAATGGTTTGGGATTGTTAATGGGCAAAATACGTTAACATTTAACGTAGTTATGGCCGTTAACAATTTATATTAATAGTTTGGGCCACTTATTCCTTTACTTAATGGAATATATGTATGGTACGTCCCTGTTATATAGACCACGATTAGAAACAGGTTTTGGATTGTTTAAAGGCAAACTGCGTTAACATTTGTCAGAGTAATTGCCGTTATAAATTTCCATTAAATGTTTTTGGGTTCTTATTTGTGGAATAATTGGATGAAATGTTGTATATATATTTGTATTGGGAATTGCTCTTGGTACAAATAGGTTTATATTTGACAGAGTTATAGTCGTTAACAATTTCCATTAAATGGTTTTGAACACTTATTCCATTACTGAATGGAATATATGGCTGAAACTTCAGATATATAGACCACTATAGGAAGAATGTTTAGTATTATTAATTGGTAAAATACGTTAACATTTTCGACAGTTATGGCCGTCCCCTTAACAATTTCCATTTAATGTTTTTTGGACTCTTATTCGTTTATTTTATGGCATAATTGGATGAAATTTTGTAGAAATTTATTGGTATTGGGAATGTGTGGTTTGGGAAATGTTCATGGCACAAATAGATTAACATTTGACAGAGTTATTGTTAACAATTTTCATTAAATGGTTTTTGAACACTTATTCCATATCTAAATGGAATACATGGATGAAACTTCACAGATATATAGACCACTATGGGAAGAATGTTTACTATTGTTAATTGGCAATATACGTTAACATATTCAACAGTTATGACTGTGTACAAGTCCCATTAAATGCTTTTTGGGCTCTTATTCCTTAACTTAATGGAATATATGGATGAAACTTCACATATATATACTATTAAAGGAAGCGTGTTTGAGATTGTTCATTGGAAAATACATTAACATCTTTATCAGAGTTTTGGTCGTTAATAATTATCATTAAATGTTGTTTTTTCCTTTACTTAATGGAATATTTGGATAAAAATTCATAAAAAGACCATTTATAGAAGCATGGTTGGGATGGTTAGTGGGCACAATGAGGTAACATTTGGCAGAGTTAGGGTTTTTAACAATTTCCATTAAATAGTTTTTGGACTTTTATTGATGTATTTATTTTCTATGTAAGCAATGTTTTTGGCCTATAGCTGCTTAACTATACCCTGATACAATTTTACAGATATATTGAACACTTAAGGAAGCCTATTTTGGTCATGGAGCATACAATATTGGCCTGCAGTGGTGGGGTATCATGCAGTGTAAGCACGCTTTATTGATGTGTTTGGAGAGGAAACTTGCAGTAATTGCATTTGCAGAAACACAAGAAGGCCCTACTTCATCAGGAATATAAGAGTAAGGTTTGATGGCACGAGGAATATGTCTCAAACAAAAGCAAAACATAAAAATTGTCTTTCCGAAACAGCCCGTTGCAATATCCCGATACGTTTTCTCATCTGTTATAAGTTCTAATTTATTGCATTCGTGTCAAAAGGATGTGAACAGATATAGTCATCTATTTTTCATGCCATTAATGCATTTATAAACATCTCTGTTGTTGTTTTGTCTTCAAAATATCCACAAAAGCTTATTGTTGTAGCGTATGGAAAATATTTAGTGGAAAGCTCCTAATAGCAAAGATAGAAATGTCAGCAGCATTGTCATGTTTTTGTCATTACATACGATTTCCACATGTTTGTAGGTTCAATCCAATTCCGATTCGTAAAATGTTTCTTCATTGCATTTATTTTGCCATAGATACTGTAAAAATGTAATGGTAGTGCTAATTTAGGTATAACTCGGTTTATTTGATGAGTTTTTTTGCCACTGATCTATGTTCTTGTGACATTGGCGGGCACTTTAAAGCCATGTTAATCAGTTTTTGTGTGTTTAGAAAAGAGGCTTGCAGTAATTGCATTTGCAGAAACACAAGAAAGAATCTACTTCATCTGTAATATAAGAGCAAGGATTCATGGCACTAGTAGGACTATGTCTCAAACCAAAGCAAAGCTTAAAAATTGTCTCTCCGAAACAGCCCGCTGTAATATCCCGATAAGTGTTCTCATCCATTATAAGTTCTAATTGATTGTATTCATGTAAAAAGGATGTGAACAGATATAGTCCGCTATTTCTCATGGCCTTAAGGCATTTATAAACATTTTTTAGGCAGTATTGTCTTCAAAATATCCTCAAAATATCATTTTTGTACTATACATAGGGCTTGTTGGTGTGAAAATAGCCATAAATCGAGTATTCGTGCTATTTAGGCATAATTCTGTGCATATTAGAATAGAATTGTTCCAAAGACACTGGAGAAGAACCAATGAGGCAAGCCGGTGTTTGGGTTTTATTCCAGAAAGAGCTAAACGCTTTTCAAAAACATATAGTTTGCTCGGCTTTCATAGTTGAATGTGAATGCGATATTTTCGGAAATTTGAAAGATTCTTTGTGTCTGAACTTTTATTATGCATGAGATATTTTTTTATATGACCTAAATTTCCATTTGGCAATTCTTGTCATGCATCATGTAGAAAATAAGGAGTCGGTATTGGTATCATTACACTAGATACTTGGAGGTGCCGGGCTTTATCTCTTTTGGACCAAGTTTTAGTTGCGTTCTAATTACCAGACTTGCTTCCGTATATCCTATGTTTTATTTCAATGTGCGTAAATGACAGGTATAAGGGACTAAAATGATACGTTTTATATATATATCTGCAAGCTCAAAGACATTGTTGCTGATTTTATATGGTCACTCCTCCATTAAAATGGTGGTTAGTATTTACTGCATACTAGAAGGTAAACAAACTTGAAAAGGAGCAGACAACATGTGTTTTTTTCTCATGAACCTGCTGGGCTAGGATGGCTCTATAAAGATAGAAATATCAGCAGCACTGTCCTGTTTTCTGCCATTACATATTATTTCCACACGTTTGTAGGTTCTATCCAATTCTGTTTCATAAAATATATTTTCTTTGCATTTATTTTGCCATAGATACTGTAAAAATTGTGATGTAGTGCTAATTTAGGTCTAACTGGGCGTATTTGATGATTTTGTGCCATTGATCTATGTTCTTAGGAGAGGGGTGGGTAATTTAAAGCTAAACGCTTTTCAAAAACATATAGTTTGCTCGGCTTTCATAGTTGAATGTGAATGCGATAACGTTTTCGGAAATGTGAAAGATTCTTTGTGTCTGAACGTTTATGATAAATTTTTTGATATGACCTAAATTTCCATTTGGCAATTCTTGTCATGCATCATGAAGAAAATAAGGAGTCGGTATTGGTATCATTACACTAGATACTTGGAGGTGCCGGGCTTTATCTCTTTTGGACCAAGTTTTTAGTTGCGTTCTAAATACCAGACTTGCTTCCGTATATCACATGTTTTATGTCAATGTGCGAACATGACAGGTATAAGGGACTAAAATGATACATGTTTTATAAATATATCTGCAAGCTCAAAAAAAATGTTGCTGATTTTATATGGTCACTCCTCCTTTAAAAATGTTGGTTAGTATTTACTGCATACTAGTAGGTATAGAAACATAATTGACTGTAACTTGAAAAGGAGCAGACAACATGTGGATTTTTTTCTCATACCTGTTGGGCTAGGATGGCTCTATAAAGAGGTATACGGTTTGAAATGTTTTGTATGTGTAGTTTTGGTGGGAGCAGGTAAAAAGTTACTGTTGACGCCTATCGAAATTATTTAGTGGTAAGCTACCTATAGCAAAGATAGAAATGTCAACAGCACTGTCCGGATTCTGTCATTACATATTATTTCCACACGTTTGTAGGTTCTATCCAGTTCTGTTTCATAAAATATATTTTCTTGGCATTTATTTTGCCATATATGCTGTAAAAATGTGATGTAGTGCTAATTTAGGTCTAACGAGGTGTATTTGATGAGTTTTTGCCATTGATCTATGTTCTTAGGAGAGGGGTGGTACTTTAAAGCCATGTTAATCAGTTTTAGTGATGTGTTTGGAAAAGAGACTTGCAGTAATTGCATTTGCAGAAACACAAGAATTTACTTCATCTGGAATATAAGAGTTTGGTTTCATGGCACAAGGACTATGTCTCAGACCAAATCAAAAGTTAAAAATTGTCTCTCCGAACAACCAACTGCAATATCCCAATAAGTTTTCTCATCCATTATAAAGACTAATTTATTGTGTTTATGTCAAAAGGATGTGAACATATACAGTCAGCTATTTCTCATGGCATTAAGGCATTTATAAACATTTTCTTGGTTTTGTCTTCAAAATATCCTCACAATATCATGTTTATTTTTTACTTTAAATCGGGTTTTTGTTTATTTATTTTTGTTATGGTTTGTCTTGAGGTGTTTGTGTCGCTTGTGTCATTTTATTTTTGATAGCCTATTGGCCATTTTGTGGGAAAGTAACTGTCGTTTTGGCTTTCCGCTGTTGGGTGTTTCCATTAGGTCTGTTGATGCATGTTTGTGTTTCTCTCCCTTTGGTGTCTCTGATGGGAGCTATGGACTGATTGTATCGATTCCTGATCATTGCCTCTACTTCTATTTTGTATTCATCCTGTAATAAGAATGTGAACAGATATATTCAGCAATTTCTTACTGCATTAAGGCACTCATAAACGTTTCTTTGACAGTTTTGTTTTCTAAATATCCTCAAAAATGTCATTTTTTACTTTAAATAGGGACTGTAGGTGTGAAAATAGCCAAAAAAAGACGAGCATGCGTGCTATCTAGGCATAATTCTGTGCATTGTAGGATAGAATTGTTCAAAAGACATTGGAGAAGAACGATAGAATTGTTCAAAAGACATTGGAGAACCACTGATGCAAGCCAATGTCTGGGTTCTATTTCAGAAAGAGGTAAACTTTGCACTTTTAGAAAACATGGGATTTGCTCGGCTTTCATAGTTGAATCTGAAAGCGATAACTTTTTCGGAAACTTGAAAGATTCTTTGTGACTGAGTTTTTATTATGCATTAGAAAATTTTTAGACATGACCTTTAGATATGTCTCTCCGAAGCAGGACGCTGCAATATCCCGATAAGATTTTTCACCCATAATAATTTCTAATTTATTGTATTTATGTCAATGGGATGTGAACAGATATATTCAGCTATTTCTCATTGCATTAAGGCATTTATAAACACTTTCTTGGCGGTTTTGTCTTCAAAATATCCTGAAACTGTCATGTTTTACTTTAAATATGGGGTGTAGGTGTGAAAAAGACATACAAAATGAGTATTGGTGCTATTTAGGCATAATTCTGTGCATTTTAGGATAGAATTGTTCCAACATTGGAGAAGTGCCACTGATGCAAGTCGGTGTCTGGGTTCCAGAAAGAGGTAAACTTTGCGCTTTTCAAAAACATGTGGTTTGCTCATAATTGAATCTGAAAATGATTATTTTTTTTTAACTTGAAAGATTCTTTGTGACTGAACTTTTATTATGCATAAGGAGATTTTTAGATATAACCATTAGATATGTCTCTCCAAAAAATCCCGCTGCAATACCCCGATAAGTTTTCTCATCCATTATAATGTCTAATTTATTGTATTCATGCCAACGGGATGTGAACAGATACATTCAGCTTTTTTTCTATTTATAAACATTTTCTTGGCAACTTGCCTTCAAAATATCCTGACAATGTCATGTTTTACTTTAAATACGGGGTGTAGGTGTGAAAATAGCCATAAAATGAGTATTCGTGCTATTTAGGATAGGATTGTTCCAAAGACATTAGAGAAGAGCCACTGCACTGATGCAAGTCGGTGTCTTGGTTCCATTACAGAAAGAGGGAAACTTTGCGCTTTTCAAAAACATGCGATTTGCTCGGCTTTCAAAGTTGAATCTGAAAGGGAATACATTTTCGCAAACTTGAAAGATTCTTTATGACTGAACATTAATTATACATGAGTAAATTATTAGATATGACCCAAATTTTTATTTGGCAATTCTTTTGATGCATCATAAAGAAAATAAGGGTTTGGTATAGCATAGGTAGAAATGTTTGAAGGTTATATCCAATTCTGTTCATTAAATGTATCTTCATGGCATGTATGTTGCCATATTTGACGTCATTCTGATTCAATTTCAAAATTCAATACTGGACTTAAATCTCTTCTGCAACGAGGTCTATCGGAAACCGAATTATATGGTGACTTAGTATATAAATTATGTAAAATCTATAACCGCAATGACTTTATGTTGGAACCGCCATAAAATCTGAGGCCTGACCAACCAGCGTGCAATTAAAGAGGGAAGCAAGGTTGTCAACCGTGATTGGGTTAATTACCATGCTTGCAGTCTGTCGTATAACATTTATGTTATACCCGATCTTTTTATATCGAAGAATGATTTTACGAAATTGGGTGCTTAATAAAGTAGAAGTAAAACAAAGATCAGGAATCGATACAATTAACTTACTCCACCCATCAAAGACACCAAAGGGAAAGAAACACAAACATGAAGCGACCAGACCATAATGGACACCTTAACAAAGGATGGCCATATGGACAGTTACTTTCCCACAAAATGGCCAAATGGCCATCCAAAATAAAAAGACACAAGTGATACACACAGTAAGTAGTAACAAACAACAACATAAATAAATAAACCACCACATAAGAACCGCCTTGGAACGTTCAGTGGCAAGAATTCCACTTGGGGCTTAAATCGATTTTACATGGCCATAATCCTCGCCCTTACCTCTGTCGCGGTATACACTTATTTTGTTTAGTCCGCATGAAGGCTTCGTAACTCATCAGTGTAACATCTCCGATAACATACAAATCCAAAAAACTACAGAGATGAAACAAGGTTGAGGACTCGACAGCATAAAACAACAGAATTGCTGGAGCAAAAGAAAACCAACAGTTAGACTCCGAAAGTCACTGCGGTTATATTTTTTTTCTAGATTTATATACTTAGTCACCATAAAATTCGGATTCCGATAGACCTAGTTGCAGAAGCAATTTAAATCCAGTAGTGAATTTTGGAATGAAATCAGAATGACGGCTATACAATTTTGAAAAGGTTTTACGTAGTTTATGGTACCGATAACCCTGATTAAGAAGTTTAGCCGTTAACAATTTATTACGTGTGTTGAAGTCAGTTACATGACTACACACTCTGGCAAATCGAATTAATTGTGAAATATCAACGCCGTAGGATGGCAAAAGTTGAACATCACCATCCAAAAAAGTAAATTTTACAATCTATAAATCAAAATCATCGCGTTCATCATAATTTTGCAAGAAACCCATCCACAATAGACAGATGTAAATCCAAAAACGAGGCCTCGGTATCAGAAGAATTTCCTTTATTTAACTGAAGTTTTGGGCGGGGGGGGGGTCAACTTTGACTGATCAAACCATCGAAATAGGTATTATCAATATTTAATAAAGCATCCAAATATCTAGAAGTGGAGCTAAAAGCTCCAATGATTTCAGACTGGTTATCAGCAGAAAGGGACATCATGAAGTCTCTCTCATAACGAAACAAAAACAGACCAGCCAGAAGTTGTGCGCAATTAGTACCCATCGGAATACTCACAGCGTGTTTAAATAATCTTATGTAAATATTGTCAAGTAGAAAGGTGAGAGCTTCACACACATTCTGACATGACCATAAAGTATAGTTTTTATGCTCTTCAGAAGTGAAAAACGCAATTCTTACATTACATGCGAGATAGAGGGAGTCTTCCTTATGAAATGTACATTCAATTAAATCACTAAGTTGTTCTTTTATAAGATTATGAGGAAGTGTAAAGGGTGGCAAAAATCATAAGTAGACAGACTTGAAGCACGAAAACGCCTGGGTTTCAATTTATTTAAAACTTCATTAGAATGTTTTGTAGACCAAAACAGATTTCTACCTGATCTTTCGAATACTTTGTCGCAACATTTTATCACATGTTTTTGGATGGCAGTAAAACATGAAGTTAATAACTGGAGAGTTCAGTGGTGGTACAAGAGCTTGAATTTGCAATAAACCGTGCTTTGTTTTGTCTTTTATGAAGTTTAGGTTACCAATATAACGTAGGAAGCTTGTCTTGGCCTTCTGTAACACAGACAGCAGTAGGCCTTCATGCGGACTGAACAAATCATTTGTCTTAATCGCGACTGAAGTAAGGGCGAGGTTTGTGGCCACGTAAAATCGATTAAAGCCCCACAGTGGAATTAATTTCCGCTGACCGTTCCAAGGCGGTTCTTCTGTCGCGGTTTATTTTTGTTATGGATTGTCTTTGGGTGTATGTGTCGCTTATATTATTTTATTTTGGATAGCCTTTTGGCCATTTTGCGGGAAAGTAACTATCCTATTGGCTTTCCGCTGTTGGTGTTTCCGTTTAAGTCTGTTGCTTCATGTGTTCCCGTTGGTGTCTCTGATGGGAGCTGCGGGTTAATTGTATCGATTCCTGATCATTGTCTCTACTTTCATTGCTCGGCTTTCATTGTTGAATCTGAAAGTAATAACTTCTTCGCAACCTTGAAAGATTCTTTGTTACTGAACTTCTATTATGCACGAGTTAATTCTTAGATATGACATAAATTTCTATTTGGCAATTATTTTGATGCTTAATAAAGAAAATAAGGGTTGGTATAGCAAAGGTAGAATGTCACCATCACTAACCTTTTTTCAGTCATTAAATACTATTTCCAAACATTTGTAGGTTCTATCCGATTCTGTTTTATAAAATGTTTCTTCATGGCATGTTTGTCGCCATAGATACTGTAAAAGTGTGATCGTAGTGCTTATTTAGGTCTAACTGGGTGTATTTGCGGATTTTTTTTTGCCTCTGAGTTATGTTCTTGGGATTGTGGGGTGTACTTTAAAGCCGTGTAAATCAGTTTCTATTGATGTGTTTGGAAAGGAGACTTGCAGTAATTGTATTTGCAGAAACACAAGAAAGAATCTACTTCATCTGGAATATAAGAGTAAGGTTTCATGGCACTAGGACTATGTCTCAAACCGAAGCAAAACTTATCAATTTTTTATCCGAAACAGCCCGCTGCAATATCCCCCCATGCAACTTGAGAAAACAACTAGCGGATCGCGTATACCCCCGGCCAGCACCACTCCAACATATTTTTCGAGATTGCATGTAATATCAATGAAGATGTCAAGAAGCTATAAGAATCTAAAATGTGGTTGTAAAAGCTAAACCAAACACAAATTTCTAAATGGACCAAGTTACTGAAGGGGTGGGGGCATCAATGTTACTGAAGCAGCAGTGAGGGGTATGCATCAATAAAATCAATGGACGGGTATGGAAAAACCAATGCAAGTATCAATTGAATTTGTGTTAGAGTTTAGAACATACACGCATCTATAAACTTTGTCACAAAACTTGAACCAAATGTAAAATTCCTAAGTTTGTGACTTTGACCTCAAGGTAACTGTGGGGGAACGGGGGGGGGGGGGGGGCATGCATCAATGAAAACTTTAGACCGGTATGTAACTTCAGTGTAAGTATCATCTAAATCTATGAAAGGGCTCAGTAGATAAATCTCTTAGAAACTTTAACGCAAAACTTTAATGGAATGTAAAAATTCTAAGTCTGTGACCTTGACGTCAAGGTCACTGTAGGCAGGTGGGACATGCATCAGTGAGTGAGATGTTTAGACCAGTATGTAACTTCAGTGTAAGAAAGAACTAAATGTATCAAAGGGTTCAGAAGATACAATGTCTTAGAAACTTTAACGCAAAACTTTAAGCAAAATGTTAATGGACGGGCGGACAGACGGATAGAAGTCCGGATAGACGGACAGACGGACGGACGAACGCCAAAACGAAAACTATATACCCCATAGCATACTTCGTATGTCGGGGTATAAAAATAGTCCTTGCAATCCATTTGCATATTCTGAATATGTTCCAGTAAAATACCAAGTTGCATACCCTTTGCAAGTGCTTTGCAACAGATTGGTGCAAACATTTTGCAAACATAGCTGTACCTCTGCAGAGAGATTGCAAATACATAGAGTATAGTTACTTTTTTGAGTTGGATACCAAAAATATTTCATCGAGTGTGTTGAAAACATCTAAATTTTCACGAGTGCGAAGCACGAGTGAAAATTCGAATGTTTTTAACACACGAGATGAAACACTTTTGGTATCCGCCGAAAAAAGGTAATGCTCTTTTTATTATATGATTTATTAGGACACTTACGGTAATTGATTGACCCGAGGTGACGTCACTATATTGGCCGGGTTAGTTGACGTCACAACTGTCAGTTTCAAAGCATGAACAAATCGAAATTTTGAATTTTTAGTTCAAAGAATGCTTTTCAAGGTATGTTACAGAATGCGTTGTGCTTATTTGAAGTCCATTTAATTTCTGAAGGCTCTATGTGACATGCACACAGCCACTGTATCATCGATTCCATGTGTAGTAGTTGGTCGTGGTCGTTTTATCACGTTGGAAAAATAATTCGCTAATTTGAACACATATTTCCTCGCACAAACTCTAACTCAGCCATTCAGTGAACTTGTACGCCTTGTAGACCATTTGTAACAATGACAGCTAAGCCTAAATCTGTGATGGAGCATAATTGTGCCCGAGATGTGTGTCGGCAAAAGGGAGATGTTCAAATCAAAGCGCTACTGATGTCAAATATGGCGCCTGTTCATTCAGTTTTAATTCCACACTTCAAAATATATTCTACCGACATAAGGAATTATTATTCTTAGTAAATCAAAGGAAAATTAACCTTTTTTTCGACCAGAACGTAAACGTCAACGCTACAGTGAAATGATATAAATGGTATCAGTCAATATGATATCATTTCACTTGTGATTGATAGCAGTTTTATTTGTTTCAGATATGCATTGATTTTACTGCTAAGTAATGTATAAAATAAAAAAAGCTTTTAGCACACTACGAATGTTCGCAAACAGGATCTCTGAAGTTTTCATACTGCAAATCTTTTGCAAACAATGACTTAAAATCACTTGGTAAGATTAATTAACAGTCTTTCCTCAATAGCAGTCTGCAAACAGTTTACAAACATCAACTCTGATTTTTATTCAGGTGCAAAGCTTTTGCAAATAGTTACTTTGAAAGTATTTCTTGCAAGTGTAATGTAAAAGGTTTTACAGTCATTTAAAAGTATCTTTTTTCATAAGGTCTTTGGAATTAAATGCGAAACAGGATTTCAAAATTTGATCTGCATGTTGGGCATTACATTACAAAGTTTATAGCCATAAAATGTAAAATGAATTTAAAAACCTCCCCTTTTATATACAGAATGATATTTGTATTTTGGGTTGTTTTTCAATCTATGCAAAAAACAAGTCAGGGTCATAAGTTGAGAAAATTCTGTAGTTCTTAACCAATTAATGCTGCATGCCATGGTTTGATGACTTCAAGTTATTTTAAACATTTGTTATCATCTACTAGCGTATAAGGCATGGCCTAGACCATTTGAATACAATTGTTGTGACTGGGGTTGGGTGGGGTGTGGTAGCTTAGTGTAGGGTAGTTTGGAGTGGGTTGGGGTAGGGTAGGTGGGTGGGTGGGAAGGGGTGGGTGGGATGGGGTAGGTTGGGGCTTGGGGGAGGTTGGGGTGGGTAGGTAGGGTAAGGTGGGGTTAGAATTGGTAGGGTAGGTAAGTTGAGGTTGGGTAGGTTAGGGTAAGGTTAAGTAGGGAAGGGTAGCTAGGAAGATATGGGATAGGTGGTTGTGGGCAGGTGGGTGCACTGGTGTGGAATGAGGTTGGGAAGGTGAGGTGGGGATGGGTGGGGTTGGGAAGAATGCATTGGCATGGGGTGGGGTAGGTATTGTTGGGGTGGAGGTAGGTAGGGAAGGTATGTTGGGGTTTGGTGGGCAGGGGTAGTGCAAGATTGGGTAGGGTAGGGTAGGGTAGGTAGGGTGGGATTGGGGTAGTTGGGGATGGATAGGGTGGGTGCATTGGTTTGGGGTCGTGTGGGGTAGGGTAGGTTGGGTGGGGTTTGGGTTGTGTAGGCAGAGAACGGTAGCTAGGGTGGGTGAGTTTTGGGGGTGGGGTGGATAGGTTTGGGTTGGATGGGTGGGGTAGGGTTAAGTAGGGTAGGTAGGGTGGGATTTGGTTATGGTGGGTGCGTTATGGCTGGAGTGTGGTAGGGTAGGTGGAGTGCAAAGTAGGTAAGGTGTGGTTGGGGTAGGTGGGGTTGATAGGGTAGGGTAGGTTGAGTTGGGGTAGGTAGATGAGGTTAAGGTCGGGTAAGTAGGGGTTAGGAAGGTTAGGGTAAGGTAAAGTAGGGAAGGTGAGCTAGGAAGATATGGGGTAGGTGGGTGGGGGTAGGTGGGTGGGTGCACTGGTGTGGAATGAGGTATGGAAGGTGAGGTGGGGATGGGTGGGGTTGGGGTGGATGCATTGGCATCGGGTGTGGTAGGTTTTGTTTGGGTGGAGGTTTTTGTTTGTTTGGGTGTGGTAAAGGAGGTGGAGTGCAAAGTAGGTAAGGTGTGGTTGGGGTAGATGGGTGGATAGGGTAGGGTAGGTGGGGTCGAGGTAGGTAGATAAGGTTAAGGTATGGTAGGTAGGGTGGGGTTGGGATAGGTAGGAGTAGGTACGGTGCATTCAACTAGGCAGGGTAGGGTAAGTAGGGTGGGGTTGGGGTAAGTGGGGGGATTTTAGGGTAGTTTGTTTGTTTGTTTGATTTGAGGTTTAACGTCCCCGTCAACACTGTAAAGGTCATTTTGGAGACGTTGCTTCCAATTTTGTGGGACTTTTACCCGGCATCGAGATGAAATGACATCTCAAGCCCTGTCGCCCAATGAAACCAATAGGGTTTATTAGCATGGGCGGTCCGCCTCGCACCGCGGTTCCTGGACATGCTTAGATCCTCCAAGCGGTTTACCAGTACTAGTGTGCGGGACGGATTCAGCTCTGCGTGGAAGCATCATGCCGCCCATATATTTCTTCAAGCCCCTATGGGCGGGGGCGGGGGATTTTAGGGTACTAGGATAGGAAAGGGTAGGTAGATGGGAATGGTGGTGTTAGGTGGGGTAGGTTGGGTGGGAAGGGTAGGAAGTTTGGGGGTACGTGAGGTGGGATGATGTTAGGTAGGGTAGGTAGAATGGCATTGGGATAGGTAGGGCTGGATTGGGTCGGTGCATTGGTATGGGGTAGGGTAAGGTAGATGGGATGAGAGTGGGTATGCTGGGTGGGGTTAGGTGGGGATGGGTAGGGTAGGTACGTTGGAGTTGAGCGAGATTAAGGTACGGTAGGGTAGGGTAGGTAAGGTGGAGTGGGATGGTCAGATAGGCAGGGATAGGGGTAGAAGGGGTGGTTAAGTAGGATGCTTTGGGGTGTGTTAGGGTGGAGTAGGGTTGACAGCTTTTATGATACCAGACATTGCAAGTACCACATCAAATTCAACAGTTCTTCATACCAACACGTTCAGTACAGAGCCCACAGGGGTAATATTCTATTCTATTCCATACAGGATGTGATGCATCAGAGTAGTGTCCCTAGGTTTGAATGACGTCATTTATTTCACTGATGACATCACAAAATTATTGACTTCTCAAGATCATATAGTTTCATTTGCATTTTAGCAGAGTTTGCTCTGCTTGAATCTGAAAAAAAATCTGATATCTGAAGATGCCAGACAAGGAAAGGCGAAGATCAGATACTTGGAATGTAGGGCAGGCTGAGAGTAGGATTTCCATAGAAGGAAAGGCAGATTTATCAAGTTGTGGGCTAAGAGGAAAACAGTGTCAGCTGAGGCATAGATAGATAGATAGATAGATAGATAGATAGATAGATAGATAGATAGATAGATAGATAGATAGATAGATAGATAGATAGATAGATAGATAGATAGATAGATAGATAGATAGATAGATAGATAGATAGATAGATAGATAGATAGATAGATAGATAGATAGATAGATAGATAGATAGATAGATAGATAGATAGATAGATAGATAGATAGATAGATAGATAGATAGATAGATAGATAGATAGATAGATAGATAGATAGATAGATAGATAGATAGATAGATAGATAGATAGATAGATAGATAGATAGATAGATAGATAGATAGATAGATAGATAGATAGATAGATAGATAGATAGATAGATAGATAGATAGATAGATAGATAGATAGATAGATAGATAGATAGATAGATAGATAGATAGATAGATAGATAGATAGATAGATAGATAGATAGATAGATAGATAGATAGATAGATAGATAGATAGATAGATAGATAGATAGATAGATAGATAGATAGATAGATAGATAGATAGATAGATAGATAGATAGATAGATAGATAGATAGATAGATAGATAGATAGATAGATAGATAGATAGATAGATAGATAGATAGATAGATAGATAGATAGATAGATAGATAGATAGATAGATAGATAGATAGATAGATAGATAGATAGATAGATAGATAGATAGATAGATAGATAGATAGATAGATAGATAGATAGATAGATAGATAGATAGATAGATAGATAGATAGATTTTGATTGATTTGAGGTTTAACGTCCCCGTCAACACTGTAAAGGTCATTTTGGAGACGTTGCTTCCAATTAAGTGGGACTTTTACCCGACATTGAGATGAAATGACATCTCAAGCCCTGTCGCCCAATGAAACCAATTGGGTTTATTAGCATTGACGGTCCGCCTCGCACCGCGGTTCCTGGACAGGCTTATGTCCTCTAAGCGGTTTACCAGTACTAGTGTGCGGGCCGGATTCAGCTCTGCGTGGAAGCATCATGCAGCGCATATATTTCTTCAAGCCCCTATGGGCGGGGGCTTTGATAGATAGATAGATAGATTAAATAGATAGATAGATAGATTAAATAGATAGAAAGATAGATAGATAGCAAGTATTTTTAGCATACTAAAGATTTGTAAAACAGGTCCAGATTTAACACTTTAGACCAGTATAGATGCTTAAGAAAACAGTCAAGATCCAATGAACTATATCGTCAGGGTCTACACTGTTTGTCATCATGTTTATGATTGCCAAATCCCCTATTTATAAGATTGGACATGTCCAAAATAAAATAAAAAGGATGAAATGATCGACCTCAGAATTTCAGGGGTGAAAGTGTTTAATCATGTAAATCAGTCGATAAATTTGCGATGTCATCAATGAAATAAATGACATCATACAAACCAAGGGACGCTACTCTGAATTTACAAGCAACAATAGAATAGAATATAATAGAATCATTTTTATTTCCAATCAAGGGACCAATGATCAGTGAAATAAATGACGATAGGGGTAAAGTTGGCTCTCCAGGTCTACCAAATACAGTAGAACGTCGATGGCTCGAACACCGATGGGTCGTTTACCATGGATGTGTCGAACCCATTCTTAAGTCCCTAGCGAAATCCTCTACATAAGACATAGTGGGGGATAATTGAGGAGAATTTAGTCTTTTATCCTGCAAATGTATGCTGTGTGTACTCATTAGAATCGCCTCGATGAGGCGATTTTAATGAGTACACACAGCATACATTTTCATTAGAGAACACCGAAAATATATCTAAAAGTATCTCGTTATGCCTGCCTCAGGGGCTCGAACTACCCCAATCTCGAACAGATTTTCGAGGTCCAAAAGGTGTTCGAGCCATTGAAGTTCGACTGTATGAATTATTAACCCATTCTGTATCAAATGGAATCTTGCAGTTGTTTTCATTACAAGTCGCGGTTCTAACGAGTACCCAAAATCTATATTTTAGAGCAGAAATAAGAAAAATAAGGTATACCCCCGGAAACCCCAGTTTTACTATTTAAAAGTGGGGTTCAAGGGGGTCAAAATTATATAGGCGTGTTTTCGTGATGGCTTTGCTACTCGCCTGATTTTGTTTGTTTGGTTTGAGGTTTAACGTCCCCGCCAACAGTGTTTATGTCATTTTGGAGACGTTGCTTCCAATTTTGTGGGACTTTTACCCGACATTGAGATGAAATGACATCCCAAGCCCTACCGCCCAATGAAACCAATATGGTTTATAAGCATGGATGGTCCGACACTCGCACCGTTTTGCCTGGACAGGCTTATATCCTCTAAGCGGTTTACCAGTTTGTTTGATTTGAGGTTTAACGTCCCCGTCAAGAGGTTTTCCAGTACTCGTTTGCGGGTCGGTTTTAGCTCTGCGTGGAAGCATCCTGCAGCCCATCTTTTTCTTCAGGCCCCGATGGGCGGGGGCCGACTACTTGCCTGATAAATCCGGTTTTGTTAAACCTACATTCGTTTTTCATAAGCATTAAAAACTTTGAAGTGTCAACCAGATTGATGATATCACTTGTGACATCATCACCAACAAGTGACATCATTATATGGAACAGTATTAAGGTAAAAACTCAATTATGCAATGTGCAATTACAATATGAATTGTTGAAACCGCACTTTGCATTATGAACCTTTCCATATCTTTCTACTTTATTCGAATATGCAACATGCACATTCTAATTTGAGACCTTTGTATTTAAATATGGCATTTGGACGTCCTATTTTGCATTATTCAGTTTCGATTCTGCTGTGGTTAGACGGGGTACCAGTCATTGAGGTGACGGTAACGTTCGGTAATGTCCGTGGATTTGCCGTATTTTTTCCGATGACAAGCGTCCGTTTGAGAAGATCGCATTCGCTTTTCCAGGGGCCAAATTCAAGCCAGCAGCGATAAATTTTATCCAGCTATTCAATAATTCGGTTATTTACAATAATGTGTACGTTTGCATCTTTAAAATAAATTTTACAGCGCGGTTCCTTATTTATGAGAAACAGGATTTTTATTTAAAAGTTAATACTTGTTTGACGAAGGGGAAAATACTCTATCGTTGAACATTTACTAAATTACCATGAGGGATTAGTCTGTGCCGAATCCGTGGATTTGAAATGAGCAATTATTGTTAAAATTGATTAATTCATACAATTTTCATAAATCTGATCCTTCTGAGGTGTTACTTATAAAGATATTATTTACTAATTGCAACCTCACTCAAAACTCAAATGTTTGGATATTATAGAAGTATGTATATGTCCGCACAGCGTATAGCCGAGCGGTGGGGTAACCCTATGTGCTTATGACGCCCGTTTACCTTCAAAACCAGTTTGTCTCTCTGTTCACCGGCAACGGGGGATTCGTTCCCTGGGACCTCACCAGCTGACCACACGGGGAATTTGGAAAACAACAACTAGTTCCCCAATTCCCATTGTAATTCTGATGTAAATACTTCATCCATTAACATGAACAGTACTTACTCATTCTCAGCCCCGACCCACAACCATAGAAACGCACCTGTGGTCACAATGACAGCTGTCCTATTCATATGTCCGTCTGTCTGTCTTCATAAGTTAGACTGGGGCAGGATAGCTTTCATCCAACAGAATCACAACGCGAAAATATTAGCTGGTCGTCTGTCAGTTCGTCCGTCCGTCCGTCTGTCTTCAGCCAGCAAAACCTTGCTGAGCTAGTGTCGCGACTGTCTTAACCAGCCTACTACATATTTCTTCAAGTTCTACATGTAACGATTTGGCAAATGGAGTGGCTGAATCCAAACCATTTTGTACTTACATGTATTTCCATGTATTAGGTCTACACCAAAGTTTTTTCTTCTTCTTGTTTTATTACAGTTAGACCGCGTGCAGCGTACCCAGGTTTACCTGGCGGAACTTAACGACATTATCTATTTATTTATTTATTTATTTACTTATTATTAAAACCGGCCCCGATAGCTCAGTTGGTAGAGTGTCCGCTCCGGAGAACGGGAGGTCGCGGGTTCGATCCCGGGCCGCGATATACCAAAGTCGTCAAAAATGGTACTAGTTGCTCCTCGCTTGGCACTCAGATTTACGGGGTAGAGCTAGGACTGGTCGGTCCAGTGTCAGAATAATGTGACTGGGTGTGGTATCATGTAATGTGTCTGGGACATGATACTTCAGTGAGGCAGCACTATAAACATGAGCATTGAGCTCCCTGTCGCAACCAGACACCGTCGTGATATGACTGAAAAATTGTTGAAAGCGACGTTAAACCCGAATTCACACACACACACACACACACACACACACTTATTATTAAAGTTTACAGAATCCAGAAAAAAAAATGTTTTTGATGCATTAGATTTGTACATTTTACCGCCGAAAAATACAACAACAAAAATTGAAAGTTGAAAAGTCGTGATGATATTTTTCTGACTGTTGCTTAAAATATACATGTTGGGTACACGTTAGAAGCGCCTCTTCGATCCTATTTTAACGAGCACCCACAATCTATATTTTGGAGTAGAAATGAGAAAAATAATGTTTACTCCTGTCAATCCCAGTTTTACCCTATAAAAGTGGGGATAAAGTGTGTGTGTGTGGGGGGGGGGGGGGGGGGGGTTGGGTAACAATTATAAAGATGTTATTTTATGGTGGGATGCGCTTGGTATGTGAGTGCGTTTTTAGTTTTACGTCTCGACAACAGCTAAGGTCATACGGAGATGGGACCTGGGTTTAAAGACTCATCCGAAATTCTGGAGAAGCCGGGGTCGATCCTGCGATCCCTGGTTAATGAGGCGAGTAGCATAACCACTACACCACAGAGGCTTCCAGCGCTTGATATGTTACATTGTTGCAGGTGCGGGTTTTCCACCTGCACTCCGGTATGAAAGAATTTGCTGCGCGTTGTGTTTTTCTCAAACAAGAGGGCCATGATGGCCCTGGATCGCTCACCTGACCCATATGATAGAGTAACAAGTGGGCCTCTGGGAGGGCCATTATTGACCCCAGGGCTACAATGTGCATAATGTTGAGGGAGGTCTAAAAAGGTGAAGCTTCATACCAAATATCAACAAAGCCTATAATTTGAACAATCTTGGCAAAGGTCCACTAGATGAAGCTACACACCAAATATCAAAGACCTGGGCCTTGGGGTTTCAGAGACCATTTTTTAAAGATATTCCCTACATAGCCTATGTAAAACCAAATGGCCCCGGGGCGGGGACATTTTTGGCCTCAGAGCTATAATTTAAAGAATCTTGATAGAGGTCCACTAGATGAAGCTTCACACCAAATATCAAAGACCTAGGTCTTGCTGTTTCAGAGAAGAAGATTTCCAAAGATTATCTCTATATATAAGTCTATGTAAAACCAAAGGGCCCCAGGGCAGGGGCTACAATTTGAACAATCTTGGTAGAGGTCCACTAGATGAAGCTCCATACCAAATATCAAAGACCTAGGCCTTGTGAATTCAGAGACAAAATTTTTCAAGATTTTCCCCATATAAGTCTATGTAAAACCAAATGGCCCTGGAGCGGGAGCATTTTTGGCCCGTGGGCTATAATTTGAACAATCTTGATAGGGGTCCACTAGGTGAAGCTTCATACCAAATACCAAAGACCTGGGACATGTTTCAGAGAAGAAGATTTTTTAAGATTTTCCTATATAAGCCTATGTAAAACCAAAGGGTCTCGGGCGTGTGCATTTTTGGCCCCAGAACTATAATTTGAACAATCTTGGTAGGGGTCCACTAGGTATAGCTTCATACCAAATATCAAAGACCTGGGCCTTGCGGTGTCAGAGAAGAAGATTTTTAAAGATTTTCCCTATATATGCCCATGTAAAACCAAAAGGCCCCGGGGCGGGGGCATTTTTGGCCCCAGCAATATAATTTGAACAATCTTGGTAGGGGTCCACTAGATGAAGCTTCATACCAAATATCAAAAACATGGCCCTTACGGTTTCAGAGAAGAAAATTTTTAAAGATTTTCCCTATATAAGCCTATGAAAAATCAAAGGGTCCCGGGGCGGGGGCATTTTTGGCCCGTGCACTATAATTTGAACAATCTTCGTAGGGGTCCACAAGATGAAGCCTCATACCAAATATCAAAGACCTGGGCCTTGCGGTTTCAGAGAAGAAGATTTTTAAAGATTTTTCCTATTTAAGCCCATGTAAAACCAAAGGGCCCCGGGGCGGGGGCATTTTTGGCCCCAGCACTATAATTTGAACAATCTTGGTAAGGGTCCCCTAGATGAAGCTTCATACCAAATATCAAAGAACTGGGCTTTGCGGTTTCAGAGAAGAAGATTTTTACAGATTTTCCCTATATAAGCCCATGTAAAACCAAAGGGCCCCAGAGCGGGGGCATTTTTAGCCCCAGCACTATAATTTGGACAATCTTGGTAGGGGTCCACTAGATGAAGCTTCATACCAAATATCAAAGACCTGGGCCATACGGTTTCAGAGAAGAAGATTTTTAAAGATTTTCCCTATATAAGCCCATGTAAAACCAAAGGGCCCCGGAGCGTGGGCATTTTTGGTCCCAGCACCATAATTTGAACAATCTTGGTAGGGGTCCACTAGATGAAGCTTCATACCAAATATCAAAGACCTGGGCCTTGTGGTCTTAGAGAAGAAGATTTTTTAAGTTTTTGGTGAAAACAAAATCTATTTTTGGCTCCTATGACCTAGATGTGCAACGGACCGGAACCATTTGAACAACTTTGAAAGGGGACCACCATTCCTGTGAAGTTTGGTCAAAATCCGATCAGTGGTTTAGGAGGAGATGTCGTTTGAAGAAATTGTTTACGGACGCACGCACGGACTGACGACGGACGACGGACGAAAAGTGATCCCAAAAGCTCACCTCGTCACTACGTGACGGTGAGCTAAAAAGTGGAAACCTTTGCGTTTTGTCACTTGAAGCCAAAAATCTAGTATTAAAAGTCAGATAGTTTTCTATTTTCTTATAAATTAATGAATGCATTTAACACAAACAGTCGTAACATCTATATAAACATGTGACAAAACAAACTGGGAATCAGACCCCCGGCCATCGGGGCTTGCAGAAATAGATGGGCTGCATGAACTGAAACCGACCCGCACACCAGTACTGGTAAACCGCTTAGAGGATCTAAGTCTACCGAGCCAAAGCGGTGCTTACAAACCCTATTGGTTTCATTGGGCGACAGGGCTTGGAGATGTCATTTCATCTCAGTGTCGGGTAAAAGTCCCACAAAAGTGGAAGCAACGTCTCCAAAATGATCTATACTGTGTTGAAGGTGACGTTAAACATCAAATCAAACAACAGAACCAAAATGCCTAGTTTTAGAATTCCGTTGGATATGCCCTAAATCAGAAATAAATGTTAGAGGGAACGTAAGTCGTTTCTCATCTGAAAGCATTTTCACAAAAGAGAGCTGTAACTTTGTTTGCTTCAGGTGATCATAAAGGAGCAGTCTCACCAAGGTCTACACGACATTGGACAGGAGCCTTTCTGTGCCATACAAAATTATTATAAGTATTTACAACAAATTTATATTTTAGAGGTGCAATGGCCTGAACACATTTGCGATATATTTAGATAAAACATGGACACAAAACAAACACAGCAAAGCTGATTCCTGGTCTGACATATAAAATAAAAATTATGTGTAAATGATTTTATCGGCAAGGGTGTAATGTCCCCAAATCGTCCGTTTTATGCCAAAAATATAGTTCTCTCGTTTCTTTCACTCCTCCGTGTCACCAATACGCTTGCAGATTCTTTTTGGTTTCTTCCGAATACAGGCGGACGTTTACGGAAAAACGATCACAGCGCCACTTAACGAGAATAATGAGAACTAGAAGAAGCAGAAGCGGAATATTTTGCACAATTGTAACTGAATATAGCATAACAGAATATCAAAATTGCATATTGCAATCTCAATGTTGCATAATTGAGTTTTTACCTAAATCCTGTTCCATAAATATAGCATAACAGAATATCAAATTTGCATATTGCAATCTCAATGTTGCATAATTGAGTTTTTACCTAAATACTGTTCCATATCATTACCATGTGCTCATCCGGGCACCTGCCTTGGAGCAGCTTCCTTTTCCTGTCAACCCAAGGCAAACAAGCTGCAGCAAAAATGAGCTTTTTAAATAAACTAAAAAAATCAGTCATTTTTGAGATGGCTGACAGAGGAACACCTAGATAGGATGTCCTTAGGGTCGAGCGGTCTGAGAGGCAGGCTGTATTGAACCAGAATCCTGAAGGGGTAAGGAAAAGACGGGAAACGGTTGACCATGCAGCCCTCAGACCAGGATGTATGGGACACCATTTCCCTGAGTGGTGGTGGCTCTGAGCCAGTATCTGGAAAAGATATAACTAGAAAGGAAAAACCAGAAGATATTCAATTAAATTAATGTGTTTAAAGACTTGCAACTTGAGCTTAAAGGCCCACATCCAGTGCGGATTAAAAGCAGGCTAAAACATGTTGTTGTGAGTCTGATCTAGGGAACTACAGTTATCTACCCTTATCCATAAGATCAAAACGAAAAGAGCAAATGACTAGAATTTCATAGGAAAACCACCAAGGTTCAGAAATACACAGAAATTCGGATGAAATTTCACAGAAAAAAAAAAAAAAACATTAAAAAAACCACCAGGATTCCATTGAATTTTTACCAGAATTCTGGCGATTTTGTCCAGTCCAGTGGAATTCCACCGATATGAATTCTTGAATTGCAATTAGAATTTTAGTAAGGATCTCCATATGACCTTAGCTGTTGTTAGGATGTAAACATAAAACACTCATTTCAAAATTTAGGGGTGTCAGGTTAACCGTTGTGTTTACTTAAAGAATTATTTGGAAATTGTCAGAACATTTTGCAGTTTTCCAGGCGACTAAGGTCCTGATCAGATGCCACAGAAAGGGGCATCCTATCTGGACTCGTACTGTTTGCCAGTTACCCTTTAAGGGGCTTCAGATTCAAGATGGGTAAAGTATGTACATTAAGGTCTGAGCTTCCACATTTTAGCTCACCTGTCACTAACATTACGATAACATACCCGTGCAACATAGTGCATTTTTCACATCTCCAAAATAGCTACTTTTCTGATGAAAATCCTTGATATTTTTGTTATAAATGTTCAAAACATAGGTTGTGGGTGCTCGTTAGAACCGCCTCAGTGAGGCGGTTCTAACGAGTACCCACAACCTATGTCTTAGAGAAGAAATAAGAAAGATAATGTTTACCCCCGTAAACCCCAGTTTTCTCTATACAAAGTGGGGTTTAGGGGGGTCTTTATTTCACGGACTTGTTAACGTGATGAGATACAAGATGGGTAAAGTATGTACATTAAGGTCTGAGCTTCCACATTTTAGCTCACCTGTCACTAAGATACCTGATGTGCTTTTGAGGCCGATGACTGTCCATACGATTTTTTATTTTTCACTGTTTGGGACTACTTTTTTCTTCAAATCTAACTCTAATTTCAATTTTATCTTTGTCAGATAACTGAACAATACTGAAATGTGTTCTAATTGACGCATAGCCCGTTCATGTGTGACGGGGACGTTACTGACGTCATTTATGACGCTGACGTCACGTCTTTTGTCGCGCGACGTTAGACTTGCCAGCAACTTCTTTGGAAAACTACTCTCTCAATTATTTCATTAATCATTCATAATAATACCATCCCAGGCCATTTCTCAGGTGCAAACTTTCAGTTTACACCCAATAGTATACCCACTAAACACGATGGACACCACTAAATTGACGCGAAACGAACAGGAACAAAGATAATTTTCTCCGAATGTGAGCGACACCATTAAAGACGCTAAATATTGCCTTTTGAAGCATGTAAGAAACAAAAAATTTGATTTTTTTTTCAGTGCAAGATCAAATTTTATTTCACTCATGAACACCAAAACTGCTATTTTCACTCGTGGCTACGCCACTCGTGAAAATAACAGTTTTGGTGTTCATTCGATGAAATAATATTCGATCTTACACTGAAAAAATCAAATATCCTCTATAGCTTGCCTCTTGAAACAACAACAATGGTTAACCCTTACAACGCTAAATCCCGATACAGATACTTATGCATACTGCGGCATCTGATCTGGCCCTACACTGTTTGCCAAACATATCCAGTCTAGATTTTACAGATACCTCTCTTTTATGTACGCAAGACTCTGATCGGTTCTAACGAGCACCCACAACCAAATTGTGGAGTATAAATAAGGAAACATAAGAAATTTAAATCGGAAAACTCGCCATTTTGGAGATATGAAAGAATACACAATATCACACGGATGAGATATCGTGATGAGATTAGAACGAAACGAATCCCTGTTAAATAAATGGAGGATCGTACACGAGTGGTTGTTTCATATGAAATTTATGAAACGATTCTTCAGCGAGTTTCATAAATTTCATACGAACTGACATCGAGTATAAGATTCTGTTTATCATATGGCGAATTTAAATAGAATTTTATCGCCTCTAAATTTGACAGTTTTTTTTTTTCCACAAAAATGCACTGATGACATGGACGTCGTCATGTTACTTAATACCGCCAAAATGTTATTACGCGTGTGGTCATACCATATTTATTAGATGACGCTATCCACTGCCCATCAATGACGTCATATGATGAATCAAAAATATCCAGGCACATCTTAACCCTTGTTCTGCTGAATATTCATATATGCCACACCCACTATCAATTATCTACCAATCAGATTACTTGATGCAAATTATTGCAACAAACAATCTGAATGGCAAACAATGTAGATCCTGATCAGATGGCTTCGTCAGAAGCCATCTGATCTGGATCTACATTGTTTCAAAGATAAGGCATATCCGGGATTAGCAGGACAAGGGTTAAGAAAGTTGGGGATGGACATAACAAACAACGGAGTAAAAGGGTCCATCCAACATTAGGTTAAAACGGCGGTAGGGCCAGTTTACCTTAATCACCCATTTCACAAGTCTACACAACGAGAGTGTCATAATGGCCCGATCCATATTGGACAGGTAAAATGGTAATTACTATAACGTGGTGTGGATGGTTTGAGCCACTTTGGTTGACAGTGACCCAAGGAACATTTCTGTGAAATTATTTCAAAATCAGTCTACCTATTGTGTAGTAGAAGTCATTTTAAAGATTGTTTACTTTTTTAGTTTTGGTGGCTATTAAGTTCAGTGGAGCAATTTTGAGCAATTTTGTCAGAGGGTCACCCATGGAATATCCCTTCCAAATTGTTTTCTATCTGGGGATGAAGTCTTTCAAAAGTTACATTCCACAATACAGAGCTAAGTGAATGTTACTATCTGGGCACCTTCGTGCACACTGTGCAAGGGGATAACTTTACTCAGTCTAACTTACAACGCCTCGTGGTAACAAGACCAAAAGGAAATTGAGGGTTGGGGCGTGGGGGTGCAGATTTGGCATAAAATGCTAGATATATGAGTCAGTGGTTCACTTTGACAACACACAGCTGACTTGTATGTCACTGTCTAGGCACTTGTGGACAATGAGGGTCAGGTCCTAGTGCACCAGACTGAGATGTACCGGCACAATGCAGATCGGACTTGTATTTCATTATTTGGACAACTTGTGGACATTGAGGGTCAGGTCCTTGTGTATGGACATGAACCCGCTCACTAACTTGCAATGCCTTAACTCTATATAAAACCAGCGGGCCTTTGGGTGGGTCCATTTTTGGCTATAGATTTGAACATAGGGTGGCCATCTTTGAAGAGGGCCACTAAATGCTTCATTCAATATATCAATGACTTGAGTCTTCCGGTCTCAGACAAGCACATTTTTAATGGTTTTTCCTATATAAGTATATTTAAAACCGGTAGGCCCCGGGCGAGATCAATTTTGGCCCCATTGCTATAATTTGAATTCTCTTGGTAGAGGTCCCCAACATGAAGCTTCATGCAAAATAACAAAGAGCTGGGCCTTGTGGTTTCAGAGAACAAGATTTTTAAAGGTTTTCCATATATAAGTCGATATAAAACCAGTAGGGCCAAGGGCGGGGCCACCTTTGGCACCAGGGCTATTATTTGAACAATCTTTGTATGGTCCACTATCAAAGACCCGGGCCTTCTGGTTTCAGACAAGAAGAATTTTAAAGGTTTTCCCAATGTAAGTCTATGTAAAGCCAGTGGGCAACGGATCTCCAAAATGACATGTACAGTGTTGACGGGGACGTCAAACCATAAATCAAACAACAATAACAAACAAACGGGGCGGGGATATTATTGGCTCGAGGACTATAATATGAACAATCTTGGTAGAGGTCCACTAGATGAAGCTTCATACCAAATTTAAAAAACCGGGGCCCTCTGGTTTCAGAAGAGAACATTTTTTAAAGGCTTTCCCTATATAAGTCTATGTAAAATGGGAGGGCCCCGGCGCGGAGGCATGTTACGCCCAAGGGCTATAATTTGAACAATCTTGGTATGGTCCACTATCAAAGACCCGGGCCTTCTGGTTTCAGACAAGAAGATTATTAAAGGTTTTCCCTATGTAAGCCTATGTAAAACTGTTGGTCCCCCGGGGGGGGGGCATTTCTAGCCCCAGGGTTATAATTTGAACAATCTTTATAGAGGCCCACTAGATGGAACTTTATACCAAATTTCAAAGATCTGGGCTTTCTGGTTTCAGACGAGAGTATTTGTGAAGGTTTTCCCTATATAATTGTGTAAAATGGGTGGGCCATTGTTGGCCTTAGCGCTATAATTTGAACAACCTTGGGAGCGGTCCACAAGACAAAACTTCATACCAAATATCAAATACCTGGGACTTCTTGTTTCAGACAAGAAGATTTTTAATTTTGAAAGGTTTTTCCCTATGTAAGTCTATATAAAACTGGTGAACCCTGGCGAGGGGGTGGGGGAATTTTTGGCCACAGGGCTATAATTTAAATAATGTTTGTAGAGGTCTACTACATGAAGCTTCATACCTAATATTGAAGACCTGGGCCTTCTTGTTTCAGTCTGTGTAAAATGGGTGGGCCCCGGCGCGGGGACATTTTTGGTTCCAGGACTATAATTTGAATAATCTTTGTAGAGGTCCACGAGATGAAGCTTCTAATAAAATATCAAAGACCTGGGGCTTCTGGTTTCAGACGAGAAGATTTTTAAAGATTTTCCCTATATTAGTCTTAAGTAAATTAGATGGGCCCCGACGCGGGAGCAGTTTTGGCCCCAGTGCTATAAGTTGAACAATCGTGGTAGAGGTCCACTAGATACAACCTTATTCTAAATTTCATACACCGGGGCCTTCTGCTTTCAGACAAGAATATTTTTAACTGTTTTCCCTATGTAAGTCTATGTAAAATGGGTGGGCTCTGGAGCGGGGGGGGGGCTTTTTTGACCCTTTGACTGTAATTTGAACAATCTTGGTAATGGTCCACTAGATGAAGCTAAATACCAAATATCAAAGACCTGGGTCTTGCGGTTTCAGAGAGGCTGTTTTTTATAGGTTTTCAGTGAAAAAAATCTATTATTTATGGCTCCTGTGATCTAGATGTTCAATGGACCGGAACCGTTTGAACAACTTTTGAAAGTTGACCACCTAAGGATCATTCCTATGAAGTTTGGTCAAAATCCGATCAGTGGTTTAGGAGGAGATGTCGTTTGAAGAAATTGTTTACGGACGGACGGAGGCACGCTCGCACGGACTATCCTACCTTGAAATAAGTCTGTCAGCACAAACACGATTCCATAGTTCTGGTTAACCATTCTGTATAGTCTTCATAGGTTTGCATTCAATCAGCTAGCACTTCCGTCCCCCGCCCATCGGGGCTTGAAGAAATAGTTGGGCTGCACGATGCTTCCCTGAAATTGAAACTAAAAGCTTAGAATATCAAACAAACTGATATATTTTAAAAGGCAATTTGCTTGACATGTCAGGCGATTCATCTAAAGCCGACTATGTATGTTCAGCTCAAAGTAGGATTTGGTACAATTCCGGAATTGTCCTGCGCATACATGTAGTAGTAATTTGTTGCGCAGTGAGAATTCCTACCTTGCGCAAGACAATTTCGGAATTGCCTCTGCGCAAACCCGAGAATCGGAACCAAGTAGGAATAATTTATCTTTTCTGTATTTAATTTATAATATATTGCTATTATGATTCCTATTATTAAATTATTAATTATAAATTCTTAAGAAGTTCATAAAACAATCATATAATGTGAAAACAGAATAAAAAACATGCATTTTGAGGTCATGTTTTTGTAAAGATATCTGGAAGTAATTGAACTAGAATGATAAATATGTTAGCATGGTGCAATACGGAAGAGGGACGCAAATCATTATTTTTGGTTTATTCAAGATTATTTCATTCATTTCGAGTCGATCATAATTCACATGTGGGCGAAAACCGGAGTCCCCGGAGAAAGAGAGACCTAATAATTGCGAGTCAATTCTACCAATTGGGCCATGGAGCCGCAAATCATTTATAAATAAAATGTTAGAACTTACAAACAAAAACGGTTCAATGCAACGTTTTCCACAAAGGTTCAATGTGTGTGCGCGACTTCAATGTGGCATTCATTACTGACATCTCTGTCAGCGGCGTTTCTTTAAAATACCACAACTCTTCTTTTGTAAGTGCTCTTTCTAGAACCAAGAAAGACTATACAGGAAACGAATTTAGCCACGAAAGACACACACACACACACACACACACACACACGAATTTAGCATTAATTTGGAATAACTGATGTGAGTAAACATCAATTCGTGTGGTATAAATTGTCCCATACATTTTTAAAAATTGATTTTGTGTACCCGTAAGAATCGCTTACTAGAGGAATATCAAAGGGCGTCTTTAAAATCGATGTGTTTTCATACGGATTTGTTGAATAGACAATGATCTCTTCGTGATTGGGTAATCTATTTTTATCTTATTTTTGTAGTATTTGTTTTTCCGAAAACCAGTACCGAATATAGGGAGAAATGCATCCTTTCGTCGAAAAAACTCATGTCTGATTTGATTCTTACTTTGCCCAACTTAACTCCTATTTTGCACAGAGACATTTACCGTGGCAAATAATCGATAGGTTAATACCCAATCCCTTGCGCATTTCTAGTATCCATCTCACCAACAGCTAAGGTCACACGGAAACGGGAGCTTTAGACTTGACCGTCCGTCAACTTCCCCAGCAAGTCGCATATCTCTGCGACAGTCAGAAAGGCTGTGATTATTTGGAGAAAATTGCAAAACAAAGAAATGAGACCACAGACTAAGTCCATTTGACGATGATTGTCAGGTTCAATAATGAATATCAAGTATAAGGTTTTACAAAAAGCTTGAGTCTACGCTCAGCACACATTAATTTGTGTAGTCATAGGATTCAAAAGTCAAATGATCAAGCTGTTCATGTGTATCCTGTATAAGTGCGCCAGTAAATACGGAAACTTGTATAAAAAGCCAAAGATTCCAAAAGCTGACTCCAGTTACATACATAAACAAATTTTACCAATCATTTTCTATAACAACCACTCTCACTAGGGAAACGAAAAATCAGTAGAACAGTTACATTTGCCTTCTTTTAGTGAAAACAAACAAAAATAGATGTACTGTATCATCGGAGGGAAGTCAGCATCACGTGAACCGAGAAAATAAGTTTATTTTGTATGCAAAGAGGGTGTGATAAACTTACGGGAGTGTTCTGGTCGATCCCGGTTTTTAAGCATTATACCAAATAACACCGATGACCAGTCAATATAATATAGCATTCGGCCAGTAATGCCCTTTTCTTTCATGCTTCTGGAGCAAAAGTAAATCTTAGGTAGTCTACACCCACAGGCGTAGACAATAACACCGAAGACATGTTAATAGAAAATAACATTCAACCCGTCATGCCCTTTTCTTAAATGCTTAGGGGGCAAAAGTCATCCTTAACATTGCCTTCGCCCGTGGCCATCGACAATAAAAATTATGTGACACTATATAGATAGATGAAATTATGCAAGTACTGCACAACTTTACTTCGAAAACCTAGATCGAGGCTCTCCAGGGACGGAGAGCCGTGTTCCGTTATGCCTTTTCTTAGTCTGTTTGTCCTCACGTTCATGAGTCAGCTATTTCAAACCATTCACGATCAATGAAAGCATTGGAAACTATATTTCAGACTGGACGTCCAGTAGACACGGGAACGAAAGCTAATTTCCGTAGTCTTGATCACAAAAACAAGATGATCGCCACGTAATATATGGTTAAACACTTTGATTTGAAACTCGTATTCTCTGGAACCAAATCACCACCGACATTGGTACATGCTATGCAGCATTAGAAATTGTGTCCTTGCAAAGATTCGTCTTCAAATGAAGATCCTTGATAAACCTAAGCTTGTTTATACAGAGGTTACATCGGTTGAGAGGTTGGGTTGGTGTGAAGATGCTGTATACAGCTTTCAATGCCGGGACGTTCTACTGTTTTGGCAATTATGAAAACACCCTTTAAAAATACATGTACATTGCAAATTCTATCGCCGGAAAAAGGAAATTTTAAGATGATAAATTGTTATATTTTTCTTATTTCTGCTCAAAATTTAGATTGTGGGTACTCGTTAGAACCGCCACATCGAGGCGGTTCTAACGAGTACCCCCACAATCTATATTCTAGAGCAGATATAAGAAAAATAAGGTATACCCCTGTGAATCACAGTTTTACGATCTAACAGTTGGGTTCAAGTGGGTCAATATTATATCTATATTAGGTGTATTTTCGTGATGTTTTGTAGGGTAATGGACTGTTTTGCTTGCAGCACGTGCAGAATGGGGGCTGTGATTCTTAGTTTTTGCGTTCTTTTTCTATTCGATATTTCCTTTTTGTAACGTCCGAGCTCTTGGGAGACGGACAGAGGTGGCCGTTTGTTTGAGGATTGGGCCATTTGACCTAGCGGTTATTGAGGGCGATCTTACTAAGTACTGGTAAACCACTATGAGCGTCTTAGCCTGTCCTGTAATAGTCAATGTAACTGATCGACCCTACGTATCCATAGTTGTTGATTAGGCCTTAAAGGTACAAGGCACAATAAACTGGGGTTTTAACCAATTAATTATCGCAGTTTTCGCTCATTTTCGCACCCATAATAAATCAATACTGATCGTTGAAATGAACAGCCTGTTAGAGAGAGAGAGAGAGAGTTTTACGTCCAACCAACAGCTAACGTCATATGGAGACGGGGCCCCGGTTTAAAGACTCATCTGAAAGTCTGGAGAAGCCCGGGATCGATCCTGCGACCCCTGATTTACAAGGCAAGTAGCGTAACCACTTCACCACGGAGGCTTCGAGAGAGAGAGAGAGAGAGAGAGAGAGAGAGAGAGAGAGAGAGAGAGAGAGAGAGAGAGAGAGAGAGAGAGAGAGTTTTACGTCCCACCAACAGCTAACGTCATATGGAGACGGGGCCCCGGTTTAAAGACTCATCTGAAAGTCTGGAGAAGCCTGGGATCGATCCTGTGACCCCTGATTTACAAGGCAAGTAGGGTAACCACTTCACCACGGAGGCTTAGAGAGAGAGAGAGAGAGAGAGAGAGAGAGAGAGAGAGAGAGAGAGAGAATATGTGTATGCATTAGGCAGAAAGCTATGTCGCGCCCCTGGGGCACAAGTTACCGAACCATAAAATCTAGGCCGAGGTCAAACATTGATGCTTGCATAAAAGTTGCGCTCCTAGATGAAAGCGTGAACCCAAGTAGCATTGATGAAGCGCTAATGAATTCACACATAGGTTGATGCAATAGTTCACTAAGTCAGTGAACCATGCAATTTAGGTCAAGGTCAGATATGGAGGCTTTCATTATAGATGTCATCCCTAGATACGAGTATGTACCATTAGGAAAACATGTCCGTGTGAAATAATGGCGTCCAACATGGTGTTTGACATTACACAGTTTGGGTAACAATTATAACATGTTTCTTATTTCTGCCTTCAACATAGATTGTGGGTGCTCGTTAGAACCGCCTCAATATTTTCTCTATATAAAGTGGGGTTTAGAGGGGTCTTCGTTTCACGGACTTGTTATCGTAATGCTAAGTATCATTAACAAAGATCTTATAGTTCTTTTGAAATGAACTGGACGATTGGGGTGAACCCTAGGGTGGTCGCAATATTTCACGAAGTCAGTTAAACATAAAATGTAGGTCAAGACCAAATATGGATGCTTGCATTAAAATTGCAATCCCTAGATACACGTCTGTACCATCGAAGAAATATATCGGCTGCGCAGAGCTGAAACCGACACGCACACGAGTACTGGTAAACCGCTTAGAGGATCTAAGCCTGCCCAGGCAAAGCGGCGCGAGTCAGCCCGTCCGTGCTTACAAACCCTTTTGGATTTACTGGACGGTAGGGCTTGAGATGTCATTCCATCCCAATGCCGGGTAAAAATCCCACCAAATTGGAACAACGTCTCCAAAATGACCTTTACAGTGTTGACGGGGGCGTTAAACCTCAAATCAAACTAACAAACAAACAAAAGTTTGTACCAAGTATCACTAAAGACGCTCTTATTGTTCTTGAGAAATTAATTTGACCATTAGGATGAACGCTAGGGTGGTCGCAATATTTTACAAAGTCAGTCAGTTAAATATAGGTCAAGGTCAAATATGGATGCCTGCATTTATGTTGCCATCCCATGATACACTGTACAAGTGTGTACCAAGTATCACTAATTAAACTCTTGTTGTTCTTGAGAAATTAACTTGACCATTAGGAGGCTGGTCACAAATGTTGACGTTTTGACAAACGGACAGACGGACGAACGAACGGAAAACCGGACGCCTATATCGCGCCATGCTAATAGCAGGTGCGACAAAAATTGCGTTTGAGTATACATAGTACTGTTATTGTTCTTCTGCATATCCTCAACAGACAGGTTATACAAAGTTACTTTATGGTGCTGTTACACATTGACGTATATGCCGGACGTGCGCAGGGCGTTTTGGAAAAACAATGAACTAGAAATGTGTCCATAGGACACGGATGCCCTCGCCTGAAAATATGTTGATTTTAGCATTTAACCTTCGACCGCTAAGTATGACCTTGACCTTTCAGTAACGTACATGGGCCTAGCGTGGGGTTTTCTTATTATTTCAATAGAGATTGAGAGTAATCACTAGAAGCGTCCCTTTGTGGTCGTGCTTACGAGGACCCACAATCTATATTTCATGGTGTAACCTAGAACTGACGCTGGCTATCAACCATCGGGTCTTGGAGACACTGTGCTTCCGCTCAGAGTTAAAACCAACCAAACTTGATTACTGGTGGTTAACCACTTAGATTGTAAAAGCCTGCCCAAAGAAAAGTGGTGCAAGTGGGACCGCTCCTTAACGGTTTCTTTGGTCGGTAGGGTTTATTCACCATATTTGCATTATTGGCTGGCTCCCAGCTTGCACATAGTCAATTTTTGAAAAACAGGTAACCAGACCCCCCTGACCTTTCAAGGTCAGGGGGGTCTGGTTACCTGTTTTCCAACACTGACAACCTTCAGACTAGGAACCAGCAGATAATGCAAATAAGGTGAATAATGTCACTTCACCTCAAGGCTGGGTAAAAGTCTTACAAAATTGAAAGCAGCGTCTCCAAAATGACCTAAGAACATGTACAGTGTACCAACGGTTGGCGGGGACTTAAAACCTTAATGCAAACGAAAGAACCAACGCGTTCAGGTAGTTCTAACGATTTCCCACAATCTGAGATTAGACTTTTGGTTAAAATTAAGGCTCAGTGTACCTCAAATCGACCGAAAAGTATGAATACGACACAGATGCCCCCGCCCAGGGACCATCCTCGCCAAGGAAAAAAGCATGTTGCCAAAAAGAAAAGACCGCATAGCTCGGTTGGAAAACTATCCTTGAGACCATCCATCGGCGTAGGTGTGGGTAATGTCGTTTAAATCTGGGAAAAAAGTGTGTTTCATCATCCAGATATAAATCAAGTCCATAAAAAATAAATTACGAAGTCTGTGACACTGACCTTGAGTTTTTGTTTTACGGCCCATTTAAGATTATTTCTTTTATTTCGAGTCGATCATTAATCATTTGTGGACGAGAACGAAACGGATTAGCCAGAGAAACGACCCGTATAATACGAACTAAATCGATTAAATTGGTTTGGAAATGCGAGCTCTTATAAAAAAACGCTGACATTCAAAAATTCTGAGTCTATAACCTTGACCTTGAGGTCATGGGCTTGGGAGCGATTATGTTTAAAATTATGAGTCGGTGACCTTGACTTTGAGGTTATGGGCATTGGTGCGAGTACGCTAAATAAACTTTAAATGAGTATCTATCATTGTACCAAATATGAACCAAAAATCCATTGTATGATTTTAAAAATATGAGCTCTTAAATAATTTCAACATTTCAAGTATTCTGAGTCCATGACTTGACCTAGAGGTCATAGGTAAGGGCCAGCGTATTGCTGAATAAACCTTTTAACCTATACATATCATCACAATTCCATCATATGGTCTGGAAAATATGAGCTCTTAAAAGTTTAGGTTCTTCCTGGTAAAAACCTTAACCCGAGGTTGCAGGATCGCGTACGTACACCACATGCGGAAAGACGTACGTACATGTGCGTACGCTCGTATGTACGAAAACCTTTAATGTCGACGGCGGGGGAGGGGATTTTGGTCTTGCGTACTGTCATTTGTCTTTGTGCAGGCGATTGTATAATTGCGCTTACAAAAAGCTATAAAACAGGTTCTTTGCAATATAACCCTTTTTGTACCAAATGGAATCTTCCTCCTTATATATATCAGGAGTTCATTTCAAAATTTAGGGGTGTCAGGCTGTCTTCTTTTCAAAATTTAAAAGAAGAAGGACTGAACTTTTAGCAAAAAGTGGAGGCCCTGATCAGACGTCGCGTTCTGTGGACCGTCCATGCTTATAAACCCTATTGATTCCATTGGGCAACAGGGCTTTATATGTCATTTCATCTCAGTATCCGGTAAAAGTCCCACAAAATTGGAAGCAACGTCTCCAAAATGACCTATACAGTGTTGACCCGACACCGAGATGAAATGACATCTCAAGCGCTGTCGCCCAATGAAACCAATAGGGTTTATAAGCATGGACGGTCCTATCTATCTATCTAGGTTTACTACAACACCCCCTGACGAGGATTACGTGTAGGTGATTGCGCGCCGTGAAGAAAAAGGTAGAGTGAATAGTGAGAATAAAAGTGCAATAGTGAGATGAATAAAAACAGATGAAAGTGTTAGTTAATAAGATGAGATTAAAATCAGTTTAAAAACAGGTCTGCTGTGTTTAGGGTAACTGGTGGTCAAGAGACCGAACTGCCACACTGAACTGATTCAGTGTTGGCAGCATGACCAAGGAAGATGGCAAGCTGTTCCATTGCACAACAGCCAAAGGGAAAAACGAATACTTGTAATAATCAGTTGAGGTATGGATTTGACGATACACGAAGGGATGGCGCAGGCACTCACACCGCTTTGCCTGGGCAAGGTTAGATCCTCTAAGTGGTTTACCAGTACTCGTGTGTGGGTCGTATTCAGCTCTGCGTGGAAGCATCATGCAGCCCATATATTTCTTCAAGCCCCGATGGGCGGGGACAGGCGTGAAAAGTTAATAAAATGATCAGTGAAGTCATATTATCAGGTCTAAGAAAGTTGTTGTATTTAAAGACAGTCCATGAATTTGAAGACTGTTTATAAATTTAAGGACTTTTTAGTCTGTAAATTAAAATACTGACCTAAAGAATATCCTGAAACTGGTGTAAAACGGAAAAATCGCACTTTGCTTTTTATAGTAATTTAATAGTTATCTGTAGAATATTTAATCATATGTAACTGCAAATTTTATAGTTGGCTTTTACTTAATTAAATTTCTTCAAATATAATTTAAGAGTTCTCAGAAAACAGGTTTGTAATAAGATTCATTCTGTAAAACGAGCTTAGGAACCAACGTGTATAACGCTTTTATCATTTAGTCAACATACTGGCAAACTGCTTCGACAGGTACGTTTTCTAACAACTAAAATTAATGAATGTTTTCAGACTGCCTTCAACAGTGAAATGTCCGAAAACGACATGACATCGATACGAAACACAATTTATGTTCGACCACTGACAGATATTTCCTCCCTTTCTGCGGAGTTTTACCGCATTTGTGGTATAAGGAAAGGAACTGTGTTGTTTTATTTCTTCATTAATTTCTATTATTAAAACGATATTTACAGACAATAAAATACATGCAGCCTTTAGCAACGCATTTGTTTCATTGATGCTAGAGGTCCCGGGTTCGATCCCCGGCAGCGGCGATAAAATTTCGGTGTCCGAACACGCTCCATTGGCATCATTTGCAGGGATGAATGTCATCAAGTGCACCGTCCTTCGGATCGGGACGTTAACTGGAGGCCCCCTGTGCAGGGAGAACCATCCCCTGTGCAGGTTAAAGATCCCTACCGTAATTACATGATTACTGTGTAGGCTTTCATCCTGCAAAACCTGGAGTGTATGTAATATACACCTGCGGTAATGGTCAGATGTGACCGACGCAGTATCAGAAGATAGATAGATAGATATGAAGACTGAGGCTAAGTAGGAGAATGCGATTATTTCGTGTTACACCATTTTTATGATTTTCCTTGTGTTAGTCTTTAACTCTACAGACTAAAAAGTCTTTAAATTTACAGACAGTCCTTAAATTTATAGACTGTCTTTAAATAAAGCACTTTCTTAGACCTGATTATAATAGATGGCCTGCATGATGCTTCCACGCAGAGCTGAAACCAATCGCAAGTGAGTACTGGTAAACCGCTTAGAGGTTCTAAGCATGCCCAGGAAAAGTGGTGCGAGTTCGACCGTCCATGCATATAAATGCTATTGGTTTCATTGGGCGACAGGGCTTGAGATGTCATTCCATTTCAATGTCGGGTGAAAGTCCCACACACTTGGAAGCAACCTCTCCAAAATTACCTATACAGTGTTGACGGGGACGTTTAACATTAAACAAACAGAATCAAATATTATAAACTTAAAACGCGTGCAATCATGCTGAAGACACCCCGCCCCCACACCCCACCCCGGATTTACTGACAAGGTTCGTTATGACAACGTTAAATCAACGCTTGTCTTACGTCACGACGTCCTCAAAACAGACCAACTCACCAGTGGTACAGTGGGAAAGGGGTCTAGTATCTTACGATAATAAAATGGAAACAAAAGTTTGAAACAACGTAGAATCAATGTTGATTCAACGTTGTACTGAATATACATCTAGGTTCACTGTAACAATAATTTTAAAACGTGTTATCCACATCTCAAGCCCTGTCGCCCAATGAAACCAATAGGGTTTATTAGTATGGACGGTCCGCCTCGCACCGCGGTTCCTGGACAGCCTTAGATCCTCTAAGCGGTTTACCAGTACTAGTGTGGGGGCCGGGGAAGCATCATGCAGCCCATATATTTCTTCAAGCCCCTATGGGCGGGGGCCGAAGGATGAAACTGACGTACGCAGTTCTTTAAAAAGTGCGTACGAACAATTTAAGATTAATCGTGCGATGTTTATTGATGAAACTGGTCCCAGATAAAAACAAAAGTCAACTTACAAGACATCAATTATCTATCACTTATACATTATTTTCTTTCTTGTCATAACATTGAAAAAATGCATGTTCAAGTAGGCATGTATCACAAAAAAAAAATCATGCGACCATCGACCAATGGGATGAACAGATCAATCAATGAAACTCAAAATCTTCTCACTGACCAATGCACGGGACGATTTAACCCATATATGCCTAGTGGCCCTTTTTTGGGACTTTGGCAAACAGTGTAGACCCAGATCAGACGCCGCATAACGCGGCGTCTGATCTGGGTTTACACTGTTTGCTCAAAGAACATACATTTTTGTACAACTTACATTATACAAAACAAATCTGACACCCCTATAATTGAAAATGGACAACTCCAAATTTATAAGATGGAAGATTCCATTGTCATATATGGGTTAAGTCGAATCGATACACATACAAAAAAGACTGTACAGCTGTTTGCTGCTTTCTTACACAATGTTTTTGTTTGTTTGATTTGAAGTTTAACGTCCCCATCCACACTGTAAAGGTCATTTTGGAGACGCTGCTTCCAATTTTGTCGGACTTTTACCCGATAGCGACACGACATTCAATGAAACCTATAGGGTTTATAAGCAAGGACGGGCCGACTCGCACCGCATTGTCTGGGCTGGCTTAGATCCTCTAAGCGGTTTACCAGTACTCGTGTGCGGGTCGGTTTTAGTTCTGTGTGGACGCATCATGCAGCCCATCTATTTCGTCAAGCCCCGATGTGTGCGACCTGTACTCAATGTTGCAGTATGTACAAGTAAAATTGTAACTGATGCCAATGGCATGTATAAGAAAGTTTGCTTTAAAATCCAAAGAGCCTGCTCCCGACAAAATGATTTGTTTGTTTGATTTGAGGTTTAACGTCCCCGTCAACACTGTAAAGGGCATTTTGGAGACGTTGCTTCCGATTTTGTGGGAGTTTTACCCGACCTTGAGATGAAATGACATCTCAAGCCCTGTCGCCCAATGAAACCAATAGGGTTTTTAAGCATGGATCGCTTTGCCTGGGCAGGCTTAGATACTCTAAGCTGTTTACCAGTACTAGTGTGCCGGAGCAAAGTGAAGTTGGTTTATTTTTCGTTTTTCGATATTAGAGGGTCGGTTTCAGCTCTGCGTGGAAGCATCATGCAGCCCATATATGTCTTCAAGCCCCGATGGGTGGGGGCCAGTTGCCCGACAAAATGAATAAATACTTTTGACGTACATGTCTGGACAAGTAATGCAATGGATCTGCATTTTATGGCAGTCACCCTACATCTCTTAGGCCGAATACGTTGCAATCAGGGAACAATGTTAAAATTTTATGGTGAGCTTTTGAAATCACCTTTTGTCCGTCGTACGTGCGACGTGCGTCGTGCGTCGACAACATTTACCTCGTTAATCCTCTAGAGACCACAGTTTTGCTTCAATCTTCATGAAACTTTACCAGAATGTTTGTCTCGATACTTGATACTCGACAAAAAATGTCTCCTGCTACTAAAGGCAGAAGATTTTCTTTAAAAACAAGACACGTTAACAATTTGTTTGATTTGAAGTTTAACGTTACCGTTACTTCTAATTTTGTGAGACTTTTATCCGACATTGAGAAGAAATGACATTTCAAGCCCTGTCGCCCAATGAAACATGCACTGGACGGTCTGACTCGCACCACTTTTCCTAGGCAGGCTTAGGACGTCTAAGCGGATAAGCAGAACTCATGTGCGGTCAGTTTCAGCTCTGCGTGGAAGCATCACGTTGCCCAACCTATTTCTCCAAGCCCTGGTGTGCGGGGACCGAGACACGTTAACAAATTGATATGACGAAAACCCTTGTAAACTTTGCCAACCACACGTTATCCGCCCCACCCATCGGAGCTTGGAAAAAATATATTGGGCTGCACAGTGCTTCCACGCAGAGCTGAAATCGACTGTGCACACGAAAACCTTTTGACCGCTTAGAAGGTCTAAGCCTGCCCAGGCAAAAGCCGAGCAAGTCGGACCGTCCAAGCATATAAACCCGTTTTGCACGGGTGGGCATCAGGGGAGCTATCGCGAAATCGCGTCAACGTAATTTTGCTCCAAAGACACATCCGGGAACACTCGCGATACTTCCTAGGACCTGGGAATGGTAAACAAAGGTAAGTACCCTTGTGCGTTTTGATTTATTGTGGAAGAATGAGAGAATAATATGAAATTTCGGCAATGCTAAGCAATGTTAAAATGATTTATCTTTCTAAGCCGGCCGAAAAAAATATTGAAAAAAAAATCGTTGCTGAAAGTAGGTGACCGTAACAAAATCGAAAACGGAGTAATCTGACCGTAGTTTTATGTCAACACGAATGAATGATGCAACTGTTTTGTAAGTTTTCGCTTAGAGCGAGATCCTTTGGCACTTATTCCGGGTATGTCAGCACTCATGCATCATTTAGACGTAAAAAATGATCAATCCATGTACAGTGAAGTGGTAATGCCGCAAATTTTCAGGCGGAGTAGCCTACACATCATCGTGGCAGCTCCCAAAACATAATATAGTTCCCAGGAGCCTATCAGATACTGAGGCTGTTACATTTGACCATTACCTCAGTTAGTTGGTTCGCTGAATTTAGCAAAATAAAATCAATTGATGAGGTTTTTAAAGTATTTACAATCTATGACAGAGGTGTACTGAAACGTTTACCTCTGAGTCCCAATTTATACCTTGCGGGTTTTGAACTCTTCTGCAGTTTTGGCATTTTCCACAGAGAAGGGAAGACTTTTCCACTGAGGAATAGTTCCGGGAAAGAAGGAATTCTTCAGTGCATCACTATATGCCTGATACCTATGATATCGACTGTTGTTTTCGCCCCCGCCAATCGGGGCTTGTAGAGATAGTTTGGGCTGCATGGTGCTTCCACGCAGAGCTGAATCTTACCACACACGTTAACTGTAAACCGCATAGTAGGACTAAGCCTGTCCAGGCAAACGGGCGTGAGTCATATGGTCCGATGCATATAAGCTTTCTGTTTTCATTGGGCGACAGGGCTTGAGATGTCATTTCATATCAATGTCGGGTAAAAGTCCATCTATTTGGCATCCCCAAGGTAGGACGGCTGCTCGATGGCCCTGCAGGAGATGGCGGAACAAAAGTAGTGTTGGTGATATGCTTGATTAGCTGGATTGGCCATCGCTAGAAGCCCATCGTGAGCAGTCTTCTTTAACCTTTAACCTTCTTTTATAAGATACACTCTGATACAGTGTCTCTTAATAAAGATAAATACAGTACCGCCAACAATCTAAGTCACAAACGGAATGGTGGTTGATTGTAGCCTTGTCCAGCTGTAAGCCAACTGTAAGTTGGACGCCCCATTTTACCCATTGAAATTATGTGTCGCAATTTTCTCAGGAACTTTATGGGCTTCACAGTTGAAACTTAGTACACAAATTGATCATGCCGTATACCAGAAACAGCCTGCTTGTGCTTATGCTACATTTGTTGCAAACAAATCTTTCAAAATCTCCTCTATAAGGGCTACTTGTGTTTTTTTTTTTTTTTTTTTTTTTTGTTTTATTTTTTTTTTATTTTGTTTTTTTTTTAGGAATGTTTATTCAATAGTAGGTCTTCAAATATTGTTAAAACAATTCTGTTGGGCGAAATAATGTTGAAGAAATAGATTGGGCTGCACAGTGTTACACTTTGTACTCTTTATCAAAAAGTAACCGATTGGCATGGATTTTTCAAATACTTTTTATACTGTTTTTGAATTCGTAATAAAGTTTATATTTCAAACCGCATATTTTTCATATTGAACCACAAAATAGTTTCAATATTCATATTCAAATATCGCTTACCCCGTTTATCTTTTTTAAAGATATTTCTTGTTTGTTGTGTTACATTTGTGTGAATGTGGTTTATCACTTATTAATTTCTGTATATTTGTGCAGTCTTTGCAAAAAGTTTTTTTTTCGGCCCCCGCCCATCGGGGCTTGAAGAAATAAATGGGCTGCATGATGCTTCCACGCAGAGCTGAAGCCGACTCACACCAGTTATGGTAAACCGCTTAGAGGATCTAAGCATACCAAGATAAAGCGGTGCGAGTCGGACCGTCCATGCTTATAAACCCTATTGGTTTCATTGGTCGAAAGGGCTTGAGGTGTCATTTCATATCAATGACGGGTAAAAGTCCCACAAAATAGGAAGCAACGTCTCCAAAATGATCTTTACAGTTTTGACGTGGGCGTTAAACCTCAAATCAAACAAACAAAATAAGGCATTGAAGACAGATTTCGTTACTTAGTAATGTCGATAAAGCGTCTTTTTTAAGGACAAAGCATTTAGTAGTAGCAGGGTTAGCCCCACAACCTCTCGCTTTCGAGCCAAAATGACTTGTCACTGCATATATTAAAAGACCACTTTGCTTGTTCAAATTAACGTTTGTTACGATTGCTCCTTTCTTGGGCAACCATTTTGCCTTTCCGAAGTGTGTAGCTTAACGGCTGTTTCGCTCTATCCAATGCCATCTCTTTCTTTGCAGTTTTTACAAGCCCCCGCCCATAGGGGTTAAAGAAACATATGGGCTGCATGATGCTTCCACGCAGAGCTGAATCCGGCCCGCACACTAGTACAGGTGAACCGCTTAGAGGATCTAAGCCTGTCCAGGAACCGCGGTGCGCGGCGGACCGTCCATGCTAATAAACCCTATTGCTTTCATTGGGCGACAAGGCTTGAGATGTCATTTCATCTCAATGTCGGGTAAAAGTCCCACAAAATTGGAAACAACGTCTCTAAAATGGCCTTTACAGTGTTGATAGGGACGTTAAACCTCAAATCAAACAAACAAACAAATTCTTTGCAGTTTGCTCAGTGTGCCAGCTCCAGTGTGTAGTTTGAGTTCCCATTCTTGAAGCAAGTTTTAGTTTTTCCAAAACATGTATTCTGTCAGAGAATGTCCTTCTAGGGACAGAAAATGTAGTAGATGTTGTGCAACCCTTTACTAATAGCTTTTTGCAGGTATGGTTGTCCGAACCATACCTGCAAAAAGCTATTAGTAAAGGGTTGCACATCTCTTCGCTGCACCTTGCTTTCTGTCTATAGATGAGTTTAGGACGCCACCGGTCGCTAAGGAAATGCTATCCCACGATTGCGTATTTTTGCGCATACGCAGTTTTGTGTGGTAAAAAAAATAACCGTTGTTCTGACTGAGCCGATAGCAGTTATTAATTTCTTTGAATTTGACAATTTTAAATAAAGGGTAAGGTAAAGGTGACGTATATCTTGCGTCACTGTGGCGTCCAACTGATATTGGCTGACAATAGGGTATGACCTGCTATCCTTGCAATAGTTAAGGGTAGAGGGGGTGCTCTTATTCCTTCTATTTCTACACTGCCATTCATTTTCCTCTTTCTCCTCTGTCCTTTACTTTGACCTACGATCTCTTCTATATTTTTCCCTTTCTCTGGGACGAGACAAAAATTATCCACATGGGTTGACGTGTCGTTAAACCCAAAACAATTAATACTCGAATAATTAACTGACAATGGTCGCGCCATGTTGCGCTAATCGCAAGACAAACGATGCGACAGTGAAGATGATTGGTTGGTTGGTTGGTTGAATTGTGGTTGAATGTCCCCGTCAACACTATTTAGGTCATTTTGGGGAGGCTGCTTCCCGTTTTGTTGGACTTTTACCCACCATTGAGATGAAATGACATCTCAAGCCTTGTCGCCTAATGGAACCAAAAGGCTAATATGCATTTGACGGTCGGACTCACATCACTTTGCCTGGACAATCTTAGTACATCTAAGCGGTTTACCAGTACTCATGTGTGGTCAGTTTCAGCTCTGCGTGGAACAACCATGCAGCCCAATCTATTTCTCCAAGCCCCGATGGGCGGGGGGGGGGGGGTTGGGGGGAGGTGAGACAGTGAAGATGAATCGAAGGATTACTAACCTGACGGATTCAACATGCGGGTGATAAAGATCAATCGTTTACAACCAGCAACAGGGTTGTTTGAACATTGAAATTCACCGTCCCCGCGATCCCCGCCCATTGAGGCTTGAAGAAATTGATGGGCTGCATGATGCTTCCACGCAGAGCTGAAACCAACGGACACGAGTTCTGGTAAACCAATAAGAGGACCTAAGCCAGCCCAGGCAAAACGGTGCGAATCGGACCGTCCATGCTTATAAACCCTATTGGTTTCATTGGGCGACAGGGCTTGAGATGTCATTTCATCTCAATATCGGGTAAAAGTCCCACATAATTGGACGTAACGTCTCCAAAATGACCTATACAGTGTTAGCGGGGACGTTAAATCTAAAACAAAAATCACCGTCCCCGTTAAAACTATTTGGGTCATTTTTAAGACGTTGCTTCCTGTACCCACATTGAGATTAAATAAGACCTCAAGCCTTCCCGCCAGATAAAATAGATGTGGTTTATAATGGTTTAACAGTACATGTACTCATGTGCGGTCAGTTTTAGCTTTGCGAACCCAGGGCTCCTCGTATACCGTACAAACACACTACCGACTGAGATACCGAGCCACACCTTCGACCTTTTACATTCCCCCCCCCCCCCCCGCCTAATGAGATTCGTCCCGAATGTCTAAGTGCTATCCAGTCTGGCTATGGTACTTGCGTGTTCATGTTTTTTAAAGTATCGCTTCTGAGACTCTGCTAGTAATGTTTTGCTTAACTGCTCATTTTTGTCTTGAAAGTCAAGTCAGGTCAAAGATTTATTAAGGGCCCCCTAACTCAGGGTATGAGAATTAAACACGCATTCATTTAATACATACAGCAAACAACAAATAGCATGTGCATGTATATAATGGAATAGTAAAATGAGACTTCGGACATGGTATCTGCTAAGTACTGTTGTGATTCAAAAGATTGTGAACTGCATTTTTTGTTTCTTTGATTTGAGGTTTAACGTCCCCGTCAACAATATAAAGGTCATTTTGGAGACGTTGTTTCCAATTTTGTGGGACTTTTACCCGACATTCCGGTGAAATGACATCTCAAGCCCTGCCGCCCAATGAAAGCAATAGGGTTTATAAGCATGGATGGTACGTCCGACTCGCACCGCATTGCCTGGATAGGCTTAGATCCTCTAAGCGGTTTACCAGTACTCGTGTGCGGGTCGGTTTCAGCTCTGCGTGGAAGCATCATGCAACCCATCTATTTCTTCAAGCCCCGATGGGCGGGGCCGCTGAACTGCAGTGAGTGAGTGAGTGTTTGAGTTTTACGTCCCACCAACAGCTAAGGTCATACGGAGACGGGACCTCGATTTAAAGACCCATCCGAAAGTCTGGAGAAGCCCGGGATCGATCCTGCGATCCCTGGTTTACAAGGCGAGTAGCGTAACCACTGCACCACGGAGGCTCCTAACTGAACTGCAGTATAATAGTCTGTGAATGTTGTCTATGAAATGAAAAACACTATGCTTAAAAAATCTTATTTTTCCTTAGTTTACTGTACACAAACGGGACCGATTGATTACTTTTTATCACACAAAACTGCGCATGCGCAGCGTAGCCAAGGATGTTAATCAGCCTAAACTCATCTATACTGGATACAATGATAGCAGACAGTAATTCACTAGTCAATAAGTCAGCCAGTCAGAAAGACCATCACTGACTTACTGGCTGACTTACTAACTGGTCTGACAGACAGACAAACAGACAGACGGTGGGACGGACAGACGGACAGGCAGACAGACACTGTGTAAATGGGTGACCGATATTCCAATGAAAGCCTGACCCAGCCAAACAGCTATGCATTTCATGAAAATAACTTTTTGTTACAGATACTAAGAAAGTACAAGAAACAAAAAGGAAAACAGTTACTTCTCCTCCCCCTTTCTTGGTATGACAAAAGGGGCGGCACCCATGCTCTAAGTTCGGTATCTCACTTTGCGGAGATAACTCTAGGCCTAGCAATCTACTAAATGTATGCGTTCAGAACTTCAGGCAAACCAAATTTAAAGCCTGGTAATTTCATTTCGCTAGTACTATGCCAAAACCAAGTTTAGCATTCGACATTATGCCAAAATTAAGGTGACCTTATTTCGTCGTTAATTGATTTAACCCCTTCGACATGAAACAAAAAAACTAACAAAAACAAAACAAAACAGAAAACAAAGCAGATATTTGCACCTGCAACATTCCCACCTCAAGGAGTTTCGAGTACGTAAACGGGACTGCTTACTTCATCACATCTCAGTTCTGATTTCTTATTTCTAAATTCCAACTTATAACTTCTAATTTCGAACGTCTGACCTCAAACTCCTAATTTCTGTTTTCAGACTTTCTCCTTCTGGCTTCGGACTTCCAATTTCTTACACCCTGCAATATTCATCTTTAATAATTGTATTTGATGGAAACTTCATTTTAACATTTTAAATGTTGCTTCAAGCCACTGAAATAAAGAAGTCCTGATGGGACTTCTAACTTCATCTCTTCTATGATTTTCAACTTCCAACCTTCGACTTCCAACTTTCGACTTATAAATTTCAGCCTTCCTACTTATTACTCCCGACTTCTTTCTTCAGACTTCTAACGCCCGGCTTCGTACTTCCACTAACTTAGTCCCGACAATCACCCTCTAGCGCCCGTCTTCCAACTTCTGAAGTCCCTCCAGGGCTTCCATGGCATGTGCATCAAAGGCCGAGACGAAGTCGGAGACGAAGGCCTCACGTTACTTGGGTCTTCGGATCGGAAAGTTCGAGAGGTAGAATTAGGCCCTGTGCAGAAAAAGGCCTCAACAAAATTACAGCGAAAGTTTAATTGCCTTAACATCGTGGTATCATCAACCATAGTAGATTCGAACGGGATCTTGATTCCCTAGGGCCCAACACATATGCTTGTTATAAGCAATAAAATTTATTTATTTATTCCAAATATCCGAGCCATATATATATGTCTGTATTATGTACATTTGTATGATGACTGATATTTGGAATAAATAAATAAATAAATAAGCAATAAAATGTTTCAATGTTTCAAATTTCCTGGGGAAATTCTCTCAGCTTCTAGTGTTATGGACCGCATTGCCTCCCTTCACTTATCTACACGTATAGCATCACTGTGTGGGAGCGTACAGTACACTTAACCCGGATGTTCCGATCTGTATAGTGGACAGATCCTTGTTCCGATATGTCGGGTATGTTACAGAATGTTTATTTTTGTGTTTTGAAATTATTAATCATTAGCATTTCAACTTCATAGCAGTAGTTCGGGAAGCATAACTAAAAGTCTTTTCGACATGCTACCTTGATTTTCTGTTTATTGCTATGATTTCGTTTATTTTCACATTTGTTTCTAGAAAATCATTATCCTACTTTCGATTTCAAACGCTGCACCGGTACAATTTAATCAAGCTTTGCCACCAACCTTATATGAAACGACTGCTGATGCATTGTAACTATTTTATGATGTATTTCGGGTCAGCTTTTATTAATATTACTAAACATCTTGCCATATAAGGGCAATTATTTTCAAAGAAAACGATAGAGGGGTCAAAAACTGGTTTGTATCGCATGTCGCAAAACTGATTTCTCAGCACTGTATGTCGTGTTCCGATCATACTATATTGTGTGTCCTGATAATACTATAGAGCGATTTCGACATATTCGTAGGATAACATTTAAATACGTTAGCTATTTTGTTTCTGAAATGTGGAAACTTGGCATATACACACTTTCCTTCTTCTCAGGAACCAAACGGCGACAGACCTTGAAACTTGGTATGCAGCATCGGGGACTCGGGCCCTACAAAGTTTATTCAAATGATGACCTTTGGTTGACCTTGGCCTGTTTTACGTCAAGGTAAAATTTGGTCAGTTAGACATTTGTATGGAAAAAGGGCAAAACAGTGTATTTTTCTGTGGCATCAGAAATGATATTTGTAATCAGCTGAATGGAAGTTTATCAATTCCAACGGTCAAGGTCATTTACTGACCACTATCCTGGAAGGCTCAGATTCAGTAACTTTATCTTCTTCTCAACTTAAACTGCTGGGTAATTTGAAATCAAATTACATGTGGAGCCTCTATGGGAAGTGGGAACGAAAGTAAGGACTGGTTCACATGACCAAAATGGCCGCCATGCCCATATATGGTAAAAACATTTAAAAATCTTCTTCTCAGGAACCAAATTGCCGACGACCTTAAAACCTAGTATGCGGCATCGGGGACTCTGGCTCTACTTAATTTGTTCAAATGATGACCTTCGGTTGACCTTGACCTGTTTTATATCAAGGTCAAATTAGGTCACGTTGGCATTTATATGGAAAAAGGGCAAAACAGTGGTTTTTCTGATGGCATGGTAGCCTGTGGCATCAGAAATGATATTTGCAATCAGTTGAATAGAAGTTTATCAATTCCAAAGGTCAAGGTCATTTACTGACCTTTGTCCTGGAAGGCTCAGATTCAGTATTGTTATCTTCTTCTCAACTTAAACTGCTGGGTAGTTTGAAACCAAATTACATGTGGAGCCTCGATGGGAAGGGGGAACGAACGTTTGTTCGTAAGGACTGGGTCACATAATCAAAATGGCCGCCATTCCCATATATGGTAAAAACCTTTAAAAATCTTCTTCTCAGGAACCAAACAGCCGATGACTTTGAAACTTGGTATGCAGCATTGGGGACTTGGGCTCTACTAAGTTTGTTCAAATCATGACCTTTGGTTGACCTTAATCTGTTTTACGCCAAGGTCAAATATGGTCACTTAGACATTTGTATGGAAAAAAAGGCAAAACAGTGGATTTTTCTGATTGCATGATAGCTAGTGGCATCAGAAATGATATTTGCACTCAGCTGAATGGAATTTTGTCAGTTCCGAAGGTCAAGGTCATTTACTTACCTTTGTCCGGGAAGGCATAGATTGAGTATTTTTATCTTCTTCTCAACTTAAACTGCTGGGTCGATTTAATCCAAATTACATGTGGAGCCTCTGTGGGAAGGGGAAACGAAAGTTTGTTTGTGCCGACTGGGTCACATGACCAATATGGCCACCATGCCCATATATGGTAAAAACCTTAAAAATCTTCTTCTCAAGAACCGAACGGACGATGTTCTTGAAACTTGGTATGCAACATCGGGGACTCGGTCCTACCAAGTTTGTTCTAATCTTTGGTTTAATTTGACCAGTTTTGTGTCAAGGTCAAATATGGTCACTTAGACATTTGTATGGAAAAAAGTCAAAACAGTGGATGTTTCTGATTGCATGGTAGCTAGTGGCATCAGAAATGATATTTGCACTCAGCTGAATGGTATTGTGTCAGTTCCGAAGGTAAAGGTGAATAGAAGTTTACTGACCCTTGTCCGGGAAGGCTCAGATTGAGTATTTTTTTATCTTCTTCTCAACTTAAACTGCTGGGTCGATTGAATCCAAATTACATGTGGAGCCTCTATGGGAAGGGGGAATGAAAGTTTGTTCGTAAGGACTGGTCACATGACCAATATGGCTGCCATGCCCATATATGGCAAAAAACCTTTAAAGGAACCAAATTGCCGATGACCTTGAAACTTGGTATGCTGCATAGGGGGCTCGGACCCTACCAATTTTCTTCAAATAATGACCTTTGGTTGACCTTGTTTTTTCGTTACGGTCAAATGTGGTGACATAGACAATTGTATGGAAAATTGGCAAGACAGTGGATTTTACTGATTGCATGGTGGCCTTTTGTTGTCACATGACCAAGATGGTCACCATGCCTGTATACCTCTGGTGAGCGTAGTGGCCAATGGGCCTCTTGTTCACTTTTTACTTTTTTCACACTGTTCAGACTGGGCAGATGCTCAGACTGAGATTAGTCTTTGCTGGACGCATAGATGAGTTTTTGTTTTGTTATGCGCAAGTTGAAATAGTCCAATTTTTTTCTTCTTTCAATCATTTCAGACGTGATGAATTAGTCGTTCGTGGTGGACCCGGTTGTGGTTCTTTGGCATGACACACTGTTTCAACCTTGTCAAAAACTGTGCCAAATACCATCAATATATCTCACAGGGTATCCAAGTTATGGTCATCACAAGATTATATTGTTTGGGGAAATAACTAAAAAAAAATAAATAAAAAGTGCACCCAGAGTCATGATTTTCACACATGAAACACCTGCCTAGCCTAACGTACAACTATACCAAGTCCCATCATTATGTCTCAGAGTATATGATTTTATTAGAAGGGGATATAACCCAAATACCATCGCACTAGAGTTGTGGTTCCTGCGCATGACATGCTGTCTCAATCTTGCCAAGTATTATCCACATATCTCAAAGGGTTTCTGAGCTAGGGCCCACAAGATTTTGTCAGGGGGGTAATTCACAAACCAGTGCACCAAGAGTCGTGGTACTTGCCCGTGACAGGCTTGCTTAACTCAAACAATCAACATCACTCGAAGACTGTTGAAGATACGGCAATCAAAAGATAGTCATACAATTTTATTAGAGGGGGAGATAACCCAAATACAATTATAACCATGACACCCAGAGTTGTGGGCCTTGTGAATGACATGCTGTCTCAACCTTGTGAACAAACATGCCAAGTATCATCAATATACCTCAAAGGGTTTCGGAGTTATGGCCATCACAATGTTATTTTGTCAGGGAAGGTAACTCAAAACCAGTACACTAAGAGTCGCGGTTCTTGCATATGACACGTCTGCTTAACCTCATGTACAACTGTACCAAGTACTATCAACATGTCTCGAAGAATATTGGAGATATGGAGCTCAAAAGATAGTCATCCTATTTTTATTGGAATGGGAATAATTGAAATGCCATGGCACCAAGAGCTGCGGTTCTTGCACATGTCACGCCCGCTTAACCTCATGTACAACTGGACCAAGTTCTATCAACATGTCTCCAAGAGTATGGGAGATATGGCGATCACAAGATAGTTATTCTATCTTATTGGAAGAGAGATAATTCAAATGCCATGGCACCAAGAGTTGTGGCTCTTGCGCTTGACATGCTGCTTCAACCTTGTGAACAATTGTGCCAAGTTTCATCAATATATCACTAAGGGTATTTGATTTATGGCGATCACAAGATAACAATTCTATTTTTTGAAAGAGGAGATAACTCAAATGGCATGGCACGAAGAGATTTGGTTCTAGCGCATGACATGCTGCTTCAACCTTGTGAACAATTGTACAAAGTTTAATCAATATATCTCGAAGGGTATTGAAGTTATGGCGATCACAAGATAATCATTCTATTTTTTTTCGAAGGGGAGATAACTAAAAAAACCATGGCACCAAGGGTTGTTGTTTTTGCCCATGACATGCCGTCTCAACATTGTTTACAATTTTGTTAAGTATCATTAATATATCTCGAAGGATATTGGAGTTATAGAGATCGCAAGATAGTCATTCTATTTTATTGGAAGAGGAGATAACTGAAATACCATGGTACCCAGGATTGTGGTTCTTGCGCAAGACACGCCGTCTCAACATTGTTTACCATTGTGCCAAGTATCATCAATATACGGACGACCGGACGCCAAGCCGATCGCTATATCCCCCGAATCTATTCGGTCGGGGGATGAAAAGGAAATTTTCTTTCACAGACTGGTCCACAGCTCTTCATTTCTTTGTATAAATTTGCATGTATATGTCTTGAACAAATAGTCCGTAACTAATCGTATTGCATTTCTGTGCAGTCTGATCAGAGTATTTGCTATGCGTCCTGTGGATGAAGAGAGAGCGTGACGACTCATTTTTTTTAAATATTTCGCACTCGAAGACAGTCCTCGAAGGCTGTCTCATTTGGCCGAGTGGTTAAGACCTTTAGTCTGTAGTGCTCAAAAGGTTCAATGGCATGCAGCACACACCACATGCAATTTCTCCAAGATTTCGGGAATTTATAGGTAATTAATATTTTTACGTAGAATTGCTATTGTTTAAGCATTATCATCGTATTGCATAGACAAATATTGCAATGTACTTTTGAATAGCTTACACACATTAAAAGCGACATCCCATACAGTCAAAACAAAGTATCTTAGACAAGTTATACAGTAAATATGAGACATACCATACAGTCAGAAATTTTTTGGGATGGTCAGTCTTTCTCTTCGTGTGATTTCGTATGGAATTCTAGAGGCACTTATTTTTAGTATAACTCATTATAGATTATTAATCTATCTTAAAACTGTCTTAAAAGATATTTTTCTTTCGATTAAAGCTCTCAATTGGTCGATTTTCTGGTCACAGGTAAGGTGTGATTCTTACAAACACTAGTGATTTGCAGCTGAAAAATAGATTAAAAGCATAGAAAACGACATCTTGCCGTGCCCAAAGATGGTCAGTATGGAAAACAAAATAAATAAAACACACTTACCAAGTTGTTTATGTCCAAAAAAATAAATATACAAATATAGAAGACAGACCACGCACATACACCTTCAAGGTCATAACAAAAGACAAGGATCTGTCCACTATACAGATCGGAACATCCGGGTTAAGTGTACTGTACGCTCCCACCCAGTGAGCATATACGTTTATCACCACTCCTTGACAACTGCGTCAGTCGACTCTTTGGCTCAGCGGTTAGAACACTGGACTATCACCCGAGCAGCCCGGGTTCGAATCCCACTTTAGGCGGGGATATTTTCAGGCTATGCTGCTTTCCTTTGTGACGACTTTCATGTCGTAAAATGGGGCTTGTCCGGGATCGGACTTCCAGAGGATAACTCTTTTATAGAACATATTTACAGCTGGTGTCTGGGAATATGTGGCGGCCGTAAAAAGTCTCCCAGCCCTACATCATAGTGTAGTTTATATTGTCTTGTCCTTTGTGATCATTGATACCAATGTGGAATGTGAAAATATTTGAGGGTCACTGATGAGGCCTAATTGGCCGAAACTAGCTAGTCTGGCCCAGAAAACATGTACACTTCATATTTTCCAGTTCTGTGGTGTATTCCTTGCTTCCAAAGGATAACCCTTTTATAGAACATATTTATTTCGCCGAAAATGGCTTCGTTCCGAAGTTGGCTTCACGTCATCATAAATGATGACTTCCTTGAAGAGGGGGCGTGTTATGAACCGCATTGCCTCCCTTCACTTATCTACGCGCATAGCTAGGTTTATCACCAATCTCTGACAACTGCGTCAGAGAGTCTACTCTTTGGCTCAGCGGTTAGAGCACTTGACTATTACCCGAGTGGCCCGGGTCCGAATCCCACTATAAGCGGAGATTGTTTCAGGCTATGCTTCTTTCCTTTGTTACGGCTTTCCTGTCGTAAGATAAGGGATGTTTTCTCGTGCACATTTCCTGAGTAGGCTTAGACCCTCTAAGCGGTTTACCAGTACACGTGTGCGTTCGGTTTCAGCTCTGCGTGGAAACATCATATGGCCCATCTATTTCTTATTGCCCTGTTGGGCGTGGCCGTCTTAAATTGAGGTTACAAAAATAAACCGCTTCAGGTCGTGGTTCAGAACACTATTATCTCAAGGTTGAGACGGGCCTCCGTGGCGTAGTAGATAAGAGCGCTGATTCTTAAATAATAGGTGTCTCACAGCTGAAGGTTCGAGCCTGGCTCGGATCATATGTGAGACGCCGAGTTCTGCAACGGAAGGTCAGTTGGTTTTTCTCCGGATACTACGGTCTTCGACCACATGTGATTAACGATCTGCTCGATATGAGTGAAATGATCTCGAAAGGGCCGTAAAACGAGCCCCCCCCCCCCCCCGAAAAAAACCCTCACGGTTGATATCAATGGATTCGACCGAATTCATAAATAGAATCGTCCACTCCAGAAACTCGCGTATGAGAGAGCATGTGTGTTCTGCACTGTAGGGGTTCTGTCCCCTTAAATCCCTGTTGGAAAAGGACCTAAAGGGCCCAACCTAAATAGTGCGTATTGTCATTTACTGACCATTCGCGACCCAGGATCAAAATTTCAAAACATAAAAAGGAATACGTTGCAATAGGGAACAAATTGTTTCCATGCTGCATCCGTTTAAACATTTACGTTTTGGTGGCATTTTAACAGGCAGGATATTTTTTTTTATTTCTGTCTGCACAAGCATAAGTGAAACTGTTTTGAAAATAACACAAAATGTCCACGATTTCAACAAAAAATACATTTCTTTTTCTGAATCCGGTATGGAGATAACTGCGGCTCATCCCTGCCTTCCGTAATTAAGCCACCTAGCTCAGTGGTTAGTCCATTTGCCTCAGATGCTAAAGGTCCCAGGTTCGATCCACAGCAGCGGTGACAAAATTTCGGTGTCCGAACACGCTCCATTGGCATCATTTGCGGGTCTGAATGTCATAAAGTGCATCGTCCTTCGGATCTGGACGTTAACTGGAGGCCGCCTGTGCAGGGAGAACCATCTCATGTGCAGGTTAAAGAACCCCACCGTAATTGCATGCACTGCATGAAAACCTCGATTTAAGATCATTTGCGTATATATGCAAATTTAAGTGGCATGCCACCTGTTATATGCGCGAAACATTTACTGACCTACGGGCAACAATGGAAATGCCGCATCTCTTTGCCACATGTTATCATGCTGGTCAAAAATTCGCAAATGTATCCCATTTATTTGCATATATTTGCAATATTACGAATGGTATTTTCAAATATGTCATATATTTGATGTGACTTTGCGTCCCTAGAATTTTATTTTAAAAACATTATTTTGACTTTTTTTGCATAATCATGCAAATATCCATTTCTGCCGCAATTTAATAAGTAACATTACTTATTGAAATTTATGTTTGTTTGTTTGATTTGAGGTTTAACTTCCCCGTCAACACTGTAAAGGTCATTTTGGAGACGTTGCTTCCAAATTTGTGGGACTTTTACCCGACATTGAGATGAAATGACATCTCAAGCCCTGTCGCCCAATGAAACCAATAGGGTTTATTAGCGTGGACGGTCCGCCTCGCACCGCGGTTCCTGGACAGGCTTAGATCCTTTAAGCGGTTTACCAGTGTGCGGGCCGGATTCAGCTCTGCGTGGAAGCATCATGCAGCCCATATATTTCTTCAAGCCCCTATGGGCGGGGGCTAGTTGAAATGTATGTAAATGTTTGGAAATGTTTACATGCCGTTCACAAAATCAACAAAGAGTTGCAAATATTACCCACACCTTTGCATATCTTTGCAGTTCTTGTGTTAGCTGTCAAATGAACATGTTTAAGATGTTGTGTCCGTAATATCATAAATCGGAGGTATATCTGTGAATTCACCAAGCATTTGTGTGACTAAAACCTTGTGCATTTTACCCATTTATTTTCTAATAGTTGGACAATTCGTCAAAACATTCGTTTTACCTACTGAAAAACTATGCAAATGTTTGAAATGTTTACATTCCTTTGACATGGACAACAAACGATTGCAAATGTTACCCAATCTTTTGCAAAGGTTTGCGATTATTTTGATAACAGTCATATTCACATGTTTCAACATGTTTCCGTAATATTATTATAATCGGAGTTTACTCATTGTTTGTTAGCGAATACCCTTTTCTACCATGTCCTAAGAATGCTATCTTCCTTATATTTCTTATATCAGCTACAAAATAAACTGTTGGTATTCGTTAGAATCGCCTGATTGCGGAGGTTTTGTTTGATTTGTTTGATTTGAGGTTTAACGTCCCCGTCAACACTGTAACGAGAACCCAGAAGCTGCGTTTTTTAGCAAAAATAGGACAAATGATAGCTATCTTTGTAAAACCCAGTTTTAATTGTCTGAAGTGGGCTTTACAAGATAATGTATCATACGGACTTGTTAACGTGATTTCAGAACTTTGCAAAGCCAGTTACATGTAAGCACATGTACGCATTTACAATTCAGTGCTTACATATTTCAAATGTTTCAATTGCTCTCGAGTTACCACAATTTTGTTTTACCCATGCACAAACACGCGTGAGAACATTTTGTTTTCGTGAGGTGTATTAGTTTAAAATGCGATAAGACATCGGATGTCGAATGAACAAGGAGACATGCAATACGAAATAGCAGTCTCCATTATATATAGAAAAGAGAACCGTTGAACTCATGGAAATATTATTACAATTGCATGTATAAAATAGTACATTTATATGATATCACGAAATCACGTCTATATAATTTGACCCCCTTAAACCCACTTTCACACAGTAAAACTGGCGTTTAGAGGGTTATACTTTATTTTTCTTATTTCTGCTCGAAAACATAGATTGAGGGTACACGTTAGAACAACCCCGCAGAGGGCGGTTCTAGCGGGTACCCACAAGTTATGTTTAGAGCAGATATATGAAAAATACCGAATATTTTTATCTGAAAATTTTCATTTTAGTGGCAAAATTTTCAGTATATTGGAATAGGCGTGTTTATGGAATGAGTCTGGTAATGCTGTATTATTGACTAGGAGTGGTTTAGTAACTGCTTACTTCGAGCGAACGATCTTCAGTGCATAGTTCGCCAAATATGTATGTCAAAAGCACATGTTCAGTCGAACTTCGATAACTCAAATAACTATTGGATCATGATATTTGTTCGAGATAGTGGTACTTCGAATTACCGAGGGTTAATCGTAGCATCAAGTGATAAAGCAAGGGTGGAAATATTTTCGATCTTCTCTGTAGAATAATGTTGTGTGTACTAAAGTTACCTCATTGAGACGGTGCTAAAGAGTACACACAACACATTATTTTCAAGACAAAACCAGAAATAAAGAAACTCCTTAGTTTTCCTAAATATATGAATAACTGGATCAATGAAAAGCCGTGTCCATGTACTCAATAACAAGTTCGAATAAGCCATGGTAAACGGAACTACCCGTGTTCAAGTTATCGAAGATTTACTGAATGAATAATTAATTAAATAATTAATATTTTCCATATTATGCAGCAGTATGGAACACTGAAGACTCCATAATCATAATAAGAATTCAGTTAATTGAACTCTTAATTATTTGAAACTATAAAGCTTTAAAGGCGAGACAACAGCAAGTCAGTTAAGTTACATGTAACAGGATACTGTAATCATAGAAACCATAATTTATGGTTTGATATTGAACGCCCCAGACCTAATCTCAGCTGGACTTACATGTATCGCATCAGGTAGTCAAGAAAAAAAAATGACCCAACACACAGGAAAGTGGTCATGTATGTTGTTCAAATGCGTGTTAGCATATTTCTTACACTAGCTATCCTTAGGCCTCTCTCTGAATTATGTTGTTCAAATGCGCGTTTGCATATTTCTTGCACTACAATATATTTCTTGCAAAAAGCTACCATAAGGCCTCTCTCTGCATACTTTATACCACATGCTGTCGGCCCTCGCCCATTGGGGCTTGAAAAAAAAGGGGCTGCATGATGCTTCCACGCATAGCTGAAACCGACCGCACAAGAGTACTGGTAAACCGCTCAGAGGATCTAAGCCTTCCCAGGTAAAGCGGTGCGAGTTGAACTGTCCATGCTTATAAACCCTATTGGGTCAGCAACTCCCTTGGACCAAGTTTACTTAACAGCCCCCGCCCATAGGGGCTTGAAGAAATATATGGGCTGCACGATGCTTCCACGCAGAGCTGAATCCGACCCGCACACTAGTACTGGAAAACCGCTTAGAGGATCTAAGCCTGTCCAGGAACCGCGGTGCGAGGCGCACCGTCCATGCTAATAAACCCTATTGGTCTCATTAGGCGACAGGGCTTGAGAAGTCATTTTATCTCAATGTCGGGTAAAAGTCCCACAAAATTGGAAACAACGTCTCCAAAATGACCTTTACAGTGTTGACGGGGACGTTGAAACTCAAATCAAACAACAAAAACAAGTTTACATAAATGTGTTAGAGAGTTACTGTGCTGATTCATTCTGTTAATCAGTTGAGCATGTGATAAATAGTAAACATGTCTACTGGCGTCATATTCACTGCCGAGATTGGGCGTATGCGTAGCCTTGCCCGAGCCTTTGCCGGTCGTCTATGAACATGTATTATTTTCGCATGAGCTGGCGGAACCCGATAAAAATAAATAAATGTAGAGAAATCGCATTATTGTGACGCTGGTCAAATAATAATGATGATGATGATTATAATAATAATAATGCTAATTCTGCTTCTTTTTCATCATCTTCCGGATACGCCGGTTTTCGCCCACCACTGATTAACGATCGACTCGGTAAGAGTGAAATAAACTTGAAAATGCCGTAAAACTAAAACCAAAAACATGGGAGTCCAAGAATCACGTAGCAATGATACTCATGGAGGTTTTTTGTTTGTTTGTTTGTTTGTTTTACGACCCTTTCAAGATCTTTTATCGAGCCGATCGTTAATCAATTTTGGGCGAAAACCGGAGTGCCCGGAGAAAAACCTCCTGACCATCCGTTACAGAACTTGACCAGGCTCGAACCACAGCGGTGAGGGACCTAATGATTAAGAATCAACGCTCTAATCCACTACACATAGAGGGCTTATGTGCAAGCCGGATTCGGTAGCTAAGTCGGATGCGCTTTATACTGTGATCAGGAGGTCGCGATTCCTGTCAGAGTCGACAGCATTCTTTCATAAAAATTGGTCGTGCAATCTTTTCTATGGTCATTATCTGCCTAGGTCAGTTGTCAGCGGATGGCGAAAGAATGTTCACTTCACTGGATAACCACCTATATCTAAGGCTATCCAAGAAAAGTGGCTGACTGACAGACTAAATTAAATTAATAGTGTTGACTGGGCCATAACATTCTAAACAAACAAATTTAATGCTCATTTGGGCTATTTACGTTAGATTACAAATGATCGTGAAGATTTGGACGAATCCGGCAGGGATCGAAACCAGGCCACCGGAGTGACAGGTAATACTACGACGCTGGCAAAACAACCGAGAGTGTTTCCCTATGCTATTAGCATAGGCTGTCTAGGTTCGATCCTCGCCAAATTCATCTTGCTAATTCTCCAACTGTCACATTGGCATCATTATGACTTGTAGGATTAAGAGCCTGTCACTCAGCTGCATGAAGAAAACTGAAAATGACCCTTTTCCGAGACTTCATGAGGCAAAAATTTGAAAATACCAAAAATAGTCATGTTGTTTTTTCCCATCACGGAAAAGGCGATTAATAATCTTGAACCCTTTAAGCCCACTTATATATAGAAAAATTGGGGTTTTCAGGGGCATATACATAGTTTGTTCTTATTTTCTTTTTTCATCTCAAAAACATAGATTGTGGATACTCGTTAGAACCGCCTCGCCAAGGCGGTTCTAACGAGTATACACGATCTATGTTCTGTGCAGAAATTTAAAACATCCCAGAATTACTTTATCTGAAAATTTTCCGGTTTTTTTGTTGTTGTTGTTGTTGTTGTTATTTTTGGATTTTGTATTGCCAATCAATTTGACTAAATCAACATCGTAGCTTCATGGGCTATGTAAGTTTTTAAGCCTAAGTCAAGGCAAACGATTCGAAAAAATCAAATGACTAGTTTATTGATATCGATAAAGAGTGATTTGACATATCCCGTGACTGACCGGCAAAAGGTAATATTCAGATCAGGCCACCCCATGTAGACTCATATCAGACTGGTACAAAAGTAGAAACTGAAGTGCAGTAACATATAACCTGCTGGCAAAATAAGTAAAACACGCAATAGTGGCAAACATTATTGCAGATAACTGAAAAAAATATAGAATGTTTTTATGTGTGTGTGTTTGAGATTTACGTCCCACCAACAGCTAAGGTCATAGGGAGACGGGACCTCGGTTTAAAGACTGATTTGTTTGTTTGTTTGATTTGAGGTTTAACGTCCCCGTCAACACTGTAAAGGTCATTTTGGAGACGCTGCTTCCAATATTGTGGGACTTTTACCCGACATTGAGATGAAATGACATCTCAAGCCCTGTCGCCCAATGAAACCAATAGGGTTTATCAGCATGGACGGTCTACCTCGCACCGCGGTTCCTGGACAGGCTTAGATCCTCTAAGCGGTTTACCAGTACTTGTGTGCGGGTCAGATTCAGCTCTGCGTGGAAGCATCGTGCAGCCCATATATTTCTTCAAGCCCCTATGGGCGGGGGTCAATCATCCTAAAGTACATATGTACACGTATGTCATTGAATACCAGAGGTTGAGGGATATAAATATAGAGTCGTGTTTTTTCCTTGGACTGTCCGAAGAAAAAAAATGCATGATTTTAACGATTCGCCAACGTGAGAGCCTGTGGTAACGATAAGTTGGTGGTGGGTGGTGTTTGTCTGGTTATGAGGATGCGTTCATAACTATATATACTATAGGATTTATTTACATACTTGCGTTTGTATATACCGATGACTGTTTACTGAACACTACGTCATACGGACCATTCCATCGGAAACCGTTATGTGGGGGTTACCAACTTTTTCCTCGCTTAATTCACAAAATCTTTGCTGTATATTATTCTGATATGACACGTTGCAGGAATACGATGTGGTGGTATTGGTTAGATGCATAAACTTTAACGACCTAGTTACCCAAAGGTCGTAGGTTCGAATCTCAAATTTTGAATAACATTTTTATTTTTCGTTCTTTTTGTTTCCTTTAATATACAGTTTAATGCAGCCTGTGGCAAGAAATGTTCAAGCCTGAGCTTTTGGAACTTTGCAAACGAAATAAACCAGCTCCTCCTTATCGAGATGACCAGCTTTGAAGAGACACGGGCACACAGTTCTGCGGCTTTCACCATACCATCCTGATCTGAATGTCAAAATGATGATATGGGAAATTTTTATATTGGCCAAGGAAATTTTCAGCTTCACATGACAGATATATAGATGTATAAATAAAGGCTCTGATCGAAGAAGACATTGGAAGCATTGTTGAAAAAGAATGGCCTGCGTGCTTAACACATGTCGAAAAGGCTGAACAAGACTATTGTTTTGTTTGATTTGAGGTTTAACGTCCCCGTCAACACTGTATTGGTCATTTTGGAGACGTTTCTTCCAATTTTGTGGAACTTTTACCCGACATTGAGATGGAATGACATCTCAAGCCTTGTCGCCCAATGAAACCAATAGGGTTTATAAGCATGGACGGGCCGACTCGCACCGCTTTGCCTGGGCAGGCTTAGATCCTCTAAGTGGTTTACCAGTACTCGTGTGCGGTCGGTTTCAGCTCGACGTGGAAGCATCGTGCAGCCCATCTATTTCTTCAAGCCCAAACGGGCGGGCCTGAAAAGACTATTGTTGTTGAGGCTGAAATGGGGTTATCATTAAATACATGGGCTCCGACAGTGACGTTAGAGAGAAGGTACAGAGACTCAGTACGAAAACACGCCTATACATTGTAACCTTGATCGCCGTAAAATGAAATTTTAAGATGAAAAAATGTGATCTTTTTCTTATTTCTGCTCAAAATATAGATTGTGGGTACTCGTTAGAACCGCCTCATTGAGGCGGTTCTTACGAGTATGCACAATCTATATTTTAGAGCAGAAATAAGAAAAATAAGGTTTACCCTGCAAACCCCAGTTTTACTATATAAAAGTGGGGTTCAAGGGGGTCAAAATAATATAAGCGTGTTTTCCTGATGTGCTTCTGAGGGTGATAAATCTGCCGACACTGCCGAAGAATCAAAACTGTTTTTGCAATGCAATTTCGAAATATGAAATTATGAAATTATGAAATTCAAGTTAATGTGAATCGCTGAAATTTGAAAATAATGAATTACATACTAATATTAAAAAATCAACAACAAAGGAAATATATAATAAAAAAGAAAAAATGTTTAAAATGTATTACACTGTGGGAGTGTCTCTTCTATAGCTCGCCCTCATCACACCGAGGACTTCAATGATTCTGACCTCTAAATATAACCACTCGGCTATTTGTCATTCAAGAGCACTTTCGCGTACAGTAAACCTACATTAAACAACCATGCCTACCATCAAATTATTACATAAGGTATTTGTTTTTAAGTTTTTGGTTCTTCTCGTCAATTTTTGTCATATTTTTATTTTCCATCTTTTATAATTCAAACAATGTGTTCTATTGTTGCGCATGGGAATGAGTTTCAGCTTTTATTTAAGAAGTTTGCATTCACTGATGACATTGTCATCCCTAGATAACGGTATCAGATGGACCGGCCCGTGTGACGTAATGTTCAGTAAACATTCATCGACCTGTACATAACGATGTATAGGTTATGTACACTTATATTCCAAAACCCTTACTTTGTAGATATATACACATCAAGAGAAGGGATAAGAATGGTAAATTGATTCTTTATTTTGTTTCTGTAAACCAGAGGTCGCAGGATCGATCCCGGACTTCTCCAGACTTTCGGATGGGTCTTTAACCGAGGTCCCGTCTCCGTATGACCGTAGCTGTTGGTGAGACGTAAAACTCAAACACTCACTCACTCCTTATTTTGTTACAAATGTAGATTTTACGTGTTCTCAATACATGCAAAACTGTCCCACTGAGGTACTGATGAACTCAATATGCCTGGGGGTTGTTTGTTTGTTTGAACTGGAGTTTAACGGCTCAGTGAACACTATTTTAGGTCACTTTTGAGCCGGTCAGTTTACTTATCCGCACTTTTCCTGGGCAGGGTTATACGTAAGCTATTAACCAGTACAGTGCACATTCTTTCGGCAGAAACTGACAACTAAATATGCCTGGGTAAATAGCACACGTGTTTTCATCAGAAATAATGTCGTATTCAGAGAGGACAATGTGTTATTTTGATTCTTGATGTGGAGCATTGAACTTATTCCTCGCTTGCTCGAGCCTTTAGGCGAGCAACAAAGTAACGAATTCGGAAGACTGGAAAGGTTTTTGACGACAGTTTGCATATTGTAACAAGGTTTCAAAATGATTCTCATCACGTTAACAAGTCCGGGAAAATAAAGACCCCGCCCCCTAAACCCCACTTTATATAGAGAAAACTGGAGTTAGGGGGTAAACATTATTTTCCTTATTTCTGCTCCAAGACATAGGTTGTGGGTACTGTTATAACCGCCTCATTCGCCTCAATGAGGCGGTTATAACGAGCACCCAAAACCTATTTTGGAGTGTAAATAAGAAAAATATTACAATTTTTTATCAGAAAAAATACCATTTTTGAGGTTTGAAAAATGCACATTATCACACAGATGTGTTATCGTAATGCTTTTGTAGCGACCGTCGTCAGAATTGACTGCTTCCTCTCACCCTATAGCTCTATAGCCTTTGCATACATTTTATCATTTAACTGTCAGAAGTACATGTACATGATAACATGTGACGCATCAAACGCACCCTCATGTACGCACTACGTTGATCACGTTGCTAAGTGGGAGAATATTAACATTATATTAAAATGTGACAATGAAATAAATTACAAAATGAATGATAAAACAATAAATGCTTGTTTATTTATATCATTGAGGGGCATGCAATTATTTGCCTTTATTCCTTATCAGCTGTGCACTAAATCAAGGATGTGTCAAAGGGAATTAACGCAGACAACACAGAAAATAAATGGTTATCTCCCAAAGGCATCAACTAGGCATGGTTAGCTAGGCGACTTCTTTTTTTTTTTTTTTTTTTTGGTTTTGGTTTTACGGCCCTTTCAAGATTATTTCACTCATATCGAGCCGATCGTTAATCAAAGGTGGGCGAAACCGGAGTACCCGGAGAAAAACCACCTGACCTTCCGTTGCAGAACTTGGCGTCTCACATGTGACCCGAGCGAGGCTCGAACCACAGCGGTGAGAGACCTAATGGTCCAGAGTCAAGAGTTGACTTCTAATCCTTCTTCTGACCATATGTGCGAAATGCCAGAAGCAAGATGTAAATGTCTAGGCATGCGGATCGCTTTAAGTGTATTTTATACATCATTTTTCTAATTTAAGAAAGTAGAAATAGTGTAATAATGTATCTTCATTTCTTGATAAATCATCACGAAATCATTAAGTCGGCCTCATTAGCCCAGTCGGGTGCGCGTCTGACTGGTGATCAGGAGGACGCGGGTTCGATTCCTTCCGGGGTCGGCAACATTCTTTCGTGGAGATTGATCATGAAATCTTTTCTACGGTCATTCTCTCCTTTCCGCTGATACAAGAAGGGCAGTTGTCAGTTTCTGGTGAAAGAATGTGCACTGTACTGGTTAACCGCTTACGTATAAGCCTGCCCAGGAAAATTGTGGATAGGTAAACTGACCGGCTCAAAAATGACCTAAAATAGTGTTGACTGGGCCTTTAAACTTCAAAACAAATAAACACGAAAACATGCCTTTATTATTTTGACCCACTTGAACCCCACTTTTATATAGTAAAACTGGGGTTTACAGGGGTAAACATTATTTTTCTTATTTCTGCTCTAAAATATAAATTGTAGGTACTCGTTAGAACCGCATGGATGAGGCGGTTCTAACAAGTATCTACAATCTATATTTTGAGCAGAAATAAGAAAAATATCACAATTTTTTCATAAGAAAAATTTAGTTTTTTCGTTGTCAAGTTTACAATGTATTTGAATAGGCGCGTTTTCTTTATGTTTTCTTCTTTCTCTTTTTCAAAATACTTGTTGTTGTTAATTCTAAGCGCAATTAAGGCATCACATTAATTGTGAATTGTCTGCAACAAACGATTAACGTGAAATGTCAAGCCTTATTCGCGTTGACAAATAAAATAATTTAAAGTGTCGTCTGCTACGTGGTCCTAGCACTTTAATTGTTTATACACAAATTAGACCATTAGTGCTCCTCATCTGAAGCGGTTATTATTATAAATACATGAAATCGTATTTACATCACGTGAACAAGTCCGTGAAATGAGCACCCATCTAAACCCCACTTTATACAGAGAAAACTAGGGTTTACAGGGGTATACAATATGTTTCGTATTTCTGCTCCAAGACATAGGAATGAGGCAGTTCTAACGAGCAGCCACATCCAATGTTTGCAGTATAAATAAGAAAAACGTCACTGATTTTCATCAGAAAACTAGCCATTTTGGAGTTGTGAACTGGTGTGTTATCAGAATGTAGTCAATCAGTCGAAGACGAAGTCTGTGTAAAAGTCTTCAGCGGGTCTTTGCGGGTAGAAATGTTCCTTCAGGCGAACAAGTAGACTAGGACCAGACTCCGTGCATTCACAAACTGATCCTAGTCTTTATTGAATGCACACGTGTGCCATCGTAGGGAATATATAAGGTCAAACTATGATATTGAGACCAGAGGCACCCGGATTTAGTTTCCGCATGTTTGACAGTCCAGTGACTAAGATCAGCCTTTCGTATTGCCTTATCCGATTCGTGCTTGATAAGAGCTTCATCCGAAAGCCAGGTAGGGCCATTTCTTAATTCTAACTTCTAACTTCTTACTCTTAACTTCTAATTTCTAAGTTCTAACTTCTTACTTCCAACTTCTTACTTCTAACTTCTAACTTCCATGTTGTATGTTGTTATTTTTTTTTCGGTTTTGATTTTCGGCCCTTTCAAGATTTTTTACAATCAGATCGAGTCGATCGTTAATCAGAGGTAAACAAAAGCCGAAGTACCCGGAGAAAAGCCATCTGGACTTCCGTCGCAGAACTTGGCGTGTGTGTGGGGTGTGGTGTGTGCGTGCGTGCGTGTGTTAGAAATAAGAAATGTACCCCCATACACACGCACGCACGCGCGCACACACATACACACGCACGCACGCACGCACACACCACACCCCACAAACGCCAGGTTCTGCGACGGAAGTCCAGATGACTTTTCTCCGGGTACTTAGGCTTTTGCTTACCTCTGATTAACGATCGGCTCGATATGATCGTAAAAATCTTGAAAGGGCCGAAAATCAAAACAAAAAAAAAAAAACATACACCATGGAAGTCAGTAGTTAGAAGTCAGAAGTAAGAAGTTAGAAGTTAGAAGTAAGAAGTAAGAAATAATAAAAGGCCCTATCCGGCTTTCGTAGCATCAGGATTTTAAATATAAAACAAGAGGCCCATGGGCCACTATGCTCACCAGAGCTCAGGGGGCACTGCCGACTGGCAGCAAAGTATTTTAATTAACCATGGAAGCCCTGCGCCCAAGGATGCTACAGATAAAATTTGGACCCAATCAGCCTAGTGGCTTCAGAGGTCTGATGTCGCTTGAATGTGTTGTTGCAGGACAACAGATGACAACTGACAATTTCCCATCTGTGGCAACCAATAGGCCTTAAAGAACATTATTAAAGGAACATTTCTATGTAAGTTTGACAAAATATCTTGAAAGGCATAAATGTCATTTTTCAATTTTCCCCATTATAAGTCAATGGAAACTCTTAACTTGCCATGGCAAACAAACCAAAGAGCCAAATTTCATAAACCAGAGCTCAGATGGGCATGTATTTTAACATGGTATGATTTTAATCTACCAATTACAAAGTCTCCCAATTCCCAAATGAGCACTCATGTGGACTGTATCTGAAATATTAGGTGTTTTATATAGTAGAGAGGGTGGGGCATGAACCCAATGGAGCCCTGGTTGGTGCCACTAAATGTGTCTTATAAAAAAGAACAGAGACATATATGGTTTAGCGGTGGGATATGTATGGCTCCTGAGATGCAAGGTCTTTTAGGCAGTGGAGGGATATGGGCATGGTGGATTCCAGAAAAGCCCAAGATTGTTGCAACCTAATGCTGAACAGTTTCTGAGATATGAGGCCCTTTTATGAAGTGGATGGGAGAGAAATGGCCCCTGCAGACCCCACAAGATGGGTTGACTGAATGTGTCTAAGAATATATGTGATTATGAGGTGGGGATTTGAATAGTTTCTGAGATATACGGCCTATTATGAAATGGGGTCTTATCATAAGGAACAAGAATATATATGGTTAAGGGGTGGGGATCTGACCGATTTCTGAGATATATGGCTTTTAATGAAGTAAAGGGGTGGGGCATGGCCCGTGGCACCACATGGGTGGGGGGGGGGCATTCTGGTGTCACTGTCATAAGGAACAAGAATATATATGGCTTAGGGGTAGGGCTCTGAACAGTTTCTCAGATATATGGTCTTTTGTGAAGTTGAAGAATGGAGCATGGCCCGGGCGAGCCCTGGGGGAACCCTATGTTGGTGTCACTGAATGTGTCTTATCACAAGGAACAAGAATATATATGGTTTAGGGGTTGGGATCGGTAAGGTTTCTGGAATATTTGGCCTTTTATGAAGTGGAGGGGGTGGGGCATGACCCCGGCACATCCCGGGGGACCCTCAGCCTGGTGTCGCTGAGTGTGTCTTATAATAAGAAACAAGAATATATATGGTTTAGGGGTGAAGATCTGAATGGTTTCTGAGATAAGTGGCATTTTATGAAGTTGAGGGGGTGGGGCATGTCCCCGGCACATCTGGGGGGACCCCCAGGTTTGTGTCACTTAATGCTTCTTATCATAAGGAACAAGAATATATATGGTTTAGGAGTGGGGATTTGTAAGGTTTTGGAATATTTGGCCTTTTATGAAGTTTTGTTTGTTTGATTTGAGGTTTAACGTCCCCGTCAACACTGTAAAGGTCATTTTGGGGACGTTGCTTCCAATTTTGTGGGACTTTTACCCAACATTGAGATGAAATGACATCTCAAGCCCTGCCACACAATGAAACCAATAGGGTTTATTAGCATGGACGGTCCGCCTCGCACCACAGTTCCTGGACAGGCTTAGATCCTTAGATTTCATTCATTTTTTCAATTTGGTTTCCATGGCAACCAATACAAATGAGCAGTAGGCCTAAAATCATATAGCAGATTGTAGATTGCCTAAGGTACATTTCTATGAAAGTTTTGTCAAAATATCTGCAGCGGGTTGGCAGTAAATGCCATTTTTCAATTTTCCCCATTATAAGTCTTTGGAAACTCTAAGTTACCATAGCAACCAAACAAATGAGCCAAATTTCATAAAAAACATAAACTTTCAATCCCACAACCCAAGGATGCTACAGATGAAATTTGGGCCCAATCGGCCTAGCGGCTTCTGAGGAGATGTCGTTTAAAAGTGTTGACGTCACCAGACGCAGACAGACGCAGACGACGCAGACGACGGACAACTGCCTATCCTATAAGCTCCCCCGGAGCCTTCGGCTCTGGTGAGCTAAAAAGTAAATAGATAAATAAATAAATGCGAGAAAAATAAATAAAACATAGTTGATTACTGTCCAATTATTTAACTGGCAAGCAATAATAGGTGATAAAAATATATTTAGTAAGTACTTGTTACGACTGCCTCGGTAAGGCGGTTCTTACACTCAGTCTATATTTCCAATGTTAAAAACTTCGCGACGTCGAGCGGGGTTTGACAGGGATTCATATGATAGATTTGTTTTGCCAAGGTAGGTCATCTTCCGGTAAAACTATGCTGTTATAATATTATTGTTAATGTCTTTATTGAATGCAATGATCAGGAATTGACACCATTAACCCACAGCTCTCATCAGAGACACCAAAGGGAAGGGAACACAAACATAAAACAATTAGACCCAAATGGAAACACCAAAAGCGGAAAGCCAAAAGGACAATCACTTTCCCACAAAAGGCCAATTGTCTATCCAAAAGAAAATAATATAAGCGATACACACACTCAAAGACAAACCGATAACGATTTAAAACCAAAAGGATACTTTAAACAAGGTCGCTCATCTGATTCCAAAATAGAAGTGGAGGCAATGATCAGGAATCGATGCAATTAACCCACAGCTCCCATCAGAGACACCAAAGGGAAAGAAACACAAACATGAAACAACAGACCCCAGTTGAAACATCAATAGCGGAAAGCCAAAAGGAAGTTACTTTCCCACAAAATGGCCAATAAGCTATCCAAAATAAAATAATATAAGCGACACAAACACCCAAAGACAAGCCATAACAAAAAAAATAAACCGCGACAGAAGAACCGCCTTGGAACGGTCAGAAGGGTCTAAAGAAGTCTAAAGAACGAGGTCCATTTTTTCTTAAACTTGGTCACAGGTCAAGGTCGAAGTCAGAAGTAGAAATATTGTGAGTGAGAAGCCCTTGTCACAAGAAAGCTACAAACAAAATATGAAGACCCTATTTCAAACTGTTCTAACGATAAAGTAGATCATCGGTCAGTCAAAATTGTTGTATGAGCGGGAAGCCCAAAACACAAGAAACCTACATGCCAAATATGAAGGCTCTATCTCAAACGAATTAAAAGTAATGACAAAGTAGGTCACCAGTCAAAATTTTGTATAAGTGGCAAGGAAATTACATGCCGAATGTGAAGGCTCTGTCTCATCATGTTAAAAGTAACAATAAAGTAAGTCACATGTCAAGGCCAAGGATACAGTTCATTTTTTGTATGCGTTAGAAGCCCTTGTCACAATGAACCTACATACAAAATATGAAGGCTCAACCTCAATTAATTAAAAAAAATATATATTTATGATAAAGTAGGTCACCGGTCAAAGTCAAGGTCACAGTCATTTTTTGTAAGAGTAGGGTTCCTTGTTACAAGAAATCTACAAGCCAAGACTCTATCTCAAAGGGTCCAAAAGCAATGATAAAGTAGATCACAGTTCAAGGTCAAACGTCATAATTTTTATTGCTCCCCGAAGGGGGAGCCATATAGTCGCCGCTTTGTCCGTCCGTCCGTCCGTCCGTGCGTCACGCTCTATATCTCTAAAAGTATTAAAGGTATTTAAGTGGATTTTGATATACTGATAGAGGGCGATGAGGGGAATCGTAAAATACAAGAACCATAACCCTGTCACCAGTATTTATGGAGTTACTTCCCTTCTTAACTATTTCAATGAAAAGATTGTCCGGAGCATATCTCTGAAAGTATAGAAGGGATTTAAGTGAAACTTGATACATTGATAGATGGCCATCAGAGGAATTGCAGAGTGCAAGAACTGTAACTCTTTCACAAGTAATTACAGAGTTATTTCCCTTTTTAGTTTTTGCTATATTAAGCTTGTCCGGAGCATATCTCTAAAAGTTTTAAAGGTAATTTAGTGAAACTTGATACACTGATAGGGGCTACGAGAGAAATCGCAGAATGCAAAAAGCATAACCCTACCAACAGTATTTACGGAGTTACTTCCCTTCTTAATTAGGGCCCCACACAGTATTTTGGGTGCCCTATAGTAATCTCCTTGTCAGTCAGTTTCAAATCTAAACCAAAACATTTAACCGGTTATAACTTCTAAAGTATTATCCCTACTCCCATAAAACTTTGCACTCAGACTAACAATCACAAGACCTACATTCTGACAAACCATATTGCTTTTGTCCGTGTGTTTGTCACCCTTAACCAAAAAACTTAACCTCGGTCATAACTTCAAAAGTATTTGCCCTACTCTCATGAAACTGCACACACTTACTTACTATCACAAGACCTATATTCTGACAAAGGGCCATAACTATATTGCTTTTCGGTGTGTGTTTGTCATGCCATAACCAAACAACTTAAACTTGGTCAAAATTTTAAAAGTATTAATCCTACTCTCATGAAACTTCACACAGATACTTACCATCACAAAACCTACATTCTGACAAAGGGCCATAATTATGTTGCTTATTTTCACTGAGGTATCTCCCCTTTTTCAAAAAATATCTCCTGTTGTTTCATAACCATGGGTAATAGGGCTTTCATATTTCACATATGTATTCCTTGTGACATTCTTCATTGAAAATCACTTACTAGGGAACACAAAACTGAGTTTCTTTGTCTTATGGTTTAAGATTTACATGCCCTTGCACGGAAGGGGCCTTACATATCTCCTTATTTTTGCAGTCTTTGTTGAAAATCACTAACTAGGAAATTCTTAGACTTTAGGTTAAACCCATTTGGCACTGGAAACCCTAAAAGGGGTAAGTGGCAAACAGTGTAGGCCCAGATCAGACGCCACGAAACTCGTGTTTGTCACGCCTTAACCTGGCCCTACTCTTATGAAACTTCACACACATACTTACCATCACAAGACCTACATTCTGACAAAGGAGAATAACTTGTGTTTGTCACACCTAAACCCAAAACCTTAACCTCTGTGATAACTTCAAAAGTATTTTGTCTACTCTCATGAAACATCACACACATAATTACCATCACAAGACCTACATCCTGACAAATTGCCTTTGGGTGTGTGTTTGTCAGGTCATACCCAAACAACTTAAACTCCGGTCAAAATTTAAAAAGTATTTGTCCTACACTCATGAAACTTCACACACATACTTACATTACAAAAACCTACATTCTGACAAAGGGCCATTACTATATTGCATATTTTCACTAATCATATCCCCTTTTTCAAAAAAAAAATATCTCCTGTTATTTCATAACCATGGGTGATAGGGCTTTCATGTTTCACATGTGTATTCCTTGTGATATTTTCCATTGAAAATTACTTACTAGGGAACACGAAATTGAGTTTCTTAGCCTTATGGTTTAAGATTTACAGGTCCTTGCAGGGAAGGGGCCTTACATTTCTCATTTTTTTTTTTTTTTTGCATTCTTTGTTGAAAATCACTACCTAGTTTCTTTATTTGTACTCCAAACATCAGCTGAGGGTACTCATAAAAACCTCCTCATTCAGACGATTCTAACGAGTACCCATAACCTTTGTCTTCAGACAAATCTTATCAAACTTCAAAGTGTATAGGATCATTTCACTAAAATAACCCTCCTACTACTGCGCATCTTCGGGGAGCATCCCTCGGTTTCACCGATGCTCTTGTTGTTTCAGTGGGAAGCCCTTGTCACAAGAACCCTACAAATCTAATATAAAGTATCTACCTTCAACTTAGTTCATAAGTTGTGACCAATGTTATTTTTTATTTAAAGAAGGTCACAGGTCAAAGTCAAAAGCAAAATATCATTAGTAGTATACGGGACACTTTGGCCCCAATGACGTCACAAGCCGGTCGACAAGATGGCCGCCATTTTGACCCGGGTTGACCTCGCGGGGGTCGCTCTCGATGCGGAGTTTGAGACCAAGATGGCCGCCATAAGCAGGATGAGGTGACGCGTTTAGTAGAAACGCCCTAGACCACAGGAAGGTAGCGTCACGTCCTAGGGCACGGGGGTCTTCTATATATACAGGCTCATCTACAAGGTGGAGGGGGTGACCCCTTTTTACGAATTATCGAACATACACCGATCGTGACTGATCGATGCGTAGAATTTCTGGAAAGGATGCGTACATAATCAAGGTAACGCTCTCCGGTAAGGGATTGGCAAACCCGAGTTCTAACCTACAATGACCTTTCCTCTTAGAGTAGTAAGGATCGACGTCCAGGACATAGAGACAGAATCCGTACTTCTCCGCTCACATTGATATCGTTTCCGAACAGGCGCCATTATTCGGTTGTAAAAGGCGGGGCTGGATACGACTGACCTTGGGTCATCCAAGCATTAGCGCCCTACCTCCGTTTCATTTAATTTTTCGTAAGCATTCGGATGACCTTGATGGGGGTCGCCTTTGTAGGCCAAGATTGTCGCCGGGGTGACTGTTTAGACAGAGTCACCATATCCATCAGATCCGTATCACACACGCTGTCCAGCCCTTCGACAATCACTCTAGATCTCCGAAATCTCGTTCTGGCCCCTCTCGTAAGCGAGTAGGCATCCTGTGTTGAAGCCATTTTACTTCGATCCGAGCCATATGGACCGGATAGGAGCGGTGAAGCTCGAGCCCCCCCCCCCCCCACCCCCCTCCCCCCACCCCAGTTTTGATTAAATATAATGCCAAACTATTTAGCAGACTACACAAAAATAATAACTCGCATTATTTCGTCTACTCTCTTAGCTGCCTCGTCACAAAATGATTGAAAAATGGCTAAAATCTTCCATTAATATGTCGGATGACCCTAGATGACCTTTCGGATCACACTAACTATCGGAAAATGGAACACTCCGTATTTACTAGGCGGAAGATTCCACTGTCATACACGGGTTAGACCATTTATAATGAGAAAAACATTCGCCCATTCCGTACTCATTACGAGCACTTGCCATTTCAAGCCTAACATCCTATAAATGGAACGAGATCCTGATGACACGACCCTAGGCAAACGGTACGGGCTTTTATACGGGAATGTCTTGAATCATTACTTTTTCATGAAAAAAAGATATCCGCAAAGACGTGGCAGTAAATGCAATTTTTCAGCTATATTCTGCACTTCTAAGATGGAAGAACTCATTCGGCTTTAATAGATTTTGGTCAGTTTTTATCGCGTTACAGCGCTGAGTCATTAAATTCTACACCATTTCAAGCCTAAATGGCGTATAGATTTATACGCTGTTCGGCTATCTTATTTTATATATATATATATCGCCATTGTCTAAGTACTCCAACAAGACGGAAAATTCTCTCTGGCGTAGATAAAAAAATAATGAGAAAAACATTCGCCCCCCATTTTGCCCTTGGAATTGCCTTCACTCGTCTAAGAAACTCGTTCGACTTAAATGGGTTTATGTCAGTTTTATCGCGGTACGGGTCGTTAAATTAGATCGCATTAATTGATTTTCGGTACTTACCCCATGTATTCCGATTCATTTCTATTTAAAACTTCAGCATACCCACGCTCATCGTGGCTTGAAGAAATAGATGGAGCTGCGCAGAGCTGGAACCGACCGCACACTGTTAAGGGTCTACGGATGTCAGGGCAAAGCGGTCCATGCATATAAACCCTATCGGTTGCATCGGGTGGCAGGGCTTGAGATGTCATTTACAGTGTTGACGGGGACGATCAACTTCAAATCCGACCTTACATCATTACAACTGGTTATGAAATACTCCAGAAAGACGTATCGTAGAAAGCTTAATGTACTGGACGAAAAGGTATTGGAATTAATGAGAAAAACATTCGCTCATTTCGCACTTCGAATTGTCTGCACTCGTCTAAGATGGGAGAACTCATTCGGCTGAAACGGGGTTAGGTCAGTTCCTTTAAACACCGTTTAATGACCTTTATGTATCATAGCAATATTTTATCAATTTCGATACACGTTTTCCGCATATGCCTAGTGGCCCTTTTCGGAGGCATTTGCAAACAGTGAGGACCCAGATCAGACGAAGCGTTCGATGTAGGTCTTGACCTCATTAATCTCGCAAAGCTTACCGCTAACTTGTATTGAGGGGGGCGTTATACCATAAATCGAACAAACAAATGATAACTGAGTAGTACACACATACATACTCATATCGGCCCCCGCCCATCGGGGGCTTGAAGAAATAGATGGAATTGCACGATGCTTCCACGCTGAATCCGTCCCGCACACGAGTACTGGTAAACCGCTATGACGAGCTAAGCCTGCCCAAGGCAAAGCGGTGCGAGTCGGTGCGTCCATGTTTATAAACCCTATTGGGTTGATTGAGCGACAGGGCTTAAGGTGTCATTTAATCTCCGTATCTTTTCGTTACAGATACGTTGTGTATGCTCGTTGAGGTGGATCATTAATTACGGGTTTTCGGGATACCGCCTCTGTGAGGCGGCGCATAACGCCAAAGTTCTGGGCGTTTGTCCCTCAGACATGTTAAAAATCAAAGTACTAACAGTACCGAATATCTACGTTATGATGAATAAGGCGAGTTACGATAAAAATCAAACTACTAACGGTACCGGGAATTTACTTATTGTGTATAAGGCATGCTACGAAGAAAAATCAAAGTAATGCCAGTACCGTAAATCTAACTTATTGTCTTGAAATGGGAAAAAATCAAAGTAATAGCGGTACCGAGAATCTACCTTATTGCGCATAAGGCTTGCAAAAAAAAAAAACATCAAAGAACTAAAGGTACCTCATATATTGAGAACAAAATCAAAGTAGTAAAAGCACTTTAAATATTGAGAAACAAACATCAAAGTACTAACAGAACCTTAATCCCCAATTTAACACACACACACACACACACGCACACACACGCACGCACACACACACACACATCTACACACACGCACTCACGCATGCACACAAACACACACAAACTCATACATACATACATACATACATACATACATACATACATACATACATACATACATACATACATACATACATACGAGCCGGCCTCAGTGACTCCGTCGGATGCGCGGCTAACTGGTGATCAGGAGGACGCGGGTTCGTCTCCCGCCTCGGTCGGCAACATTCTTTCGTAGAGATTGATCATGAAATCTTTTTCTACGGTCATTCTCTCCCTTCCGCTGATTCAGGAAGGGCAGTTGTCAGTTTCTGGCGAAAGAATGTGCACTGTGCTGGTTAACGTATAAGCCTGGCCAGGAAAAGAGTGGATAGGTAAACTGACCGGCTCAAAAATGACCTAAATAGTGTTGACTGGGCCGTAAAACTCCAATACAAACAAACAAACATACATACGAACACACGCATCATACAACGTCATACATACATACATACATACATACATACATACATACATACATACATACATACATACATACATACATACATACATACATACATACATACACGCACAGACATACATACATACATACATACATACATACATACATACATACATACATACATACATACATACATACATTCATACATACATACATACATACATACATACATACATACATAAATGATACCTTAACTTCTAACACAAGTCTACACGTATCAATCCAGACACAGGTCCAAGCATGCGCCCATGTATGACCAAACGCTCACATATATGCACATACCTCCGCATATACATAGACACATACATACACACACGCACGCAACAGCAACAACAACACACACATAACTACACACACACACACACACACACACACACACACACTGAAGCGTATATACACACATATACGCACATGCGCTCAAAAAACATGTATTCACACACACACACACACACACACACACACACACACACACACACACACACAAAATATTCAATGCACGTACACCTAAAAACGCAATCTGCTTCAAACCCTAATTGAATGCGAAAGGTTTAAAGCGACATACCCGATCAGAGCTCTGCGCCAATCTAACAGACAATAACTTCTAATGGATAAAGCCTATGTTTAATATGGCTACGACGCATACCGATTGGTTGCTATTAATAACCGACCTATCATACTTATGCTTTCAACGTATGACAGCCTCGTTTTGAAATTTGCGAAAAAAGCTTGAACGTTGCAGTTGGTGGTGGTGGTGGTGGCTGTGTTGGTGGTGGTAGTGGTGGTGACTGTGGTGGTGACTGTGGTAGTGACTTTGATGGTGGTGACTGTGGTGGTGGTGGTGGTGGTAGTGGTGGTGGTGTTGTAGGTGGTTGTGGTTGTGGTGGTGGTGGTGGTGGTGACTGTGGTGGTTGTGGTGGTGACTTTGATGGTGGTGACTTTGGTGGTGGTGGTGGTGGCTGTGGTGGTGGTGGTGGTGGTTGTGGTGGTGGTGACTGTGGTGGTTGTGGTCGTGACTTTGATGGTGGTGACATTGGTGGTGGTGGTGGTGGCTGTGGTGGTGGTGGGTGGTGGTGGTGGCTGTGGTGGTGGTGGTGGTGGCTGTGGTGGTGGTGGTGACTGTGGTGGTGATGGTGTTGACTGTACAAGTTTGTAAGAATGACCAAGCTGCAGACTCTTGAAACGAAAATGAATAGATGCTCAGACTGTAATGTCTGGTTCTCCAGACGTGATGCTTTGTTAAGGCACCAACGCAATACGCACGGTAGTGGGATAGTTCCACAATCAGACATGACAAACAGCATTACCTTTCAGCATCCGTTTTCTATGGTGGTGACTGGCCCTAGCGGAAGCGGTAAAACGGAATGGACTAGAAAATTACTCCTATCCGACCTCATATACCCTCTACCTGAGCGTATCATATGGTGTTTTGGTCAGTGGCAAAGACTGTACGACGACTTACAGCGCAGTCTTCCTCAGATAGAATTTGTACACGGTATACCGGACAACCTGACCAGCTCCGACTATGTCGATACCCGCAACAGGAACGTACTGGTTTTTGACGATTTGATGACCGAGGCTAAATGCGACCAAAGAATCGCCGACCTCTTTACCAAGGGGAGCCATCACAGAAACTTGTCCGTCGTATATCTCACTTAGAATCTATTTCCACAAGGAAAAGCTTGTAGAGACATCGCGTTGAACACTCAATACCTCGTCCTTTTCAATAACCCCATCGACAGACAACAAGTGGCGACGTTGGCGAGAAGAATTTACCCAGCATCCAACTCTACGTTTATGAAACGCTTCAAACAGGCCACGAGTCAGCCTTACGGGTACCTGATTGTCGACCTAAAACCGAGCACATCCGAACAAGAGCGTTTACGCAGTGACATATTTCCGGTAGAAAATAAGCGGAAATTAAAGGTATCCGAAGAGTCTGATATAAATGATAAAGACAGCGAGGATGACAGTGAATCGATAAGTGACGTTTACGACACGCGTTACCCCTTTATGGGACCTCATGGTAAACGTGTCAAAGATGAACTGTCAGAAGACCGCCTGCGTCTAGAAATATGGGAGAGGAGGTTTAAGGAACCTCTAAGGCAATCGAATGCAGAGCGATTCAAAGACAGGATTGATAGCTACATCGAAGAAGGAAATGCTCCCGAGGAAGCGTATCATCGTGCAGCAAACGAGGACTTGCCCCACCTCAGGAAAAGACTAAGACACGATTACGCTAGGTTTCTAATGGATTATCACCAGTTGCAAAAGGATTCTATTCAGCGGCAGATTCTACAGTCGGCTCAAATTTTAAGAATACAGCATGACATGAATTTCGACGAATCCATCCTGCAAGCCGTAAAACTGAGAAAAGATTTGTTTACCGGCGTATGGCCCGACCATGTCTTGACGGAAAACGATGAAGACCAGGAATCTGAAGACGAATGAAACATACGTAAGAAAGGTAAATCAACGCTATATTTCGAGAAAAAAAAGATAGGTTCGATCGAAGTGTACGACGTGAAACTGGATAAATGGGTATCCTATATTCCGGACTACGAAGCGTGGTACCAGCATTTCAAAGACTTGAGCGAGGGCTACGTACAGCCCGATTACATGAGACGGTACATAGTAGGTAGCGGTAGAAGAAACCGGCAAGAAACTGGTGTGTGGGAATGTGTGGCGGCGGTAAAACGTCTCTCTGCCCTACATCATAGTGTAGATTATATTTTCTTGTCCTTTGGGATCATTGATTCCACTGTGGAAATTTGAAAATATCTGAGGGTCACTGATGAAGCCTAATTGGCCGAAACAAGCTAGTCTGGCCCAGAAAACATGCGCACTCCATATTTTTCACTTCTGTAGTGTATTCCTTGCTCCCAAAGGATAACCCTTTTATAGAACATATTTCTAAAAGAATGGGAAGATCAACGGCGAAAAGAAATAGAAACGCGGGAACTGCAAAAACCCGTGGTGAAACTGGTCACTCCCGTGGCTCAAGCGGTCGAAATGGCAAAGTCAGATCTAGCTCGATTGCAAAAGGAGCATAAGGGCGAGACCTCTGATCGTAAGAAAACAAGAGTAAAAAGCGGACAATTGGTAGACTGGACAACCTTTAAATATTAAGCGACGATGAACAGCGATCAACTGTCTCGTATACTTTCTGGATACCCCGTTACTATCTGCTCAGCGGACCAAATTAAGAAACGAAGGGGGAGGTTCGTCATTTCCAACACGGCCACTAGTAAAGAAAGAGGGGAGCACTGGGTAACTTTTTATTTCCCCGTGCGCGGACGGTACGAATTTTTCGATTCAGTAGGAAACGATCCTAGAGATTACGGCGTTAGATTTGAAGAGTTACTCGATAAACCCTACTTGATGAACGAACTACAACTCCAACAGTCCTGGTCTAACGTATGCGGACTATACTGCGCGTACTACGTAATGAAGAGATCTCGAGGAAAATCGATGAGAGACATTATCAAAGAATTCAGTCCACGCCGAAAGAAGCTCAACGACCGCATGATTGTGTCAAAAATGAAAAGAATGCTTACGAAAATTAAATGAAATGGAGGTGGGGTGCTAATGCTTGGATGACCCAAGGTCAGTCGTATCCAGCCCCCGCCCTTAACAACCGAATTATGGCGCCGATCAGTTCGCGGACTGTTACAGAACGCTGATGCTGTTCGGGAACGATATCAATGTGAGCGGAGAAGTACGGATTCTGTCTCTATGTCCTGGACGTCGATCCTTACTACTCTAAGAGGAAAGGTCATTGTAGGTTAGAACTCGGGTTTGCCAATCCCTTACCGGAGAGCGTTACCTTTATTATGTACGCATCCTTTCCAGAAATTCTACGCATCGATCAGTCACGATCGGTGTATGTTCGATAATTCGTAAAAAGGAGTCACCCCTCCACCTTGTAGATGAGCCTGTATATAGAAGACCCCCGTGCCCTAGGACGTGACGCTACCTTCCCGTGGTCTAGGGCGTTTCTACTAAACGCGTCACCTCATCCTGCCTATGGCGGCCATCTTGGTCTCAACTCCGCATCGAGAGCGACCCCCGCGAGGTCAACCCGGGTCAAAATGGCGGCCATCTTGTCGACCGGTTGTGACGTCATTGGGGCCAAAGTGTCCCGTATACTACTATCATTTGAGAGGGAAGTCACAAGGAACCTACATGACAAATATATGAATGCTCTATCGCAACTGGTTCAAAAGTTATGGCCAATGCTATTTTTTACTTTAACGTAGGTCACAGGTCAAGGTCACAGGACAGTTTTTTGTATGTGTTAGAAGCCCTTCCAAAAAGGACACTTTATTCCAAATATGACACTCTATCTCAAAACAGTTGAAATATTACCAATGCTTTTATTTTCTTGTTTGATTTGATTTGAGGTTTAACATCCACGTCAAAATTGTAAAGGTCATTTTGGAGACGTTGCTTCCAATTTTGTGGGACTTTTACCTGAAGTTAAGATGAAAATGACATCTCAAGCCCTGCCGCCAAATGAAACCAATAGGGTTTATATGCATAAACAGCCCAATTCACACAACTTTTCCTGCGCAGGCTTAGGGAGCTCTAACGGGTTTACCAGTACCCATGTGCAGTCTGTTTCTGACAGCTCTGTGTGAAAGCATCATGCAGCGCAATCTATTTCTTCAAGCCCCGATGGGCTTATACTTCATACTACGAGTCCTGAAATTCATCTAAAAGCGTTATCCATGACTTCTGTGTCGTTTACTTACACAACTTATCCAGTTTTCGTCCAGAAATGAGCGAAATAAGCAGTCTTGCGGTATTTACTTACTTTACTTAGAACAGCCACCAGTTTTTTTTTGCCTCACCAGAAATTAGGCAAACTCACCTAGTCTTTCTAACACTTTTAGGTGGCTTTCAATGCATTTAGGTATTAGCTTAGATCTATACAAATTATTTCTATATGATTTGGTGAAGATATACATAACGGTTTCTTGGCAAACCGGGGTGAAAGGGTGAAAATCCCGCGGGATTTTTGAAAATCCCGCAGGATTAAAATAATCCCGCGGGATTTTTTCTCCACTCCCGCGGGATTAAAATCCCATAAAAATATCAGGGATTTTTCTCCCACGGGAGAATTTCAAAATTTTAAATCTTGCTTTTAACTATCAAAATGGACCTACTTAACATTAAAATACATGCACAAAAAATATGGCTGCTCCTGCTCTAATTTCAATTTCTCCCGCGGGATTTTTCTCCCATGGGATTTTTTACAGAGAAAAATCCCGCGGGATTTTTTAATTTTTTAAAATGCTCTGGAATGAAGGTGTAATATATCTTTTCTATTAATAAGGTCAATTAGAGAAGCTTACAATGAGTAAAGCATGAATATAACTATTTTAAAAAAATCCCACGGGATTTTAATCCCATGGGATTTTTATCCCATAATCGAAAATGGGATTTTTCTCCCGTGGGATTTCACTAATTTCCAATTTCCAATAAATCTGCTTTGTTTGGACAAAGCTATAATAATTTTGTCCATTTATGTATAAAACATGCATAATTATTGGTTTAAAGTAACTAATATTGGCTCCATTGAAATTAACTCCCGCGGGATTTTTATCCCATTTCAGAGCACAGGATTTAAATCCTGTGGGATTATTTTATTTCTTTCGTTTTCTTTTTTTGCTGTTAACCCATTTTGTACCAGAAACCCCCAAACGGGTACCCTGGCAAACAGTGCAGGCCCAGATCAGACGCCGCAAAAAGTGGCGTCTGATCAGGGCCTACATGGTTTGTGAAAAGTTAAGATATTTTCAAAGTAAGTTTTAAAGAAATAAAGAAAACACAGCCTGACGCCCCTTAATTTTTGGAATGGACTCCTGGTATATATAAGGAGGAAGATTCCATTTGGTACAAAAAGGGTTAAAATTTAAGAACAATGTAAGAAAATCAGACTTCAGGTCCTTCTTTCCAGTTAGTGGATTGGCCTTTCTCAGCTTTTAGTGTAAATTCTGACTTTCTTTGTCCGCATCAGGTCAACACCCCATCAAAACACTTCTTTAATAATAGAAGCCTATAAGATACAGAAACTCCTGTAGCCACCGCAAGCTTTGAACAGACTGAGTGAACTAAAATGGCTGATTAGAGTTGTTTTTTGTTTGTTTGTTTTTTGCCATTACTGTAAAAATCCTAAACATTCAAACACAGCCAGGAATTTTCTTTCTTTCTTTTCTTTCTATATATACTGCCATACGCCCTCGCGGACATTCTAGGCAGGTGTATATTACATACACTCCAGTTTTGCAGGATGAAAGCCTACACAATAATCATGTAATTATGGTAGGGTTCTTTAACCTGAACAGGGGATGGTTCTCCCTGCACAGGGGGCCTCCAGTTAACGTCCCGATCCGAAGGACGGTGCACTTAATGACATTCATCCCTGCAAATGATGCCAATGGAGCGTGTTCGGACACCGAAATTTTATCGCCGCTGCCGGGGATCGAACCCGGGACCTCTAGCATCAGAGGCAAGTGCACTAACCACTGAGCTATCACGCTCCACATATTGCTGTAATATTCTCCTAAAATTTTAACAAATTTGTTTCATGATCCAGCAGGGGGGTCCAAAAGGAACAGATAGAATGGCAAATAGTGTTGACACTGATCAGACTGCTTCAGGAGCAGTCTGATCTGGGTCTGCGCCTATCTGTACCAATACTTAGGATTATTATGGTACCAGGTTTTCTTTCAGAGTTGCTAAATAATGAAATAGATTTTATTGCATATTGCTATATGATCAGCCTTAGCAATGTGCTTTATGGACAGCCTTGATACAAAGCATCTTCATCACATTACAATAATATATATCCATGTCCTAAAACTTCATTTTATATCACACTCCAATGAATTTCATTTTTTATTTTTCTGGTCTATATAGTAAAAACATATGTTGTGGGTGCTCTGTAGTACTGCCTCATCAATTTAGTTCTAATGAGTACCCACAATCTATGTTTTTGAGCAAAAAGAAGGAGAACAAATTAAACTCTAATTTACAGAACCCTGGTTTTCTTTACGAGGTAGGGTTTAGAGGGGTGTCCATTACACAGGCTTGTTGATCTGATGCGGACAAAGAAAGTCAGAGTTTACCATAAAAATTCTAAGAACTAGAGCTGTCAGTGAAACTGACTAGGGCCCCGGCAGCGCTATCAGAAATTTGTGGACGGACAGACGGACGGACAGACAGACGGACAGACAGAGTGATTACTATAGGGCACCCACACTTTCAGTGCGGGGCCCTAATTAGGACACCTTGAGGACTTGCTGTAATTCTCCAAAAATTTAAAAAAAAAATGTTTAACAATCCAGCAAGGAGTCAAAGAAGTGCCACTCGAATGGCAAACAGTTTGAATACAGCAAGGAGTCAAAGAAGTGCATCTCAATGGCAAACAGGGTAGACCATGATCAAACTGAATGAGCAGTCTGATCTGGGTCCACAGTTTGCCAAGCCTGTCTGTCCCAATACTTATGATCAGTACAGTATCCATGCTTGTTATAGACACCTCTGAAGACACAATAATAGCAGGCGCGACAATAAAATTAATCAATTCATTAACGAGATAAGAGTGCAGACAAGCCATTTTTCGCCCAAAATTGTCTGTTTGTTTTTTTTTTTTGGGGGGGGGGGGGGGGGCTGTGACCTAAAAAAAAGGTCAAGGTCTTCCAATTACTAATTAAATCTGCATTATGTTGTAATGATGCATTGTACCAAGTTTGAATAAAATTTATCATCTTGTTAATGTGATAGTGTATACAAACCATTTTTGGCAAAAAATTGACAGTTTTTTTTTTTTTTTTTTTTTTTTTTTTTGGGGGGGGGGGGTGCTGTGACCTTGAAAAAAAGGTCAAGGTCATCCAATATCTAATTAAATCTGCATTATGTTGTAATGATGTATTGTAACAAGTTTGAATAGAATTATTCAACTCGTTAATAAGATGGAGTGTATACAAACCATTTTTGGCAAAAAATTGACAGTTTTTTTTTTGGGGGGGGGGTGGGTGGGGGGGGGGGGGGCTGTGACCTTGAAAAAAAGGTATGTTGCAATAATGATATATTGCAAAAAAGTTTGACAAACATTAATCAATTTGTTAATGGGATTGAGCCATTTTTGGCCCCAAACTGACTTTTTGAGGGGTCTGTGGCCTTGAAAAAAAAGGTCAACGTCAAATCTGGGGTATGTTGTAATGATATATATTGTACCAAGTTTAACTAAAATTAATCAATTTGTTAATGATAGAGTTCAGACAAGCCATTTTGGCCCCAAATGACTGTTTTGGGGGCCTGTGACCTTGAAAAAGCTAGGTCAAGGTCATCATAACCTAATGACTGTTTGCCCCCATCCTATTGATGTTACTGTACGCAAGTTTGGTCATAATCCACCCATAGGTTCAGGAGTTATAGTGCTTCAAACAGGCTATGCCAATGAAAATGGGATCCGCACAAAAAAACAATGTCCCCCTCCCCTCTGATAGGGGGGGGGGGGGGGGGGGGGCATAAATATTTTGCAAGAAGATTGTCACCTTGTTAAATTTATAACAAAACTAACAAACTTTTATAAACCAATGTTCAGAAAAGTCTAACCACTAGTCATTACTGTAAAATATGACTGTCTGAAAACATATTTCCAAAAAAATATTGAAACAATCTAGTTTTTGGTCATTCGACCCAAAGTTACTAACTTTCCATGTAACTATTGTTGACCATGTAAAAAAAATGCAGGTACTGATTATTTACAGCAGTGCTTGTCTTATTGTGACATCTGAGTGATGTGTAAAAAAGAAAAATCTGAGCTCCTGTATTGGGTTTATATTTAATTTAGCAAATGGTGTAGACCCAGATCAGACACAGCAGAATGCAGCATATGATCAGGGTCTACTGTTTGCTTCAAGTACAGAAATTTAAAGATTAAACAAAACACACTAAGTCCCCAATGCAGGCCCGGCTTCCCAATCTACAATCAACCCACAAGTACTGTCAGTGCTTTGATTGTGAAAAGACCTTGTATTGATTCGGATTGCTGATTATAAAACCATGTTATGGTTAAGTGTATCTGGATCTTTCACTGTTTGCTCATTCACATATATCAATTTATATTCCAAAATTTGGAGAAATTCTGCCAAACATTTTTTCCATAATATGCTGGTGCAGTTACTCTGGGCAGGATTAGCCTCAAGATTCCAACAATTAACCACATGCTTTGCAAGCTTTTAGATACCATTCAGATGACTTGAGTAATCTTGAGATCTCACTGTCCATTTTTTTTTCTAATGAAACAATCCTCTTTACAAGTTAATATCTACAAGGCGACTTATTGATCACATTTACTTCCAAAAAAAAAAAAAAAAAAAAAACCCTTTAATTTGAGTAACTGAATACTTTTGTAAGATTTTCTATTCATATTTAATCTTTTTTTGTACCAAATGGAATCTTCCTCATTATATTTAGCAGGAGTTCATTCCAAAATTTAGGGGTGTCAGGTTGTTTTTTTATTCAAAATTTATTTGGAAAATGGCTTCCAAATTTTCGCAAACAGTGTAGGCCCTGTTTGCCAGAGTACCCGTATTGGGGTTTCTGGTACTAAATGGGTTAAGGATACACCAGATACACATTCTTCTGGGAGGGAAACACTACTATTAGTGACTTTCTGCATGCTTTTATGTTCACTACTCCTATTCAGCTACTCTGACAATGGGCTCTTTTTTTCAAAGGAAAGAATTTGCTCCTAAGGAGCAAATTCTTTCCTTTAAAAGTTGGCCCTAAAAAGGAGGCAAACATTTTTGGTGGAGTCTGTGCCCTTTGCAAAATATGCAATTTATTTCTTTTCGTCAGTGCTTCCAATCATTTCATTATTGAAGTGCTCCTTTGCACTTGTCACCTGTCACTGCTTGCAACGCAGGCAGCACTGCTATCTTCCTCAACATGTTTTTGCTGACATCTTGGTTTCAGAAATCATTAAACTTGTACTATAATGAAATCCATGGAAGAAATCTGTAAAATATTCATAGGAATCTATTAATTTTCCCTTGGCCTAGTTTATCAAGGGCAGTAACTCGAGTATGATCAGAAAGCCATCCATTCTCTCTGGCTTACAATATTAAATGTATTCATGTGTCTATGTCCCCGTAATTTTCATCAACAGTTATTAGTATCTGATATTACATGATTCCTCATTCTCATCTTTTGTGATTCCTCAGTCAAATCTTTCTTGATTCTTCATTTATGATATAATATCCATCATGTGTTGTTCATTTCAAGCTTTCTGAAGATATATCTACTTTCTGTTATTCTTTCCCGCTCTCCTGGTCAAGCACGAAATTATTGTTAAATCGTGTGAACCACAAAACGATGGCCAGAATCTTCACTGATTGATGGACTAGGTCAGACTAGGCTCAGTACATTTTGATCAAGCCACACTGAACACATATGCTTAATGTAATTCAGCTTTATCATGTGTGGCATTATTGCCTTTAATGAAGTAAGGATCCTTCATGTGTAGATGTAAAACTGGAAGTGACTGAAAGGGAAAAGAAGAGTATTCAGTTAATAACTTAATATTATGCTATCATCTGTCTAGGCCCCTGCCCATTCGCGCTTGGAGAAATAGATCTGGCTGCATGGTGTTTCCACGCAAAGTGGAAACTGACCACACCTGAGAATACCTAATAGAACAAGAGGGCCATGATGGCCCTGGAGTGCTCGCCTGATCCATAGAGTAACAAGTGGGCCCCGGGTAGGGCCATTATTGACCCCAGGGCTATAATGTGCATAATGTTGAGAGAGGTCTAAAAAGGTGAAGCTTCATACCAAATATCAACAAACGCTATAATTTGAACAATCTTGGCAAAGGTCCACTAGATGAAGCTACGTACACGCCAAATATCAAAGACCTGAGCCTTGCAGTTTCAGAGAAGGTGTTTTTTTATAGATATTCTCTACATACGCCTATGTAAAACCAAATGGCCCTGGGGCGGGGGCATTTTTGGCCTCAGAGCTATATTTTAAACAATCTTGATAGAGGTCCACTAGATGAAGCTTCACACCAAATATCAAAGACCTGTGCTTGTTGTTTCAGAGCAGAAGATTTTTAAAGGTTTTTCCAATAAAAGCCCATGTAAAACCAAAGGGTCCTTGGCCGGGGCATTTTTGGCCCCAGGACTATAATTTGAACAATCTTGGTAGGGGTCCACTAGTTGAAGCTTATCTCCATATGTCTATGTAAAATCAAAGGGTCCCAGGGCGGGGGCATTTGTGGCCCGAGGGCTATAATTTGAACAATCTTGGTAGAGATCCACTAGATGAAGCTCCATACCAAATATCAAAGACACGGACCTTGCAGTTTGACCAGTTTCAGAGAAGATTTTTAAAGATTTCCCAATATAAGTCTATGTAAAACCAAAGGGTCTCTGGTTGGGGGCATTTTTTGGCCCCAGGGCTATTATAATTTGAACAGTCTTGATAGAGGTCCACTAGAATGGAAATTTCACACCAAATATCAAAGACCTAGGCCTTGTGGTTTCACAGAATAAGCTTTTTAAAGATTGTCCTTATATAAGCCAATGTAAAACCAAAGGGCCACGGGGCCGGGGCATTTTTGGTCCCAGCACTATTATTTTAACAATCTTGGTAGGGGTCCACTAGATGCAGCTTCATACCACAGTTCAAAGACCCAGGGCCTTGCGGTTTCAGAGAAGAAGATTTTTAAAGGTTTTCCCTATATAAGCCCATGTAAAACCAAAGGGCCAGGGGGCTGGGGCATTTTTAGCCCCAGCACTATAATTTTAACAGTCTTGGTAGGGGTCCACTAGATGAAGCTTCATACCAATTATCAAAGACCTGGGCCTTGCTGTTTCAGAGAAGAAGATTTTTAAAGGTTTTCCCTATATAAGCGTATGTAAAATCAAAGGGCCCCTGGGCATGGGCATTTTTGGCCCCAGCACTATAATTTGAACAATCTTGGTAGGGGTCCACCAGATGAAGCTTCATACCAAATAACAAAGACCGGGGCCTTGCCGTTTCAGGGAAGAAGATTTTTAAAGATTTTTCCCTATATAATTCTATGTAAAACCAAAGGGACCCGTCCGGGCAGGGGCATTTTTGGTCCCAGCACTATAATTTGAATACTCTTGGTAGGGGTCCACTAGATGAAGCTTCATACCAAATATCAAAGACCTGGGCCTTGTGGTTTCAGAGAAGATTTTTTTTTTAAAGTTTTCTGTGTACAAATCTATTTTTGGCTCCTGTGACCTAGATGTGCAACGGACCGGAACCATTTGAACAACTTTGAAAGGGGGCCACCTAAAGATCATAATACTGAAGTTTGGTCAAAACCCGATCAGTGGTTTAGGAGGAGATGTCGTTTGAAGAAAAAGTTGACGCACTGACGAATGCACGCATGCACGGACGACAAAAAGTGATCCCAAAAGCTCACCTCGTCACTACGTGACGGTGAGCAAAAATAAATTGTAGGGTAACAAATGCAAATAAAAATCCAAAATACCCAATTCATACTGACATATACTTGCATATTGCCATCCCCACCCATGGGGGCTTGAAGAAATAGATGGGCTACATGTTCCACGCAGAGCTGAATCTGACCGCACACGAGTTCTGGTAAACCGCTTAGTGGATCTAAGCATGCCCAGGCAAAGCGGTGGGAGTCGGACCGTCCATGCTTATAAACCATATTGATTTCATTGGTCAACAGGGCTTGAGATGACATTTCATCTCATTGTCGGGTAATAGTCCCACAAAATTGGAAGCATTGTCTCCAAAATGACCTATACAGTGTTGGCAAGGATGTTAAACATCAAATTAAACAAACAAACTTGCATATGAATCTTTGAATTCAGAACAGTTTGTTCTTCAATATTACCAAGGCGGGAATTCTCTCAACTTCTTTCACACTTGATACACAACTGTTTAAGCACAAAACACTACAAGATCCTTTTAAGCCTCTGTCAAGTTGTTAACCCATTTTGTACTGGAAACCCCAAAACAGATAGTTGGCAAACAGTGCAAGCCCAGATCAGACGCCGCAGAAAGCAGCATACGATCTGGGCCTACACTTTTCCCAAAATTCCAGACAATTAACCCATTTAGTACCGGAAACCACAAAACGGGTACCAGGGCAAACAGTGCAAGCCCAGAATGCGGCTTCTGATCAGGGCCTACACTGTTTGAGGAAAGTAAAGCCATTTTCCAAATAAATTTTGAAGGTAAAAAAACAACCTGACACCCCTTAATTTTGAAATGGACTCCTGGTATACAAAAGGAGGTGTCCACTAGATGCAGCTTCATACCAAATATCAAAGACCTTGGCCTTGTGGTTTCAGAGAAGAAGATTTTTAACGGTTTTCCCTATATAAACCGATGTAATACCAAAGGGCCCCGGGGCGGGGGCATTTTTTGCCCCAGGGCTATAATTTGAACAAACTTGGTAGAGGTCCACAAAATGAAGCTTCATACCAAATATCAAAGCCCTGGGCCTTGTGGTTTCAGAAAAGAAGATTTTTAAAGGTTTTCCCTATATAAACAAATGTAAAACCGAAGGGCCCCGAGGCGGGCCATTTTTGATCTCAGAGGCATAATTTGAGCAATCTTGGTAGAGGTCCATTAAATGAAGTGTCATACCAAATATCAAAGACCTGGGCCTTGCGGTTTCAGAGAAGAAGAATTTTTAAGAATTTCCCTCTATTAAGACCATGTAAAACCAAAGGGCCCCGGAGGGGGGAGGGGCGCATTTTTGGCCCCAGCACTAATTTGAACAATCTTGGTAGGGGTCCACTAGATGAAGCATCATACCAAATATCAAAGAAATTGGCCTTGTGGTTTCAGAGAAGATTTTTAAAGAGTTTCCCAATAGATATAAGCCCATGTAAAACCAAAGGGCCCTGGGGCGGGGGCATTTTTGGCCCTAGCACTATAATTTGAACAACCTTGGTAGGGGTCCACTAGATGAAGCTTCATACCAAATATCAAAGACCTGGGCCTTACGGTTTCAGAGAAGAAGATTTTTAAAGCATTTCCCTATATAATCCCATGTAAAACCAAAGGGCCCCGGGGCGGGGGCATTTTTGGCCCCAGCACTATAATTTGAACAATCTTGGAAGGGATCCACTAGATGAAGCTTCATACCAAATATCAAAGACCTGGGTCTTGTGGTTTCAGAGAAGAAGATTTTTTAAGTTTTTGGTGAAAAATAAAATCTTTTTTTGGCTCCTATGACCTAGATGTGCAACGCTGGCCGGAACCATTTGAACAACTTTGAAAGGGGACCACCTAAGGATCATTCCTGTGAAGTTTGGTCAAAATCTGATCAGTGGTTTAGGAGATGTCATTTGAAGAAATTGTTTACGGACGGACTTATGAGACGTACATTCTGGGGTTCCCCATGTTAACTCTATGGAGACTATAACCCTATAATGTAGATGTGTACAGCCACTAACCCCATAATGACACAAATTTTAACCCCATAACACAAACATTTACGGAATAAACCTCATTAGGTATGAAAAGTACAGAACATAAACCCCATTAATATGTATCTTGGGCATGTACGCACTGACGCACGCACGGACGAGGGACAACAAGTGATCACAAAAGCTCACCTGTCACGTAATAAAATGGTAAGCAGATGACTCATGTCCCATATAATTTTTTTATTGTTTCTAGTCAATCATGTTGGTGCTAGCTCAAAACATGGATGATGATCAGCACATTTAAAATTTGTTAATTTACTTACATAACCATCTTTTTAACGTCCCCATCAACACTTTATATAGGTCATTTTGGGGACGTTGCTTCCAATTTTGTGGGTCTTTTACCTAACAATGAGATGAAAAGACATCTCAAGCCCTGTTGCCCAATGAAACCAATAGGGTTTATAAGCATGGACTCGCACCGCTTTTCCTGGGCAGGCTTAGCCCCTCTAACCAGTTTATCAGTAATCATGGGCAGTCAGTTTCAGCTCTGCTTGGAAGCATCATGCAGCCCATCTTTTTCTTCAAGCCAAGATATGCGGGGGCCGTTACATTACCTTGGCTAACGTGACAAGGTAATGTTTGTTTGTTTGATTGCGGTTTAACATCAACACTTTTTATGTTATTCTGGAGATGCTGCTTCCTATTTTGTTGCCCTTTAAGCTGATATCAAGATGAAATGGCATCTCATTCGCTGTCCAATGATATGAATACCCTGGTTTATTTGCATGGATGGTCCAAATACCTGAGCACTGGCTTTTCCAGGCTTTAGCTAGATGTTCTAAGCAGTTTACCATGGAGTAATTATGTGTGGTTGGTTTCAGCTTTGCGTGGAAGCTTTTGTTTGTTTGATTTGAGGTTTTACCTTTACGTCCCTGGCCTCAGTAGCACAGTCAGATGCGCGTCTGACTGGTGATCAGAGGATGCAGGTTCGATTCCTGCTGGGGTCAGCAACATTCTTTCGTGGAGATTGATCATGAAATCTTTTCTACGGTCATTCTCTCCCTTCCGCTGATTCAAGAAGGGCAGTTGTCAGTTTCTGGCAAAATAATGTGCACTGTACTGGTTAATCACTTCCATATAAGCCTGCCCAGGAACAGTGTGGATAGGTAAACTGACCGGCTCAAAAATGACCTAAATAGTGTTGTCTGGGCCATTAAACTCCAATTCAAACAAACAAAAATTAACCCCATGTCAACACTAGGTCATTTTGGAGACGATACTTCCAATTTGGTGGGGCTTTTACCAGACATTGAGATGAAATGACATCTCAGCCCTGTCGCCAAATGAAACCAATATATAGGGACTTTGGTTTATATGCATGGAAGGTCCTACTCATACCACTTTAGGCATGTCCTCTAAGTAGTTTTACCAGTATTAAGTGCTGTCGGTTTCAGCTCTGCCTGGAAGCATTGTGCAGCCCATCTAGCTATTTATTCAAGCCCTGATGGGCCTGAGCGGCATCATGCAATTTACATCACAGGGACACAGTCCATACTGATTTTGCTCTTCTAGAATGAAATATATCTATCTATCCATCTTCTTATACTGAGTCGGTCATACCTGGCCATTACCTCAGTTGATTGGGTGGCTAAATTTAGAATTTAGCTGAAAAAAAAAAAAAAAAAAGAGAGGCACTTCATGGATGCGTCCTTAAAACTATTTACAATCTGCATAACAGAGGTATCCTAAAACATATAAAAAATATAAGCGTACTAGTATATACAGTGTATATATACACTGTATATACTAGTTGGCTTATATTTCATTCTACACTGTATATATATACTAGTATGCTTATATTTCATTCTACACTGTATATACTAGTATGCTTATATTTCATTCTAGAAGAGCAAAATCAGTATGCACTGTGTCCCTGTGATTACATAATGCAATATTTTCAAATAATCTGATAATATATATATATATTATTGATAAAATTCTATCTGATTAATTCTGGCCGAAATGACGCGGGCTGAAAGGAGCGTGATAGCTCAGTGGTAAGTGCACTTGCTGAAAAAAAGAAAAAAAAGAGAGGCACTTCATGGATGCGTCCTTAAAACTATTTACAATCTGCATAACAGAGGTATCCTAAAACATATAAAAAATATAAGCGTACTAGTATATACAGTGTATATATACACTGTATATACTAGTTGGCTTATATTTCATTCTACACTGTATATATATACTAGTATGCTTATATTTCATTCTACACTGTATATACTAGTATGCTTATATTTCATTCTAGAAGAGCAAAATCAGTATGCACTGTGTCCCTGTGATTACATAATGCAATATTTTCAAATAATCTGATAATATATATATATATTATTGATAAAATTCTATCTGATTAATTCTGGCCGAAATGACGCGGGCTGAAAGGAGCGTGATAGCTCAGTGGTAAGTGCACTTGCCTCTGATGCTAGAGGTCCCGGGTTCGATCCCCGGCAGCGGCGATAAAATTTCGGTGTCCGAACACGCTCCATTGGCATCATTTGCAGGGATGAATGTCATAAAGTGCACCGTCCTTCGGATCAGGACGTTAACTGGAGGCCCCCTGTGCAAGGAGAACCATCCCCTCTGCAGGTTAAAGATCCCTACCGTAATTACATGATTACTGTGTAGGCTTTCATCCTGCAAAACCTGGAGTGTATGTAATATACACCTGCGGTAATGGTCAAATATGACCGACGCAGTATCAGAAGATAGATAGATAGACCCAACGATATATGCCTAAATGACCAAAGTCCAAATTTAGGCCGAAACTACCCGGGCCGAAACCACCGTGCCTTATGACTAGAAATCCATGTCAATGTGGATTACTAGAAATGACAATAAATCGATGTTATTCACCTGTGTCAGGATCTGCACATCTCCTTTGTGGGCCTCCTTTGTTATGTTTTATGAGGCATTTTACAGTTACCCAATTTTTTTTTTTTTTTTTTCTTCAGATAATTCTATCTCGGAATATTTCGGTACTTTCCGGACAGCTTCCGATTAGTTGGGTTCACCTAAATTGCCCGAGGGTGGCAAACTAGATCTACGCGTTGTCTTGGTTCTTTCATTCTTCACAGAAGCTTGAAGTTTTTCTTGTTTGTCTTTAAAATCTTACTTTACGATTTTATTAAAAATCGTAAAGACTGTGAAAAATAGAAGTGAAGGCAATGATCAAGAATCTATACAATTAATTAACCCTCACCTCCCAACAGAGACAAAAAAAAAAAAAAAAAAAAATGTATAACCTGTGGATTCTTTTTCCTTTCTTTTACGTTTCAATCCATACTAAGTTGTTTTACTCTGCTGGTGATGTTTGCTCTAAACAATTCGTGGTTGTTGTTGGGGTGATCTCTATTCTATTCTGTTCTGTTTTGTTCAGCTTGTAATTGTAACTGAACCAGTCTACAATAAAAACCCGGATATTCCTTCTTCTTCCGGTTAAAAACAAACCGACGATTGTTGATATTTTTCTTACAATTATTTCCATATTTGTGCCTCCATCATGGCAGAGTCGTTAAGCTTAACAGGTTATGGGCCCAGTCACAACCAGGGACGATACTCTCGACTCATTTTCGATGGAGATGAAAGACATTATGAACAGTGGGAGGTGAAATTTCTTGGTTACATGAAACTGAGGAAATTGAAAGCTACCATTTTGGCGCCTGAAAATGAGGAAGTCGATGAAGACAAAAATGAGGAAGCATATGCAGAATTGATACAATATCTGGACGAGAAGAGCCTTTCTTTAGTCATGAGAGATGCTGCAGATGATGGACGTAAGGCACTGGGTATTCTACGTGAGCACTACGCTGGTGTTGGCAAACCAAGAGTAATCAGTTTGTATACAGAATTGACTTCCCTTATTAAATCTAGTTGTGAAACAGTAACTGAATATGTTATTAGAGCCGAAACTGCTGCAGCATCCCTTAAAAACTGTGGTGAAAATATTACTGATAGTTTGCTGATTGCAATGGTTTTAAAAGGCCTTCCTGACTCATTCAAACCTTTTGTGGTAGTAGTTACCCAGAGCCAAGGCAAACAAACTTTTAGTGAATTCAAAGCCGCGTTAAGAAGTTTTGAGGACACTGAAAATGCAAGAACAGCTGGTGATGATTCTGTTATGCGGTTGAGAGCAAGTAATGCCATGCCTGGTGGTCAGTCTAGACTGCCAAAGGACCTTAAATGCTATAATTGTGGAGGAAATCATTTTGCTCGTGAATGCTCCAAGAGCAAGAAGAAACTTGGTGCAACCATTGCCAAAGTTCTAGTCATAGCGACCAGGCCTGCAGAAAGCAGAAGGAACTAAGAGGAAAAGGACGTGAAGATAGATTCAATACAGCATTTGACTACACGGCAGACGATGAACACTCTTTCACTTTTAAGATTACATCGGGAGAAACTGGTGCATATCGAAGTAACTCAGTTTTAGTCGATTGTGGGGCCACAGCCCATATTATTACTGACGAAGCCAAATTCATGCGGTTTGATGATACGTTTAATGGGGACAAACATTTTATGGAATTAGCTGATGGGACATGAGCAAACAATGTTGCAGTGAAGAGGGGAGATGCACGAATCACCCCGGTTCCCCTTAATAGCGAAAAGGACTCCTTTTCGTGAAAAGGAGTCCTTTTCGCGAAAAGGACTTTACCCTAAATAGCGGAAAGGACTTTTTTTTCTAAAGGATCCATATTATGAATATAAATTAATTATTTAACATTTTGTTTAAGATTTTCGGCTTCGGTCTTGCGAAAATGATATATTTTCAGACTCTTTGATCCAAAAATTTTATTTTTATGCAATATTTTGCAAGTTCTGCTTTTGCATTTTTCTTTTGCATTATCCGCAGTCCCCGATAGCCGATGCACTGCAAGATAAAGAGAAAAAGTATATATGTTGTAGACCAGTCTTAGGAGAACACTTTTTGTCCTTTTTTATATTCCCTGTTTTCCGGACGGAAATAAAACACGGTCTTTTGAAAAAAAAAATATTGCACTGATGTAAGTACGGGCATGGGCTAATTATAAACTTCCACTTTCGTACAGACAAGGACAAAATTAAAATCAGAAGACATGTGTGGACGGAACAAACGGACGGGCGGACATGTACTAAATGAAAAAAAATCCTTTCTATCTCAACAATAGGTCATCACACGTTCACACTAAAACGTCTAACTCAGCATGAAAGAATCACGGCCCCCGCCCATAGGGTCTTGAAGAAATATATGGGCTGCATGATGCTTCCAAGCAGAGCTGAAACCGGCCCGCACACTAGTACTGGCAAACCGCTTAGAGGATCTAAGCCTGTCCAGGAACCGCGATGCGAGGCGGACCGTCCATGCTAATAAACGATATTGGTTTCATTGGGCGACAGGGCTTGAGATGTCATTTCATCTCAATGCCGGGTAAAGTCCAACAAAATTGAAAGGCAACGTCACCAAAATGACCTTTACAGTGTTGACGGGGACGTTAAACCTCAACATCAATCAATCAATCAATCAATCAATAATGCAGCCCAATCTATTTCTCCAAGCCCCGGTGGGCGGGTGCTATACATTAGCATCTTTCTCCTCCAAACATTGACGGGCGTAGTATAGCCATGACTTGCATGTCTGAAAAATACATCAATGGGCATGTGTATATGTGTTTGCGAGCGTGTGAGGGAGATGATGCCATTTTTCTGTGTTCATGTGCACCAGAAGAGAGAGTACCAGCGATATGCTGTCGTAATGATGCGGTTCCAACAAGTAGACATATCAACGACATAAAAGCGTTGCGCTTGTTCTGCTATTTTTCATATATACGATTCAAACATAGACCCTGGATGCTTGTTAAAACCGAAAGAAAATACACCGTTACAAAGCATTCATTTCCTTATCAAAGACTGCATGTGTTGGTTTTTCTCGTTTAGATACAAAATCTATATTGTGTATGCTTAATGACACGATTCAAACTAGAAATGCGATATCGATGGCACGCCGTCGCATATCCCCACGCCACTACATAATCGTACTCATCATGCCGTTCGCTTTGATATGTTACATGACCATGTTCTGGAAATTTTGATTTTGATCCCCCCCCCCGCAGGCCCCACCCCCTGGGCCCAGCCCTAGGGGTGTGATCAAAGTTACGAAAGTGTCATGCACTCCCCAGACCAAAGATCTATCAGTTGCCAAAGTTTCAAGTTTCTATCTATAACCGTCTAGGAGGAGCTATCCGGTAACACGGACGGACGACGAAGACAATTACAATATCCCCACTTTTTCTTCGAAAAGCGTGGGGATAGTGACTACCCACAATATACAGCGTTGCAAACAATACTTTTCCCCAGCAGAGTAAAGTTTTCAAAATAGAAGTGAAGGCAATGGTGATTCAAACATAGATTGTGGGTGCTAGTTAGAACTATGTTGGTGCTAGCTAGAACCACCTTTTTGCACGGGCAATCTATCGTTTGATGATAAATATCATGAATAGTGTTTGTTTGAATTGAGGTTTACGTCCCCGTCAATACTATTTAGGGCATTTATGCTTGGCTGTTTTCGAAGAAAACGACGAGGTATTGTCATAGCTCTGGCGTCGTCGTCGTCGTGGAAAAACTTGGACATTTTCGTCTGCGTCGTTGTCGTGCAAAAAGTTTGACATTTTGTAACTGAACATATTTACTTGAAACGCGGACTAGTTGTTCATTATGAAAAGGGGCTGCAGCCGAGCGTTGGCACCCGCATGCGGTGCTCTTGTTGATATGTTGCTTCCAATTTTGTGGAACTATTACCCGACTTTGAGATGAAATGATTTCTCAAGCCCCAACAAACCAAAAGGGTTTATATGCAGGGACGGTCCAACTCGCCCACTTTGCCTGGGCAGGCTTAGACCCTCTAAGCGTTTTAAATAGCTGTGTGTGTAAGTATCATGCAACCGAATCTATTTCTCCAAGCCCCGATGGGGGGAGGGGGGGGGGGGCGGATGAGTAGTGTACACTGTTACAAACCTATCTTTTCCCATCAAAGTGTCTTTCTTGTTAAAGTGTTCAAAAGAGCATTAGGTCCTTATATAGCTTATATAGCTGTCTAAAGTGCGAACAGTAAAGACTGATCGCGTAGATGTGCAGGCTGATCTGAGTCTTTGCTGCATGTACATGTGAATTATGGGAATTGCTGTGCCCCGGCTGAAAATACTCGTGTATGATTAAATTGTCAATATTGTGCATACTTGCCAATTATAATTGATTTGTATACTTTTTAAAATTGATTCACTAAATAATTTAAATAAGACACTTGACGCGTGTCGATGATAAAAGGATTAAAGAGATAAAGATATTACCTAAGTGATAGTTATCATGTTGTCAAAACAAAAAATGAACAAGATAAAATCGTTCAGCGGCCAGTTGCTATTTTTATGAATAATTTTGTTTTACATTTCATGTGAAGCTCTTGAGTAGCATTTTTAAACTTAATAAATAAATAAATAAATAAATAAATAAATAAATAAATCCTTCTACATTGCAAAACACGACAGCGTGATCAAAAAGTGCTTTTTGTATTTTTTTCTAGGAAAGTTTAAGCTGTGTTTATTTGTGTTTATATCATATATACATGTTGAATGATAGGAGAACATAACAAATCTTTATTTGATAAACTCCGGGAACATATATACATGGCATAATATAGTGGGTTCTTCATGAAAGTTGTCCTACAGAATTTTGTTTTTTTTATTTGAGGTTTAACGTCCCCGTCAACACTTAAAATGTCATTTTGGAGACGTTGCTTCCAATTTTGCGGGACTTTTACCCGACATTGAGATGAAATGACATCTCAAGCCCTGCCACCCAATGAAACCCATAAGGTTTTTTAGAACGGACGGTCCGAATCGCACCGCATTGCCTGTGCAGGCTTGTGTGTGTGTACTGTTGTAGTCACTAAAGCGTATGATAAGACAAATCGTAAATTATCAATCTCCTTTGAACTTATGCAAACTGAATTCCGGTCTGCTAAAGTAAATGTACATGTCAACAAATGCCAAAAAAAAAAAAAAAAAGAACCTTCTAGGTCAACTTCCCTGTTAACGTTGTTTACTTACTTTGCGCAAACGTATTTCAAATCAAGTAATTTCTTACATATCACGAAAACACGCCTGTATAATTAGGGCCCCGCACTGAAAGTGTGGGTGCCCTATAGTAATCACTCTGTCTGTCTGTCTGTCCGTCCACAAATTTCTGATAGCGCTGCCGGGGCCCTAGTCAGTTTCACTGACAGCTCTAGTTTTGACCCCTTTGAATCCCACTTTTATACAGAAAAACTGGAGTTTACAGGGCTATCGGGGATTGCGGATAATGCAAAAGAAAATATCAATGACAGAACTTGCAAAATATTGCATAAAAATTAAAAAAAAAATCGGGTACAAGAGTCTAAAAATATATTATTTTCGCAAGACCGAAGCCGAAAATCTTAAACAAAATGTTAAATAATTAGTTTATATTCATAATACGGATCCTTTTAGAAAAAAGTCCATTTCGCTATTTAGGGTAAAGTCCTTTTCGCGAAAAGGACTCCTTTTCGCGAAAAGGAGTCCTTTTCGCTATTAAGGGGAATCACCCTGCAGGACAAGAATGGACAGCTTGTGAACATTACATTAAGAAATGCTTTACTTGTGCCTTCATACCCGCAAGACATTTTTTCTGTTCAAGCTGCTACAGAAAATGGAGCAAGAGTCAACTTTCAACCAAAGTCTGCAGAGTTGATCCACAGCAGTGATGCGAAATTTGAGATTGAAAAGCATGGACGATTATACTTTCTGAAAACCTACAGTAGCACTGACAATATAAATTATACATGCGACATGCAACAATGGCATGAAATATTAGGCCATTGTAACTTTGATGACATTTTGAGTTTGGAGAATGTAGTGGAGGGAATGAAAGTGAGTGAGGATAGAAAGAAGAAAGATTGCAATGTATGCATGCTAGGGAAAATGACCAATAACAGAAACAGAAATCCACGTGCTCGCTCAACCGTCCCTCTCCAACTTGTCCATACGGATTTGGCCGGACCCATCGACCCGGTTTCTAGTGAGGGTTTTAAATACGCAATAGCTTTCACTGATGACTACTCTGGTGCCAGTTTTGTCTATTTCCTCCATAATAAGAGTGACACTGTCAGGGCAACAGAGAAATTTTTAGCAGATTCAGCCCCTTTTGGTGATGTGAAATGTATAAGGTCAGATAACGGTACAGAATTTACCTGCAGCGCATTTAAAACCTTGCTTAGAAATAATCACATAAGGCATGAGACCTCTGCGCCCTACTCCCCACACCAAAATGGGACTGCTGAGCGACACTGGAGAACTGTATTTGAGATGGGTAGGTGCTTGTTGATACAGTCTGGGTTAAGGAAAGAGTTGTGGCCTTATGCGGTCATGTGTGCTACATATATCCGGAATAGGTGCTACAGTAAGCATTTGAAACTAACACCATTTCATGCTTTGACGGGCAAGAAGCCAAATCTGTCAAACATGAGGGTGTTCGGTTCAGAATGCTATGTTTACTGCACTCATGATAAGAAAAAGCTTGATCCCAGAAGTATCAAAGGTATTTTTGTTGGATATGATGGTTGTAGCCCTGCCTATCTAGTATATTATCCAGATACAGGCAAAGTGATGAAACACAGGGTTGTTAAATTCCCAAGCACTACAAAGGAAAATACTGTTTCACTTGATCAGTTTGATGATGATTTATGGATGAATCCGAATGCTGATCCAGAACCTGATATCAGAGCCTCTGGGGAGAGACCTGATGTCAGGGACTCTGGAGAGAGCAGTTCAATGTCTGATGTTAAGGACTCCAAAAAGAGTGTTTCAAGCTTAACACAAGACCCTCAGTTGACTAGAACCACCAGATATCCTGAGCGTGAGAGAAAACCCCCAAAACATCTTGACGACTATGTTTCTGATTTTGATGAAGACCAGTGCATGTCCAATGTTGATTATTGCTATAGAGTGTCGTCTTTTCCTCAGTCATATAAAGAAGCCATTGGTTCGGCTGATTCTGAGAACTGGAAAAAGGCCATGTCAGAGGAAATGAATTCATTGAGAGAAAATGAAACATTTACTCTGACAACCTTACCAGAGGGTAGAAAGTCAGTGGGGGGTCGTTGGGTGTTCACTGTTAAAGAAAGTTCTGATGGTTCTAAGTCGTATAAAGCTAGATATGTAGCAAAAGGGTACAGCCAGGTTGAAGGTATAGATTACAAGGAAACATTTGCACCTACTGCTAACATGACTTCAATCCGTAGTTTGATGCAGATAGCTGCGCAACATGACCTAATTTTGCACCAAATGGATGTGAAAACTGCATACCTTAATGCCCCTATTGATTGTGAAATTTACATGGAACAAGCTGAAGGATTTGAGGTTCCAGGAAAAGAGGATAGGTTAGTATACAAATTAACTCTTTAGGTACTAGTGTGTATTCAGTAGTTAAGTACTACACAATTTCTGCTAGCTAGTTACTGCAGTGAGTTTATAGGCTGAGTCCCAGAGGTATTTTTAGCTCAGCTGATCTCATCATGCACATTGTTTACTTTATTAATTTGTTGATGATAAATTAAATTTGATCTTATCTTTGCTGATTCTGATTAATGCCTCACTGACTCCAGAAATTATATACATAAGATTCATTCCCATCAGAACCATTACCTGAAGCCATGTTTCACCCCAAATGACCTTGTGGAAATTCCATAAACAAAGGCTTTTAAAAATAGAAAATACACTACCTACACATCTATTTTTAGTGCTGATTCTGGTAATATGTTAATGAAGTACAGCATTTCTAAAACTTAATTTCATTGGTTTGATGGAATCTGTCCAAAATATTGTCCAATGAAGACAAGTGTTACAGTGACTTTTTTGACTGCTATAGACGTCTCTAAGGAATACAGGCCAGTTGCAGGCAGCGTGTGTATTCGTCAGTAAGGAACACAGGTAGATTTCCAATAACTGGTATATCAGTCAGTAAGGTACAGCAGAGGTATAAGATAACGTTTATACACGTCTCTGGTGCTCAAAGAGTTAAACAAATCTCTGTATGGCCTTAAGCAGTCTGGTAGAAATTGGAACAGTCTGTTGCACAGCTACTTGCAAGCAAACAAATTTGCTCAGAGTCCAACTGACCATTGTGTATATATACAACGGGTTGAAAAAGACATTGTGATGATTGTTGTATGGGTAGATGATCTGATAATTGCCGCAAGTAATGATTCTCTCCTTACTGAGACCAAACAAATGCTGAAGGATAAATTCAATATGAAAGACTTGGGCAAACTCTCTTATTTCCTTGGTATTGATTTTAAGCAAGAAAATGGGCTTGTGAAAATGAATCAAAAAAGGTATTTACTGAAAATACTAGATAGATTTGAGATGGTTGACTGTAAGCCAAGGTCAACTCCCTCAGAACTCAAAATTGACTGTATGGATTCGAATCCAGTTGACCCCAGAAAATACCGTGAGGTTGTAGGCAGTTTAATCTATGCCATGACCTGTACCAGACCAGATATATGTTGGGTAATTACCAGACTGTCACAGTATTTGTCCAAACCTCTTCAGTCACACTGGGTGGCAATCAAACATGTATTGAGGTATATAAGGGGGACTCTTGACTATGAGCTTTGCTACAAAAAGTGTACTGATGGTCTGGCCTTGATAGGGTACAGTGATGCTGATTGGGCATCGTCTGAAGATGATAGGCGTAGTACTAGTGGTTATTGTTTCAGTTTGACAGGAACTGGACCACTGATTTCATGGAAATCCAGAAAGCAGCAGACTGTGGCTCTTTCGTCATGTGAGGCTGAATATGTTGCTTTAGCTGCTGCTGTGCAAGAGGGGTTGTACCTAAAGCAATGGTTTGAAAGTGTTGAGGGAATTGTTGAACAAGGGCCAGTTTTGATTTTTGAGGACAACCAGGGAACCATTGCATTGTCGTGCAACCCTGTTGGTCGTCAAAGGTCGAAACATATTGACATTCGATACCATTTCATTCGAGAAGTGTTGAATAAAGGGGATATAACTTTACGATACTGCCCAACAAGTGACATGGTCGCTGATGTTCTGACAAAACCCTCTACCAAATTTCAGCTCAGTAAATTTAGGGATTACATTTTTGGGAAATAAGTCTCTGTTGACTTACAGTATGTAATAGATCTTCGTTTACTTATGATCTAGTCAATTTGCTCTGCATGGTTATTTTAGCTAGTCAATGCGTATTATTGATACTAGTCATACTTACATGGTTGCTAATACATATGTTAATATTTCCTGAAGACATGATATTACACTGTCTAGTAAATAGAGATCAAGTGGGGGTGTTGGGGTGATCTCTATTCTATTCTGTTCTGTTTTGTTCAGCTTGTAATTGTAACTGAACCAGTCTACAATAAAAACCCGGATATTCCTTCTTCTTCCGGTTAAAAACAAACCGACGATTGTTGATATTTTTCTTACAATTATTTCCATATTTGTGCCTCCATCATGGCAGAGTCGTTAAGCTTAACAGTTGTACATGAATATGGACGCTTCGCATGATTATATAGACTGTGACTAAAATGAAAGGGACTGAAAGATTCCTGAACAATGCTGGGCTTAAAAAGGAGAGCAATTATAATAGAGGTAGACATGATAATGAAAATTTAAGAAATATCTGAGACCCAGACTGACAACCCATTCCTAATTGTAAGGCTTTATTAGTTCGAGTGTCTACTGCTCTCTATTGATCCTGTGATTAACTATTGATCCTACCTGTCAATAAACCAGGTGACATATACATGTGATATATACATCTGTGATAATACACCATTTTTGCCACTGAAATGAACCCCGAATTCATTGACAGAAAAAAAAATGGAGGAATTCATGAATAAAAAATATGGAGTTTATATTTCTATTCAAAATCATCACGAAAACATGCCTATATAATTTTTACCCCCTTGAACCCCACTTTTATATATTAAAACTGGGGTTTCCGGGGGTATACCTTTTTTTTCTTATTTCTGCTTTAAAATATAGATTGTGGGTACACGTTAGAATTAACCGCCACGATGAGGCGGTTCTATCGAGTGCCCACAATCTATATTTGGAGCAGAAATAAGAAAAATATCACAATTTTCATCATAAAATTTTCATTTTTTTTTTCAGCGATTAAGGTGGCAATGTATAGGCGTGTTTGCGTTATGTGAAGGTGGTGCATTGCAAATACGGACATTTTTTTTTTTTTTTTTTTTTTTATGTTTGCATTTTAATGTTAAGAAGATTTCAGCAGGGTAGTATTTTAAAGTGGATGGTGTAAAAACATGCTTTATAAGACACTTTTTTAACAAACAATTTATTATTTACATATATTACAGAACCTTATTTTTGTATAATTGTCTAGTCCTTATTATTATTATTATTATTTTTATTTTTTTGGTGATTTGTTATCCAAAACGCTTCGTTGCAAACACTGTTTCCTGATTTGTGACTTTGCTATACGTTGCTTCCAATTTTGTGGGACTTTTACCCGACATTGAGATGAAATGACCGATGAAACCAAAATGAGTTTATATGTTAGGGTGTTCCGTCTCGGGGAGGTTTAGACCCTCTAAGCAGTTTTTCAGTACTCATGCGTGGTCGGCCCGGGTTCAGCACATCGCAGCATCTATTTCTGCAAGTCCAGATGAGCGGATTAAAATAAATAAAAAGAAAATAATAATAATAATAAAATGCTCATTTTCGATATTTTCATACCTGAATATTTGTTAGTCAGTAGTCTAATATAGCCTTTGGAGCTAACACCAACAGAAACGTGGGAACTGAGTGATTAGTGCTCTTGCTACTGGCATTACGGGTCCTGTAGAGGGTTCGATCCCTGACAGCAAGTATATACTTTCGGTGTCCAGACATCTTCCAGTCGACATAATTTGTATGGACGACTGCCCTAAAGTCCGATACGCTTCGGATCAGAACGTTCACTAGAGCCCGAACCCATCCCTTCAGCAGTATGTTAGAAAGATGGCTCAGTTGTATATAATATAGTGCACTTGCCTCTGATGCTGGAGGCCCCGGGTTCGATCCTCGGCCGTGGTGATAATTTCGGTGTCTGAACAAGCTCCATTGGCATCATTTGCAGGGATGATTGTCATAAAGTGTGCCGTCCTTCGGATCGGGACTTTAACTGGAGGCCCCATGTGCGGGGACAGCAATCCCATGTGCATGTTAAAGAACGCTACCATAATTACATGATTACTGTGCAGGCTTTCATCCTGCAAAACTTGAGTGTATATAATATACACAATTTGTGTCCCCTACTGGGGTTAAGGCGCAATTGGAAGAAAGAGAGAAATTGGAAGAAAGAATAAATGTGAAAAATAAAATAAAATAAATAAATAAAAATGAAAAATAAATAGAAATGAAAAATAACATTTTCAATATCTTTCGATATTTTCATACCGGAATATTAGTTAGTCGGCATTCTAATAATAGCCATTGGAGTTATTTAAGCTAAGGATTTAATCAAATTTTTTTTTTTTTTTTCACAAAATATTTCATATGTCCCCAACACTCCACGAATCATTCAGTTACCTAGATATATAGCCTAAGGGTAGATCAACAGAGGAGCTACCTGGCCTATTCCAGTTATATTAACACAAGGCATACCTGTCTGTTACCCCATGATCTGAAATTTGTCAGACCGTGATTTATTGGTGATGAGATGTTTATTGTCCTTATTGGAGAATAAAAAATATTCTATTCTGTTCTCTTGTAGAACTCGGCGTACACTAAACTTGACTAATCGAGAAACCCCAAAATGTGAATCTCTGAAAGAAAATTGTTGTTTATAAGCAGACAAACAACAGTATCTTGTTTGTCTTCAAGCCAGAATTAATTTGGTGGAAGCAACCTCAAATGTGGTTTGGACAGACGAGTGAACATTTTATTAAGTCATTTTTAGTCAAAAATCCAGGTAAGGATCGCAGTTTCCCGCGCCACAGCATTTATAGAACAACAACAACAACAAAAAAAAAACTTCTATTCAAATAAAAAAAAACAGCCCCAATGGGCTGTACGATGCTTCCACGCAGAGCTAAGTCCGACTCGCACACAAGTACTGGTAAACTGCTGAGAGGATCTAAGCCTGCCCGGGCAAAGCGGTTCCGAGTCGGACCAATCATGCTTTTAAACCCTATTGATTTCATTGGGACATTTACCAGACTTTGAGATGAAATGTCATCTTTTTAATTATTTTTTTCTCCTATTACTGCTACTCGCTCACATCTGAGCATTACCAAGGAAATCCTGCTCGTAATGCTCAGATGTGAGCGAGTAGCAGTAATAGGAGAAAAAAAGAAAAGATGTCATTTCATCTCAACGTCTGGTAAATGTCCCACAAAATTGGAAGCAACATCTCCAAAATGACCTTTACAGTGTTGATGGGGACGTTAAACCTTAAACCAAACAAACAAACAATTAAAAAAAAAAAAAATGAACATTTTCATATGAAAAATTCTGATTCTGAACACTCCCAGCTAGGGCAACGTCAAATCAACGTCCGTGCAACGTAGCTGTCACATTGCATAAAAGTCACGACATTGTACCAACGTTGATATGTCACAATTACATCATGTGCATGCTGGGCTGATTGTGGGTACTCATTAGGAATGCCGAGACAAGCTGGTTCTAACAAGTACCCATGGTCTATGGTTTTGAGCAGAAATAAGAAAAATAATAAAAGATGGAGCTATATTTAACATCGCTTATATGAAACAAATAACATTAAGCCCTATAGAGCTTTTATCGAGACAAAGTATGCTTTAAAAAATACTTAACTACCTTCCACTTATCTTCCTAGGACTACCACTGATAATGCAACTCTCAGCCAAAGGAGAACCTAGTACCATTTTTTACGTCTTTGGTATGCCGCGGCTGTGGATCGAACCCGTGATCTCCCATTCCTGAAGGGGACCCTCTACTTCTGACCTAAGGGGGTCAGTAAATAATATTATTTACCCTTGTAAACTCCAGTTTATATAAAAATGGGGTGGCGTATGGGGATTCAAAGTTTGGATATAACACAGTTGTTTAAGTAATACAATTTCTGCTTTGGACCCCAACAATAGTGTTATAAAGAGGTTGTGGTGTACTATTTTTCGTTCTATAATAATACACTGTAACACCCCCTCAAGAGGGTGTCATGCAGGTGTACATATCATACACTCCAGGTTACACTCCATTACATACACTCCATACTATTAACCCATAAAACAGCCTATTACTCCTGGGTGCCATTTCTGTTATTTTTTTTTCTTATTGCTTTCTCAAAGAATAGGAATTCAAAGTTCTACATCTCAAAACTTTTGGGTTAATAAATGATTGGAATGCTCTACCACTGTCTGTCTTTAAGATAAAGGATGTTACGGCCCCCACCCATGGGTGCTTGAAGAAATATATGGGCTGCATGGTTCTTCCACGCAGAGCTGAAACCGACCCGCACACAAGTACTGGTAAACCGCTCAGAGGATCTAAGCCTGCCGGTGCATGTTAGCCTGTCCATGCTTATAAACCCTATTGGTTACATTGGGCGACAGGGCTTGAGATGGCATTTCATCTCAGTGTCGGGTAAAAGTCCCTCAAAATTGGAAGCAACATCTCCAAAATGACTTTTACAGCTTTGACGGGGACATTAAACCTCAAATGAAACAAACAAACAACGGATGTAACATCATGTTAATCATAACATCATGTTAATCAATCAAAATTGGAAACATTAACTCGTGTGTATCAACTGATACTAAATACCAATAATATGTGGCAATTACATATTTCAATGAATTTCTAAGTTTTAAATGGATGCTATGCAAGTTTTAAGGAAACAACTTTTCAACTCATTTGAGTACAAGTGAATGAACAAGTCCGCAACAACGTGGGGCTTAAAAGGAGACAACCCCCTTACTTAACATGCTTAAGAGCCAAAGTGACCATCTCTTTGCGAATGATTCATATGAAATACTGGGACTGATTTTATCTGTAAAATGAAGCATGTCTATGTAGCTCAGTTTGTTTGTTTTGAGGTTTAACATCCAAGTCAACACTGTAAAGGTCATTTTGGAGATGTTGCTTCCAATTTTGTGGGACTTTTACCCGACATTGAGATGAAATGACATCTCAAGCCCTGTCGTCCAATGAAACCAATAGGGTTTATTAGCATGGACGGTCCGCCTCGCACTGCGGTTCCTGGACAGGCTTAGATCCTCTAAGCGGTTTACCAGTACTAGTGTGCGGGCCTGATTCAGCTCTGCGTGGAAGCAACATGCAGCCCATATATTTCTTCAAACCCCTATGGGCGGGGGCCAATAGCTCAGATGTGCGTCTGACTGGTGATCTGCAGGAGGATGCAGGTTCGATACCCGGCGCAGGTTCGATATCTGCTGGGGTCAGCAACATTCTTTCGTGGAGATTGATTAGGAAATCTTTTCTACGGTAATTCTGTCCCTTCCACTGATTCAAGAAGGGCAGTTGTCAGTTTCTGGCAAAAGAGTGTGCTATCTACTGGTTAACCGCTTTCTTATATAAGCCTGCCCAGGACAAGTGTGGATAGGTAAACTGGTCGACTAAAATGATCTAAATAGTGTTTACTGGGTCGTTAAAATCCAATTCGAACAAACAATTTCTCTGTAAATTGACGAGATTCAGAATGCTATCTGCTTAAAATTTGCATTGACACTCTGTCATCTGTCTGCTTTCTCCAGTGAATAAGACTTTAAGTACTGTGTAAGGATTAAGCTGATTTCAATACATGTGGATTAATCTGCATTAAGCCTTGTCACAAGTTTTGCACTTTGAACATAACATGCAATTTCAACATTTTTGTATCTACCCAGGCCTAAGGAATCATTATAAGTTGCCTTGATCAAATGTTCCAGCAGCAGTATACTCACTAGCAGATTGTGGATACATTGTGTTTGTAAGAAATACCCCAGTATAATATAAATGTGTGACGCTCCATGACACATTTCTGATCGGAACAGAAAAATCCTTCATTGTGAAAAGTTGGAGTTCCTGAGTTTAAAACACGACAAAACATAGAAAGACATCCGGACTTGAAGAAATAGATGGGCTGCATGATGCTTCCATGCAGGGCTGAAACTGACCGCACACCAGTACTGGTAAACTGTTTAGAGGATCTAAGCCTGTCCAGGCAAAGCGGTGCGAGTTAGACCGTCCATGCTTATAAACCCTATTGGTTTCATTGGGCAACAGGGCTGGAGATGTCATTTCATCTCCGTGTCTGATAACAGTCCCACAAAATTTGAAGCAACATCTCCAAAATGACCTACAGTGTTGACGGGGATATTATACCACAAATCACACAAAGAATAAAATCCTAACAGGAAACTTAAGCACCTAGATGAATTACTGCATACTTTCGTGACTTCCAAATTTCCAATCTACATGTATCTCTTTTCCACATGAAAATGTGTCTTACACAGTGAAATTCCGATATTAAGACCACTTTCTAGACTCCCTTAAAGTAACCTAATTAGTGCTCCTTATAATTGAACTTGTGAATGAAATTCTGTTTGCAAGAATGATTTAAATTATTTGTTAGGTATAATTACACCCATTATATCACTTCAAATGCTAGAAGATACTTTACTTAAAGTCATCATTCTTTTCATATTTTTGTAAAATTTGTATCCAAGTCTTGAAGATAAGACAAGTCTTTAAGTCTACACTTGGTATTGATGGGTCCGAGATCTACATAAAGCATTGAAAAGCACATTAATAATAATACATAAAGCGTTGAAAAGCACATTAAGAATAATAAATTATACTTTAAGTATTTATACATTATGCTGCTTTATAACATTATATCATATTCAATTGTTCCAACATAATCTTCTTAAATAGCTGAGGAAATTCAGCTGCTAAATTGCAAAATTATGAAAACTTTATTTTAATCATCCTAAGGTATAGCCAGTGACACCCAAAACACAGATTCATAGTAAGCACTTGTATGCAAACTGATGTTTTTCACACCTTTTTAAATTTTTTTTTGGAAAATTGACTTGACCAAAAAATTTTAAATGACCATAAAATTTAAAAAAAATTGACCTGATTTGACCAAATGCAGACCCAGATTAGACTGTACCTGTTAAATGCATAATTATGCATATAATAAGTTGGCTATTGGAATTTCAGTTATAATTCAAGAGGAAACAGTTATGACAGATTTGGTCTTTTAAAAGTGGTCTTAACCCATTTTGTACCAGAAATCCCTAAATGGGTACCCTGACAAATAGTGCAGGCCTTCGTTAGACGCCGCAGAATGCAGTGTCTGATCAGGGCCTCCACTGTTTGCTAAAAGTTCAGTCATTTTCTAAATAAATTTTGAAGAAAACACAACCTGACACCCCTAAATTTTAAAATGGACTCTTGCTATATATAAGGAGGAAGATTCTTTTTGGTACAAAAAGGGTTAAACTCCGTTCAGAAAATCTGAATCATCAGTTTTTTCGTTTCTTCCTTTTAATACTCATTTTAGCCCATACATCACTATTGGAAAGTTGTAGATCTCACCTCCGCCGATTTCTCCAAGTCTTATGCCACTGCGACAGCCAGGAAAGGCTGTGATTATTTGGAGAAAATTGCAAAATCTAAATTTTCATTCACAGACTAAGACATTCTGACAGGTTCGATACACCCTTTTAAGCCATATATATATATATAGAAGTGGTTACTGCTCTTGTAAATTACAAGGGCATCTATGTTTTATTTGCACGATCACTTCATGGAAAATCATTAGCTGTGACACCACATCTGATATCGGTATAATTCATTTTGACCACTGTTGACAGCACATCCCACTAGTGGCTCCCCATTCATAGTGAGCTTCTATCTAGCCATTCGAATGTAAGGTATGTCGTAATTGCATATCTATTTATAAAGAGTATCACATGGATTTGAATATTTATTATTTTACCTAACAATCATCATCAATTGGACTTAGTCGGTGGTCTCATTTCTTTGTTTTGCAATTTTCTCCAAATAAACACAGCCTTTCTTGACTGTCGCAGAGGCATAGGACTTGCTGGTGAAATCGGCGGAGAGTGAGGTCTAAAACTTTCCCATAGTATGGGATAAAATGAGTATTAAAAGGAAGAAACGAAAAAATCGATGATTCAGATTTTCTGAACGGAGTTTAATACTGAATAGCTGGGTGGTTTTAATCTTAATAATGACAGTTAGTTATATATAGGAAATAGTTTGAGTCTAGCAAAAAATATTCTAAATAGCATAATGGTTCAAAAATAGGGGTGGTTCTGTAAGCAGAATTAGTATTTATAAACATATTTTATTGCATCATAAATCAAGCAACAGGGTCAGGCCACAAGTTCTGCCAACATTAGTTTCTCCCCTAATTCTACTGTACATGTACTTATATACACCAATGTGTTCATATACCATATTGATCATGTGTATTGGGATAGATAGGGCTATTCAATCAATGTAGACCCAGATCAGACTGTATCTGTAGCAAGATAATTTTTTGAGTATGCTTCTGATCCAGACATTCAGATGCGGCTTTCAACCAGGGTCAAGTTTTGGTGTGTGAAAAAATGTCACAGGAAAAGAGTCACAAATAATAAAAAAAGGAAAAAAAAAAAATCTGCTTAACATAAATAAATTTTCTGATATCACTAAAAGATGCTGGGGTAATTGTCGTTTAGGTCATTTGCTGATGAGGTTATTTGCTTGTGGAATTTATTTTCAAAATTACAATGAAAGCACATACTCTTAGTCTTTTGGCAAAGTGATACTATTCATCCGGTTAACGAGTTTTTGTTGTGAATACCCATGTAAACCCCACATTACTGTGTAATACATATAGAAAAATGGGGTTTAAGTATTATTCATTACATTCCTTATTTTTGCTCAAAAATAAAGATTGTGGGTACCTGTAAGAAGCATCCAAGTGAGGCGGTTCTATTTAGCTCCCACAATCTCTGTTTGGGCTAAAAATTAGAAAAAAATAAAATCTGAAAAATGCTACTTCAAGCGTAGTTGCAATTTGTCATGGTAATGTAAAGACTCTTACGGATCTTAACCCTTCTCTTGCTGAATATTCAATTTAGCCACTGACTTTGAACCAATCAAATCACTTGATGTAATTTATTCCTACAAATTCTTAATCTGACTGTCAAACAGTGTAGATCCTGATCAGATGGCTTCTTCAGAAACCATCTGATCTGGATCTACACTGTTTGCAAAGACAGAGGTTGTCATGAACAGCAGGATAAGGGTTAAATAAAATATGGATTTATCTCTGCTAGTCATCATCAAAACTTTGGAATGGAACTTATCAATCAGTAACTCACAAAACACTTAACAGCCATTTTTATTTTTCCTTATTTTAGGCTCAACAACATAGATTGTGAGTAATATTGAAAACAACCTCATAGAGGCTGTCCTAACAATGACCCACAGTCTATAAGTTTCCATCTGATTTATGCTAGGCCTCGAGACAGAAAAGATGCCACTTTATCACATGGATATGTTACATGAACAAGCTTTAGGATGGAAACTTCCGTTGTGTATCGTCATTCGTAATTGTCACCATTTGAATCAGTTATATACTGAAAACAATGATTTAAGTTCAATTATGTGGCTTTTTCACATGACTTTTTGTCGAGCCGCTTTAGCGAATGCGAGACATAGTCGCCACAGTGGCGTCCATCCGGACGTACGTAGGCCTATGTTAACCTTTTTCCTTAACAAATGTTAACCTTTTTCATTAAGCACTGGCTGTTCGACATGCAGGCAGTGGCCAACTAGTTTTCCTACCCAAAACTGTGACTTGTTTTCCTACATTCACATATACGTATGACCTTAGTCATTGGTGGGACATAGTTTTAACTAAAATACACATTCAAAGTAACGTCTGGTAAACATCAGCATGGGCTTTTGTCCCAGTGGGCTATTGTCCCAGTGGGCTATTGTCCAAGTTGGGTTTTGGCCTAGTGAGCTTTTGTCCAGAGGGCGTTTGTCCTACACTCAAAAGCAGAGTTATTTAAAATACATAACAAAAACACACCTATTCTAATATATTGGAAAAAAAAAATTTTTTTAGATAAAAATCCTGATAATTTTTGCTCAAAGCATATACATGTATTGTGGGTATGCATTAGAAGTGCCTTAGGCAAGGCGGTTCTAACGAGTACCCACAATATATGTTTTGAAGTAGAAATAAGAAAAATAATGTATACCCCTGTAAACCCAAGTTTTACTGTATAAAAGTGTGGTTTAATGGGGTCAAAATTATGCAGGTGTGTTTGCTTGATGGTGGGATGTATTTCATAATTCCACTCAAGCCATTGTATGGGAAAATTATATTAGTTAGAATCTATGGACTGAATCTGATTTATTTTGCTCAATGCTGTAATGTCCATAAATCAATGCCCATAAATATTAGGGTCCATCAATATTGAGCCCAAAATATGCCAACACAGATGTGTGTAATGGTGTGGATTGTGGGTACTCATTTAGGTTGCATTATGAAAACGGTAATCAGAAAGAAAGTATCAGGAATAAAAGTATCAGTTTTGGGTAGGAAAAAAGTATCTGGAAACAAAGTTTCAGTTTTAATCAGATTTGCTTCTGATGTTACAATGATATGATGATTAGGATACTTTTGTATGTTTTGATTTGTTTTTCAGTGTAATAATCAATTTTGCAATTCTCTGTAATCCTTACCTTATAAAAGGGATGAGAGGTCACTTCATCTCAATGTCTGGTAAAAGTCCAAAATGACATATATAGTGTTGACGGGGATGTTAAACCTCCAATTAAAGAAACTAAAGTGTGCAAGTTAGACCTCCATGCTCATGAACCCTATTTGGTTTCATTGGGCGACAGGGCTTGAGATGACATTTCATCTTGCTGTCTGGTAAAAGTCCCACAAGTTGGAAGCAACGCCTCCAAAATGACATATATAGTGTAGATGGGGATGTTAAACCTCCAATTAAACAAGTGTGCAAGTCGGACCTGTGTGCAATGGGCGACAGGGCTTGAGGTGTCATTTCAGCTCAATGGTGGTTGGTAAAATCCCCACAAATTGGTCACATTAAACTGAGACTTTCTTCCTGACATTTTTTTTTCCTGATACATGTACTTTTTTTCCGGATTCTTTTTTTTCCGATACTTTCTTTCCTGATACTTTTTTTCCTGATACTTTCTTTCCTACATTCTATGAAAACCCCCCCTATACAAATACATTGTAAGATTTACTGCCGGAAATACAAAAGTTTTAGATGCAAAATTGTGATATCTTTCTTATTTCTACTCAAAATATAGATTGTGGGTAAACTTTAGGCCTCCATGAGGTGGTTCTAATGAGTATCCACAATCTATCTATTGGAGCAGAAATAAAAAAAAATAAGGTTTACACCTGTAAACCCCAGTTTTACTATATATAAAAGTAGGGTTCAAGAGGGTCGGAATTATATAGGCGTGTTTTCGTGATGGAATATCAGGAATGCTCAGGCTCTTAACATTTTAACCCCATTTGGAAACAGTTAAATTCCTATACTTTATGCAAATAATGTAGATCCTGATCAGATGCCACCCTCTGTATCATTTGATCTGGGTCTACACTGCTTGCCAAATCCAGCCCAGATTGACTCAAAAACAACACTGATCTCAAGAGAGATTTGAGGAAGGGGTACATATTTTCATCTAAGGATTACTTTGTAAAAAAAAAAAAAAAACATTTCATCAGACTTTATATAAGTCTCTTTGTTAACCAGTTCTCAAACTTCTTGCAAATCCCTGTGGGGAGTCCAAGTCAGTCACCTGTGTTTATTGATGAAAGATAAGAATTACAATGTTGTGTCCAGTGCATGAAATAGATAAGCCTTCTAGGTAGCCACACATGTTACTTGAAAAGGGACCTTGTGACACTAACTTAGATAAATAGGACTGGCTGATCAGAGTTTAACCTTTATCCTGCTGAATAAATTAATTAGCCACACCCATTTCTGACTATCCCCAGTCAAATTAATTGATATTATGTATGCATTTCACAAACAGCATGACAAATAGTGTAGATCCTGATTAAATTACTTGACAAACTGCTTGACAAAGCTTGTAGTTCCAGATCAGATGACTTTTGGGTTCTACACTGTTTGTAAGGTGATCGGAAGGAAAGTCACAGGAAAAAAGAGTCATAAAAATAAAGTTACAGAGAAAAGTCACAAATAAGAAAGTATAGAAATTTTCAACTAAAAGGATGTTGACCATAAATGAAAATATTGACAATACCAGGTCCTGCTCATCTGACTTTTGCCTATATATAACTTTTAGTGGATTTAAAAGGATGTTGATTCCACAGATCAATGCCTTCATTTTTAATTTGTCAATGTGATGCATACATGTCGAGGCTTTAGCGCGAAACTATTCTATCTGACTTTTTCATAATTTTACAGGAGAAGGAAAAAACTGAAATTCTTTACTGCTTTGTCTTCTATAACAATTCTGAAAGAGTGTTTGAGTTTAAAAAGTGTTTTGTAAACATTGTGGACAGTTTTTATTGAAAATATCTGAATAATAAAAAAACTCATCAAATGGACTAGTTACGCGCTGAAATTGAACATTTACGGCCATAATGTTTAGTGCGAAACTAGTCTATCTTATGGAAAAAGCTGGTTTTGAAGCAGTTTGAAGCCAAAAAAGTATTGCATTAAGTAGAAAGTAAATTCAAAATTATGATGTAATTATTTGTTTCAGCAGAAACTTAAAAAAATAGTTTTTATTCTCACATCAAATTTACAATTATACCATAGAATGACTGAGAGTTATTAAAAACATATCAACCATTGATATTTTGAATTAGGGAGAAAATGTCCTTTCATTTTACTTCTCTTGCTTAAAAAATGAAGTTTAATTATAAGATTTTATTAGGAAGCATGGATATCAGTTATTCTTATCCCTTTATCTTTCTATGATTTCGGCCCCCGCCCATCTGGGCTTGAAGAAATAGATGGGCTGCAAGATGTTTCCACGCAGAGCTGAAACCCACCTGCGCACGAGTACTGGTTAACCGCTTAGACGCTAAGCCTGCCGAGGGCAAGCAGTGCACGTCAGACCGTCCATGCTTATAAACACTATTGGTTTATTTGGGCAGTAGGGCTAAGTGAGATGTCATTTCATCTCAGTGTCTGGTAAAAGTCCCACAAAATTGGAAGCAATGTCTCCAAAATGACCTTTACAGTGTTGACGGGGACGTTAAACCTCAAGTCAAACAAACTATCTACAATTTTGTCAGCTCCGATACTTTTGAGATAATAATCAAGGTTCTTTACCATGGTACACATGTCATGTGCAAGAACCACAACTCCTTTGAGGTATGATGGTGTTAACCCTTTGAGGTATGATGATGTCAAATGGTACAAAAGTAGACGAGGATGAGAAGGCATGCAAAATGTTCAAGAACCAGAACTCCAGATGCCATTGTATTTTAGTTATCTCCCATGACAACATAACCATAGCTTTCACATACTTTGAGATATATTGATGACACTTGGTAAGATTATACTCAAGTTAAGAAGGCATGTCATTAGCCAGAAACAAACTCTGGCTGTCATCGTATTTTAATCTGTTACCTTGGCAATACTGTTACCTTGGCAATAGTATCTTGTGATAACTATAACTTCAATCCCTTTGATTAGTATTGATGGTTCTTAGTAGATAAGAAGGCATGTCATGTGCAAAAATCACCAATTTGGGTGCAATTGTATTTTAGTTAGTTAGTTGATGATACTGAGTACAGTTTTACATGATGTTAAGGTGTGTCATGAGCAAGAAACACAACTCTAGGTGCCATGGTCTTGTGATTATCTCCCCTGACAGTATAACATTGTAATGGCCATAACTGCAGCAACCTTTGAAATATATATATTGGTGGTACTTGGTATAGTTGTACACAAGTTTGAGAAGGCATGTCACAAGCAGACCCATAGCTGTAAGTGCTGCATTATGTTAATTATCTCCCCTGCCAGAATAGCCTTGTGGTCCCCAAAGCACCAACACCCTTTAAAATGTTGATGATGCTTGGTACAATTGTACACGATGTTGACACAGCATGTTACGAGCAAGAGCCACAACTCAGTGGGTGCAATTGTAATTGAGATCTTCATAACTCGACCCCCATTTTAAGCACAAAATCTCTTTCAGTGCTGGAGTCCACGTGACTATCACTTATTTAGGGAAACCCAGGTTATTAATAGAAAATAGTTATACTAATCTTATCAATTTGAGGTCAGAGTGTTGCATAAGAGGATTATCAATAGAATCTGAATGGGCTTGGCAAAAACTGATTGGACCCAGATCAGATGCCGCAGAACTCGGCGTCTGATCAGAAGCTACACTGTTTCCTTAAAATACTGGTATTTAAGGGTCTCTTGTTGGGCCTATCAGAGTCTAACTGTTGGTTTTCTTTTGCTCCAACATTTCAGTTATTTCTTGGAGTCCTCACCATTGTTTCGTCTCTGTGGTTGTTTGATTTATGTGTTCTCGGAGATGTTGCACTGATGAGTTAGGAAGCCTTCATGCGGACTGAACAAATTATTTGTTTAAATAGTGACGGAAGTAAGGCGAGGATTGGGGTCGCATAAAATCAATTTAAGCCCACTTACCATTCCAATGCGGTTCTGCTGGTGTGGTTTATTCTTGTTACAGTTCGTCTTTGAATATGTATGTATATCACTTACATTTTGGGGGGGGGGGTGTGGATAGCACATTGGCCATTTTGTGGGAAAGTAACTGTCCTTTTGGCTTTCTGCTATTGATATTTCAATTAGGGTCTAGTCATTTCATGTTTGTGTTTCTTTCCATTTAGTGTTTCTGATGGTAGGTGTGGCTTAATTGTATCGATTCCTGATCATTGCCTTCACTTCTATTTATAAGTTTCAGTTCAGGACCTTCAACCAATCAGTGCTGTCTAATTAATCCTAAAGATGCCAAGAAAAAAACTGCATCTGAAAATGTTGTCTGTTTATGTTGTCTGCTTAATATTCTTGCCAACTTTTCACACCTATCTTATGCATGTAGGCAAACAAAGTGGGTGCAGATCAAACTGCTCCTAGGGTAGCTGTCTGATCTTGGTCCACATTGTCTGCAACAATAACTTAAAGTTTCCAGCAGACAACAAAGTAGACGACAATTTTTGTGATTGGCAACTACAGGGTTAAAGTTGTGTGTTCTCTGGAATCACCATTTTCCGGATGCAGCCGAAAAAAGCAGGAGCCCACTGATTGACCTTATCGGGTGACTAATGGACACTATGGAACATAAACTTGTGGGCTATATTAAGATTGGAAAATCCATAGTTTGCCCCCGCCCCCACCCAGCCATGCTTATACAAGCCACAGGAATTTCACTGGCTCAATGTTTATTAAATAAAGCAGTTATCCATTAACTACAGTTTCTGTGTCATTACAATACACACACACAACCTCTGCCAGTGATTTTTGTTGTCAGAAGATTGTTTGTTTGAATTGATGGTTTATGTCCCGGTCAACACTATTTAGGTCATTTTGGAGATGTTAACTGCTTCCTATTTTGTGGGACTTGTACCAGACATTTAGATAAAATGGAATCTCCAGCCCTACCACCCAAACATACCAATATGCAGGGTCCGATTTGCACCACTTTGCCTGGGCAGGCTTAGACCATCTAAGCGGTTTACGGGTACTCATGTGCAGTTGGCTTCAGCTTGGCATTGAAGCACCATGCAGCCAAATCCATTTCTATAAGCCCCAATAACAAAAGTCTATATACTTTATGTACTTAGTGAAGCTTCTGATCAGTTGCAACAATCTTTACTGCTTGCCAGAGTCTTATGGACATACAGTAAGAAGGCAGTTAACGTGAGTGTGCAAAATATTTTAACGCTTGTTTTGCAAATGCGCTTCAGCATTATCAATGAAATATTGTAAATGCAGAAAAATGAATCTGTTGTGCTGGTCCTATTTAACATATACAAGTATACAGAAGGGCCTAGGATGAAGCTGAAAAGTCTACATTATAGAGCAGAGTAACTAACCACCTGCTATTGTCACTACCCAGCTACCGGTTATTTATAGCAGTGCTAGTCTTCTCCATGATGTGTTGTCAGGGAGCTGTGTAAAAAGTAAAATCTGGACTGAGCTAGTGTACTGAGTCATTGGCTTATCAATCGACCCAAAATTACTAGCTACAGAAGCTTCCCCCCTGCTATTGTCCATGTGACTGTCACTGACAAAATCCAGGTACCAGTTATTTATCCTCCTTGTGATGTCAGAGCCATTACGATAACATACGCGTGCGATATAGTGCAATTTTTACATCTCCAAAATGGCTACTTTTCTGATGAAAGTTCATGATATTTTTCTTATAAATGTTCAAAACATAGGTTGTGGGTGCTCGTTAGAACCGCCTCATTGAGGCGGTTCTAACGAGTACCCACAACCTATGTATTGGAGCATAAATAAGAAAAATATTGTTTACCCCCATAAACCCCAGTTTTCTCTATATAAAGTGGGGTGTAAGGGGGTGTTCATTTCACGGACTTGTTCATGTGATGATTGTAAAAAGTAAAACATGGACTGGGCTTGTGTACTAGGGCATTGGCAAACAGTAGATATCTAATCAGATGCCACATAACATGGCATCTGATGAGGTATACAGTGTTTGCTTAAAATACTGGAATTTAAGGGTTAAACGAACAGATGTACTAGTTTCGCACTCACTGAAATCATAAAATGCAGATAAACTAGTTGGACAAATATGTGTTTTTCTCAGCAATTTGTTAGTGCACAATGGGGAAATTTGTACACATGTTGTAAAATGTAAAATACCATCAAACTATGGAAAAAAGTGTTTTTCACCAAAAATGTCACTTAGAATAGTTTCGCGCTAAAGCCTCGATGTATACAGAGCATATACATTCATTCACAGACAAATTATAAATGCTTTTACTAGAAAAAAATCAGGTCAACAAGTCTGTGCAATGAATTTCCCTCTTAACCTCACCTTATACAGAGAAAAGTGTGGTTTTATGGGGGTATTGATTAATTTTCTTATTTTTGGTCAAGATGGTGGATACTTGTTAGACCCTTCTTATTAAATTAATATATTTGTCTTCAATATCTCTTGATCTAGTATTTTTCTGCAGCAAATTTTTTCATATTTCTAGGCCAAATATAGACCGTGGGCAACTGCCTCCTTGAGGTGGTTCTAATGAGTACCCACAACCTGCCTCAGAGCAGAAATAAGGTAAACATGTGTATACCCCTGAAGACCTTAATTTTCTGTACAAAGTGGGGGTAGAGGGATGCTCTTTTAACCTGATTTAACATGAGCACCAACAATCTGTTTTGACTCGAACTTAGAAAATATTGAACGTGATTGAAACGAATTCTGTGACTTTTTCTGTGACTCTGTTTTAACCAGTGGACTCTTCTATTGCTATATGTTGGACAAGTCAATTTGTCATAATGGGTGTCAGGCCTATTTTTTGTTTTTATTCTATTTTTGACTGAAAATCCTGTAAGCAAATTATAGTGCAGACCGGCATCTGATCTGAGCCTGCACTGTTTGCCAAGATACCCGCATGCAATGGGTTAATACCCAACCTATGAGTTTTTTCAGTGATGTTTTTTCATGTGACTTTCTTTCCTGCATTAATCAGATGGCTTCTTGGCTCTACACTTTTTGTAAAGGTAGGGGTTATCTTGTTCAGGAGGAGAAGGGTTAACCAATTTTAAACTGCATTACAATAACACATCCCTGCATCATGGTGCATTTTTCACATCTCCAAAATGGTCAATTTTCTGAAGAAAATTTTTGATATTATTCTTATTTATACTCAAAACATAGGTTGTGGGTACTCAATGAGGTGGTTCTAACAAGTATCTACAACCTATGTCTAGGAGCAGAAATAAGGAAAATAATGTATTCCCCCATAAACCCCAGTTTTCTCTATATAAAGTGGGGTGTAAGGGTGTGTTTATTTCAGGGACTTGTTAGCATGATGCATTGTGGCTATGGGAAAACCTTGTGAACAATATATCTGGAGAACCACTCGAGCTTGGCTCATGATATTTGGTATACAGCTTGAGTTTAAGTTGTAGATAACTTGATTAACTTTTGACAAAATTCCGACTATATATAACAAAGTTATGCCCCTTTTTAACTTGTGCATTGTGGCTATAGGAAAACCTTGTGAACAAAATATCTGGAGAACCGCTTGAGCTAGGCTCATGATATTTGGCATACAGTTTTGGTCTAATGTGTAGATGACCTGATTAACTTTTGCGGAATTCCGGAAATATTTAACGGAGTTATGCCCCGTTTTGAAAACCCCCGCCCATAGGGGCTTGAAGAAATATATGGGCTGCATGATGCTTCCACGCAGAGCTGAATCTGGCCAGCACACTAGTACTGGTAAACCGCTAAGAGGATCTAAGCCTGTCCAGGAACCGCGGTGCGAGGCGGACCGTCCATGCTAATAAACCCTGTTGGTTTCATTAGGCGACAGGGCTTGAGATGTCATTTCATCCCAATGTCGGGTAAAAGTCCCACAAAATTGGACGCAATGTCTCCAAAATGACCTTTACAGTGTTGACGGGGACGTTAAACCTCAAATCAAACAATGCCCCTTTTTGAACTTATGCATTGTAGCTATAGGGAAACCTTGTGAACAAAATACCTGGAGAACCACTTGAGCTAGGCTCATGATATTTGGCATACAGTTTGGGTCTAATGTGTAGATGACCTGATTTACTTTTGACAAAAATTCAAAAAAATTTGAAAGGAGTTTTGTGCCTTTTTCGATTTAAGCATTGTGGCTATTTGGAAACCTTGTGAACAAAATATCTGAAGAACCACTTGAGATAGGCTCATGATATTTGGCATACAGTTTGGGTCTAATGTGTAGATGACCTGATTAACTTTTGACGAAATTCCAAAAAAATTAAATGGAGTTATGCCCTTTTTGGACTTATGCATGGCTATTGGGAAACCTTGTGAACAAAAAATATCTGGAGAACCACTAGAGCTAGGCTCATGATATTTGGCTTACATTTTGGGTCTAATGTGTAATGTGTAGATGACCTGATTAACTTTTGACCAAATTCCAAAAAATTTGAAAGGAGTTTTTTTATGCGACTTTTTCGACTTAAGCATTGTGGCTATGGGGAAACCTTGTGAACAAAATATCTGGAGAACCGCTTGAGCTAGGCTCATGATATTTGGCATACAGTTTGGGTCTAATGTGTAGATGACCGGAATAACTTTTAATGAAATTCTGAAAATATTTAATGGAGTTATGCCCCTTTTGGACTTATGCATTGTGGCTTTAGGGAAACCTTGTGAAAAAAAATATCTGGAGAACCCCTTGAGCTAGGCTCATGATATTTGGCATACAGTTTGGGTCTAATGTGTAGATGACCTGATTAACTTCTGATGAAATTCCGAAAATATTTAATGGAGTTATGCTTCTTTTTGGACTTATGCATTGTGGCTATAGGGAAACCTTGTGAACAAAATAACTGGAGAACCGCTTGAGCTTAGAGGCTCATGATATTTGGCAGTCTGTTTGCTACTAAGGCATAGATGACCTTTGACTTAAGCATTGTGGCTATGGAGAAACCTTGTGAACAAAATATCTGGAGAACCGCTTGAGCTAGGCTCTTGATATTTGGCATACAGTTTGGGTCTAATGTGTAGATGACCTGAATAACTTTTAATGAAATTCTGAAAATATTTAATGGAGTTATGCCCCTTTTGGACTTATGCATAGTGGCTTTAGGGAAACCTTGTGAAAAAAATATCTGGAGAACCCCTTGAGCTAGGCTCATGATATTTGGCATACAGTTTGGGTCTAATGTGTAGATGACCTGATTAACTTCTGATGAAATTCCGAAAATATTTAATGGAGTTATGCTTCTTTTTGGACTTACGCATTGTGGCTATAGGGAAACCTTGTGAACAAAATAACTGGAGAACAGTTTGAGCTTAGAGGCTCATGATATTTGGCAGTCTGTTTGCTACTAAGGCATAGTTGACCTGAATAACTTTTGTTTAAAATCTGTTAATATTTGACAGGTTTATTTTTAATGCAAATGATCATGAGGTACTGTTTACTGTCCCATTTAGAGACTAGCATATTGTTGGGAGCATAGTGTTTCACAAACACAATTTCTAGTTCTTTAAGAACTTATATCTTCCAAAGCATATGTTGGATTGGAATCATATTTGGTATGATGATATAAATAGGTGCAAAGTTTTATTCCGCAATACCCCCACTCATGCCTATGACCTCAAGGTCAAGGTCACAGACTTAGAAATTGTTAATGTTAAAGACACGGGTTAAGATATTTGTACCAGATAGAACCTGAACTTTTACAATTGATTTTGGTTCATATTTGGTATGATGATAGATGTAGGTCATAATATTCATTCAGCAATACCCCCGCCCATCCAGTCCAGGTAAAGGTCACAGACTTAGAAATGTTTAATGTTAAAGTTTTCAAAGAGTTAGTTTTTTCCAAAACATTCATGCCTAAGACCTCAAGGCCAAGGTCACACACATAGAAATTTTTAATGTTGATTTTTCGAGAGTTCATATTTTCCAAAACATTATGGTTACCAATGAACATGACCTCAAGGTAAAGGTCACAGACATAGAAATTTTCACATTTAAGTATGTTAATAGCTTATATTTTCCAAACTATGTAATGGATTTGCTTCATATTTCGCATGAAGATACATGTCTTTACAGGTCCAAAGTTTTATTCATCCATACCCCACACCCCTGACCTCAAGGTCAAGGTCACAGACACAGATTTTTTTTATGTTACGTCTTTTGAGAGCTCATATTTCCTAAACATTTGATGGATTTGCTTCATATTTGAAATGATGATAGGTACAGGTCAAAAGTTTCATTTAGCCATAACCTCAAGGTCAAGGTTGCAGACTTAGAAGTTTTTAATATTAACATTTTTTAATATTAACATTTTTAAGAGCTCATATTTTCCAAACCATTTAATGGATTGAGTTCATATTTGGTTATTTTTCAAAGGTTTAATTACCTTTTCAATTCACCAACACCAACCTATGCCAGTGACCTCAGGGACACTTTTCCAGGTGAGTTATGCTGTCCAATGAAAAAGTGTTATTGTTATATGAGTTTTTATGCCCTCGGAATCTAAGATTCTGGGGGGCATATAGTTTTTGGTCTGTCCGTCTGTTTGTCCGTTTGTCTGTTTGTCCATCTGCAAAAACTTTAACATTGGGCATAACTTTTGAATGGTAAGTGGTACAGCTTTCATACTTCACATGTGCATTCCTTGTTTTGACCTCGTGACCTTCACCTTGCGCTGTCCGGGGGCATTTGTGTTTCACAAACACATCTTGTTTTTTTTTTTTTTTTTGGGGGGGGGGGAGGTGGGCCCCTGTGCGGGGGGGGGGGGGGGGGGGGGGGGGGGGCATCTGTGTTGTATTGACACATTTTTAGTTGTTGCATACATTTTCTCTTTTAGACTTGCTGCATGGCCAATATGTCAACAGATGTTTACTAGGATGGACACTTGAGCAACATTATGAAATTAGTCTTATCAGGTAAGTTATGAAATATGATGCATATACCATAATGATCCTAAGTATTGGGTCATATAGGCTAATGCAAACAGTGTAGACCAAGATCAGAATGCTCCTGATCAGGGTCTTCTCTTTTTGATATTCCATCTGCATTTTTATATGCCCATTTTGAAAAATAGGTCATATTATGGTGTGATTCTATATCCATCCTTAGTTCCCAAGTTATTCCCTTTTGATTATTTTTATGCCCCTAACATTTTCAATTGGGGGGTGGGGATATTGTATAACCTCTGTCAGTCTGTAAGTCCCTGACGGAATGGTTTCTTTGTGATATCTTTAGAAAAGATTGGTACGATATCTTTAGATACCGGCCCCGATAGCTCAGTTGGTAGAGTGTCCGCTCCGGAGAACGGGAGGTCATGGGTTCGATCCCGGGCCACGACATACCAAAGTCGTTAAGAATGGTACTAGCTGCTCCTGGCTTGGCACTCAGATTTACGGAGTAGAGCTAGGACTGGTCGACCCAGTGTCAGGATAATATGTAATGTGTCTGGGACATGATACTTCAGCGAGGCAGCACTATAAAAGTGAGCATTGAGCTCCCTGTCGCAACCAGACACCATCGTGATATGACTGAAAAATTGTTGAAAGCGACGTTAAACCTGAATTCACACACACACACACGATATCTTTAGAAAAGGTGGGTAGATTGGATTCAAATTTCATACACAGGTGTATAATAAAAAATACAGGTCAAATTAGATTTCAGGTAAAATCCGTTAATTATTATGAATGAAATGGTCTCTGAAAACCTTGATCATGTTGATGGATAGGATTCATATTTTATACACAGGTATATAATCATAAAATACAGGCCAAGTTCGATTTCGGTTAAAATCAGCCAATTATTATGAGAGTTATGGCCTTTTTCAACTTTAATTTTACTCGAGAAATGGTTTCCATGGAATATATCTTTTAAAAACCTTTGTGGATTGGAATCAAATTTTATACACAGGTATACATGTATTATCATAAAATGCAGATCAAGTTCTATTTCGGGTAAAATCTGCCAATTATTATGACTGAGAGGTATGATCCTTTTTATCCCCTGGCACAACAAACTTGTGAGGGGGAATATATAGAATTTGTCCTGTACGTATGTACTTTTGTCGTCACTCTAGCGCCTACATTTATTGACGTATTTTAAAATAACTTTACACAAATGTTGCTTATGATAATATCTCGAGCCAGTTTAACTTCCAAGGTCTTGCCCTAAAGGCCAAGGTCACTGTGGCTATTTTTAGAAAACACTTTTTCATCGCTCTTAACCCATTTAGTACCGGAAACCCCAAAACGGGTACCATGGCAAACAGTGCAGGCCCAGATCATACATCACAGAATGCGGCATCTGATCAGGGCCTACACTGTTTGCAAAAAGTCCAGCTATGTTATAGTTTTAGGAGAATTAACCCATTTCAGACTGGAAACCCCTAAAGGGGTACCCTGGCAAACAGTGCAGGCCCAGATCAGACGCCGCAAAACACGGCGTCTGATCAGGGCCTGCACTGTTTTAAAAAAATTCAGCTATTTTCCTAAAAATTTTGAAGAAAACAAAACCTGACACCCCTAAATTTTGAAACGGACTCATGCTATATATAAGGAGGGAGATTCCATTTGGTACTAAATGGGTTAATATATATTGCCTATGATAATATCTTGAGTGAGTTCGACTTTGTCATCACTCTAGCGCATATATTTATCAATGGATTTCACTATAACATCAAACAAATGTTGCTTTTGATAATATTTCGAGCGAATTTGACTTTCAAGGTCATGGCCTCAAGCTCAAGGTCACTGTGGCTATTTTTAGAAAAACTTTGGCTATTTTTAGAAAAACTTTATCATTCTAGCACCTACATTTATTGATGGATTTTAATATAGCTTCACACAAATGTTGGGTGTGATGATAGCTTGAGTAAGTCAGACTTACAAGGTCCAGGTCAAGGTCACTATGGCTATTTTAGAAAAACTCTGTCATCGCTCTAGCGCATTTATTTCCTGATGGATTTTAATATAACTTCATACAAGGGTTGAGTTTGATAATATCTCAAGTTGACTTTCAGGGTACTGGGCTCAAGGTCAAGGTCACTGTGGCTAGTTTTAACCCGCTAGCACCTTCATTTATTCATCAATGGATTTTAAAATTACTTTTCACAAATGTTAAGCATTATGAAACAGTGTGTCACGTGCAAGACTCCGGTCAGTACCCCCATGGTCAAGGTCATATGTACAGACAATTACTTGCCATGGGCGAATTATGCCCCACTTGTGAAGCTCTTGATCACTGACTTCTAATTAAAAAAGGGCTCAGAATAAGTGAATTAATTTTAATGGCCGTAAAACCAAAAAAAAAAAAAAAAAAAAAAGCTTTGTTGGATCTATTGTTTCTAAGCTGGGGAAGTGGCCCTTAATGAAAAATCAGACTGATTTGCATTTACCCATAAATTCCTGTACTTTCTACGAGTTTAGACCCTGATGTTTGTTTGATTTGAGGTCTAGCATCCCAATCAACGCTGTAAAGGTCAATATAGAGATGTTGCTTCCAATTTTGTAGGACTTTTACCTGACATTGAGATGAAATGACATCTCAAGCCCTGCTGCCCAGTGAAACCAATAGGGTTTATAAGTACTGAGTGGTTAACCAGTACTCCTGTGCGAATAGGTTTCAGCTCTGCGTGGAAGCATCATGCAGCCCATCCATTTCTTCAAGCCCAGATGGGCAGGGGCCAGGTAAAAAATAGACCCTGATCAGACACCATGATCTGTGGCATCTTATCTGGTCCTAAATTGTTTGCCAAAGTCGAGCACATATTACAAGTCAGTGTATGACAATCTTTCTTTTACACAGCACTCTGATGTCACAACAACAAGAATAGCACAACTGTTTTCTAGAGATAACTGTTATGTTGACTTCCTACAAATCAGTGATAGTCACGTGTGAACATCAGCACTGAAGAGCTTTTGTTCTTATAGCTTTGGGTCACGTGACAACCCATTTTATATTTATGGGGGATCGAGTTCTAGTGAGAACCCTACAAAAAAGTTTGAAGTAGATCTGAAAAAAAATATAGCAATCCTCCAGTCCTGTACCTGGGGCAGATATAGGGGTTATTTGATTGTTTCATTGTAAGATCGATTTATATTTCACCAAATGAACACAAAAATTCGTCACCTTAACGCAAAAAGTCAATAACTCCAATATAAATGTATTGGAGTTATTGACTTTTTGTGCTAAGGTGACAAAATAGAAGTATTTTCAAGATTGAGAAGCAACGAGTGAAAATATTTTTTTTGGTGTTCATGAGTGGAATAAAAATTGATCTTACAATGAAAAAATCAAATGTTCTGTTTCTTATATGCTTTAAATAAACTGTGATTATTAAAGTAATTTTAAAGAGTCAGCTGAATGAACACCAAAAATAAGTATTTGCAAGAGGGGTGAAGCCATGAGTGAAATATTTGTTTTGGTGTTCATGAGTGAAATAAAAATTGATCTTACACTGAAAAAATAAAATTGTCTGTTTCTTGTATGCTTTAAACTGTAATTATTAAAGTAATTTTAAAGAGTCAGCCATCAGCATGGGGAAAAAATTTTTTTCATGGTGATTTCGCATCCATTTAGATGTGTCCAGTGTGTTAACTTGGTATAATATTGGTTGCCACTTTTTGATATATTTTAAATTTTGCAAGTCTCACTACTTTGGACATCTCCTTCCTGATGCCGGGGATTTCTGTGGAGTGTGGGCCAAGTTTGCTGATGTTGGCTCGGTGGGGGACGCCTATAAGTCCTAAGGTAGGCGTCTCTTGCCTGATGCCTCCAGTTGACCTGTCTCACGAGCTATGAAAATGTATGTTATTTTTCAATGATACATCAAATTCACAAAGTGTGAAAATTTAAAATCGTAATTTCACTGCTTGAAAGAGTGACAATATCAATTTTTATTTCACTGAGAAATCTCTGCATTTCTACAGGTGTAAAGCATGTAAGAGTAAAACTGCCTTGCTTTCCTTTTCAGATTATTGCTGCTGCATGTGGAGGTTATTGCTTTAGAATTAAATCTTGGTGTATGTCATATGCCTCATCTATTCAGTTGTACAGAATCTCCAGGAAGATAGTGACTCTACAAGCTTCAGTTATTCCAACGCCTCATAAGTTTTTGTGCTGTGTAAAGATTATGATACATATATTGAATCGATTCTGGTTATTTTGAAAATGGAAAACAACTGAAAGCCAGCACTGGATGGAATATGCAGCCTTGAAGAATATTCCATTAAAATCCTAAATATTCGGATACCTTGAGGACTTGCTTTAACACTTTTTGTACCAAATTGAATCTTCCTCCTTATATATAGCAGGAGTCTATTTCAAAATTTAGGGGTGTCAGGTTGTGTTTTCTTCAAAATTTATTTGGAAAATGGCTGAAATTTTTGCAAACAGTGGAGGCCCTGATCAGACGCCGTGTTCTGCGGCGTCTGATCTGGGCCTGTGCTGTTTGCCAGGGTACCCCTTTATGGGCTTTCCAGTCTGAAATGGGTTAATTCTCCTAAACTTAAAACAAATTAAATTTCACTATCCAGCAAGATGTTAAAAAAGTGTAGGCAGAATGGCAAACAGTGTGGACCCTGAACCAGACTGCAGTAGCAGTCTGATCTATGTCTGCACTATTTGCTTAGGCCTGTCTGTCCCAATACTTAGGATCATTACGGTATTGAATGTTTGAAGAAACTCAGTAAAATTGAGCTTGTGAATTCTGTTCTCTTATGTTTATGTATCATGTTTGAGGGGCATAACCAGTTATGGAGTTATTGTCCTGATATTGGGGGATATAAAAATTGTCCAGATCTGTGGTGTCAAAGGACGCAAGGTTGCACAGTAGTGTTGTAATAATGAGAAACTATATGCAAACCAAAGAATCATTATAAACAAGCTACAAAATCATTTACCCGCTAAAGGGCTTGTTTGGAGTTTCATGTCGCAGTTAACACTATTTAGGTCATAATGAGCTGGTCAGCATATCTAACCACACTTTCTTCAATGCTGATACTTAAGCCTGCACATTCTTTCGCCAGGAACTGACAACTGCATGCCCTTTTCGAATCAGAGAAACCGAGCAAATAACTACAGGAAAGTTTTTAAAATTGTAACAAAGGATGTTGCTGACCCGGCAGGTGTTGAAACCGCAGCCTCCTAAAGGGAACAATTTTTATTACGGCCCTGCAAAATGTTTGCTACCATGGGGCTCTGATCATGGCTGTAATGGCTCTAGTTCCTGTGGTAGACAAGGATCATCTGCTATTCTTCAGTACAGTACATACTGAGCATAGTGTTAACCCTTATCCTGCTGAATATTCAGTTTAGCCACACCCATTTCTGACTCTGTTCCAATCAGATTACTTGATGTAATGTATTCCTGTAAATTCACAAACCGAATGTCAAACAGTTTGAATCCTGATGAGAAGCCATCTGATCTGGATCTACACTGTTTGCAAAGGCAAGGGTAGTCATCAACAATGGGATAAGGGTAAACTTTAAACACATGAACATTTGCAACTTCTTTTGGAATGAAAATGCAAAGTACATTGTATTTTTGTATCGTGCTTTATTAACCCGGCTAAATTGTGTTGTATGCAGTTTTAAGGGCATGTGTATGATTTTGGGATTATTTGTTTATATTTCTCCACTAAAATAGGTTGTTGATACTCTCTGGATCAACTCGATTAGGCAATTCCAAAATGTACCCTCAACATAGTAAATAAATGTGTTGGAATTCTAACAACAATGATTAACATGCCATTTCATCTCAATGACAGGGAAAAAGTCGCACAAAATCAGAAGCATTGTTTCCAAAGTGACCTTAATAGAATTGACTGGGATGCAAAATCTAAACTCAAAACTGTTCAGGCTCAGCCACTGCAGATAAGGGTGTACGAAAGTGTTCTGAAATTATCAACTGTATAAGCCTATACGGAACAAAGGTTTACAGACCTGATAGACATGACTTAAAAAGGGTTGAGCAACAGGTCTATCATAATTTGATTTGATATCTCAACTGTGAAAAACAACAAAGATTTGGCAGTTAATGCACATTTATTTATTTTCACAACATCATATACAAACAAACAAAAATATCACATCTAGTGAGAATGTGTCTTCAGAGGTGTCTATAACAAGCATGGATACTGTACTGATCATTAGTATTGGGACAGTCAGGCTCGGCAAACAGTGTGGACCCAGATCAGACTGCTCCTTCAGTTTGATCAGGGTCTACACTGTTTGCCATTTGAGCTGCACTCCTTTGACTCCTTGCTATATTCAAACTGTTTGCCATTCGAGCGGCACTTCTTTGACTCCTTGCTGGATTGTTAAACATTTTTATGTCCCCGGTAGCGATAGCGGGGACATATTGTTTTTGCCCTGTCTGTTTGTTTGTTGGTTTGTTGGTTTGTACGTGGACAACTTTAACATTGGCCATAACTTTTGAACCGTTTGAGATAGAGCTTTCATATTTGGCCTGAAGGTTTCTTGTGACAAGACCTTCACATTCATGCAAAAAAAATTGATGTGTGACCTTGACCTTTGACCTACTTAAAAGAAAAAAATAACATTGGTCATAACTTCTGAACCACTTGAGATACAGCCTTCATATTTAGCATGTATGTTCCTTGTGACAAAAGCTTTACATTCATGCAAAAAATTTTGACCTGTGACCTTGACCTTTGACCTACTTAAAATAAAAAAATAACATTTTGGTCATAACTTTTGAAAGGTTTGAGATAGGGCCTTCATATTTTGCATGTAGGTTCCTTGTGACAAGAGCTTTACATTCACACAAAAAATTTTGACCTGTGACCTTGACCCTTTGACCTACATAAAAGAAAAAGTTAACATTTGTCTTAACTTTTGAACCGTTTGAGATACAGCCTTCATATTTAGCATGTATGTTCCTTGTGACAAAAGCTTTACATTCATGCAAAAAATTTGACCTGTGACCTTGACCTTTGACCTACTTAAAATAACATTTTGGTCATATCTTTAGAACGGTTTGAGATAGAGCCTTCATATTTTGCATGTAGGTTCCTTGTGACAAGAGCTTTACATTCACACAAAAAAATTTGACCTGTGACCTTGACCTTTGACCAACATAAAAGAAATAGTTAACATTTGTCTTAACTTTTGAACCGTTTGAGATACAGCCTTCATATTTAGCATGTAGGTTCCTTGTGACAAATGCGTTACATTCAAGCAAAAATTTTGACCTGTGACCTTGACATTTGACGTACTTAAAAAAATAAACATTTTTGGTCATAACTTAAGAACCCTTTGGGATAGAGCTTTCATATTTGGCATGTAGGTTTTCAGTGATTAGAGCTTTTCATTCATGCAGAATGTTTGGACCTTGACCTTTGACCTACTTAAAAGAAAAAATAAAATTGTGCATAACTTTTGAACGCTTTAAGATAGAGCCTTAATATTTGCCATGTGGGTTCCTTGTGACAAGAGCTTTACATTCATGCAATTTTTTTTTACCTGTGACCTTGACCTGCTTTAAAGAAAAAATATTATTGTTCATAACTTTTGAACCGTTTAAAATAGAGCTTTCATATTTGGCATGTAAGTTTCTTGTGTCAAGGGCTTCCAACACAAACAGAAACCTTGAACTGTGAGCAACTTTGAATAAAAAATGACCATGCCCGGGGACAAGTTCGTGTTTATCAAACACATCTTGTTTTTTTAAATTTTAGGAGAACTACAGCAAGTCCTCAAAGTGTCCTAATTCTTAGAATTTTTATGGTAAACTCAGACTTTTTTGTCCGCATCAGGTCAACAAGCCTGTGTAATGGACACCCCTCTAAACCCTACCTAGTAAAGAAAACCAGGGTTCTGTAAATTAGGGTTTAATTTATTCTCCTTCTTTTTGCTCAAAAACATAGATTGTGGGTACTCATTAGAACTAAATTGATGAGGCAGTACTACAGAGCACCCACAACATATGTTTTTACTATAGAGACCAGAAAAATACAAAATGAAATTCATTGGAGTGTGATATAAAATGAAGTTTTAGGACATGGATATATTATTGTAATGTGATGAAGCTGCTTTGTATCAAGGCTGTCCATAAAGCACATTGCTAAGGCTGATCATATAGCAATATGCAATAAAATCTATTTCATTATTTAGCAACTCTTAAAGAAAACCTGGTACCATACTAATCCTAAGTATTGGTACAGATAGGTGCAGACCCAGATCAGACTGCTCCTGAAGCAGTCTGATCAGTGTCAACACTATTTGCCATTCTATCTGTTCCCTTTGGACCCCCCCCTGCTGGATCATGAAACAAATTTGTTAAAATTTTAGGAGAATATTACAGCAATGCCTGGCTGTGTTTGAATTTTTAGGATTTTTACAGTAATGGCAAAAAAAACAACTCTAATCAGCCATTTTAGCTCACTCAGTCTGTTCAAAGCTTTCGATGGCTACAGAAGTTTATGTATCTTATAGGCTTCTATTATTAAAGAAGTGTTTAGATGGGGTGTTGACCTGATGCGGACAAAGAAATCAGAATTTACCCTAAAAGCTGAGAAAGGCCAATCCACTAACTGGAAAGAAGGACATGAAGTCTGATTTTCTTACATTGTTCTTTTAACCCTTTTTGTACCAAATGGAATCTTCCTCCTTATATATACCAGGAGTCCATTCCAAAATTAAGGGGAGTCAGGCTGTGTTTTCTTTAAAACTTACTTTGAAAATATCTTAACTTTTCACAAACCATGAAGGCCCTGATCAGACGCCACATTTTGCGACGTCTGATCTGGGCCTGCACTGTTTGCCAGGGTACCCGTTTTGGGGTTTCTGGTACAAAATGGGTTAACAGCCAAAAAAGAAAACGAAAGAAATAAAATAATCCCACAGGATTTAAATCCTGTGCTCTGAAATGGGATAAAAATCCCGCGGGAGTTAATTTCAATGGAGCCAATATAAGTTACTTTAAACCAATAAATTATGCATGTTTTATACATAAATGGACAAAATTATTATAGCTTTGTCCAAACAAAACAGATTTATTGGAAATTGGAAATTAGTGAAATCCCACGGGAGAAAAATCCTATTTTCGATTATGGGATAAAAATCCCATGGGATTAAAATCCCGCGGGATTTTTTTTAAATAGTTATATTCATGCTTTACTCATTGTAAGCTTCTCTAATTGACCTTATTAATAGAAAAGAGATATTACACCTTCATTCCAGAGCATTTTAAAAAATAAAAAAATCCCGCGGGATTTTTCCTCGTAAAAAATCCCATGGGAGAAAAATCCCGCGGGAGAAATTGAAATTAGAGCAGGAGAAGCCATATTTTTTGTGCATGTATTTTAATGTTAAGTAGGTCCATTTTGATAGTTAAAAGCAAGATTTAAAATTTTGAAATTCTCCCGTGGGAGAAAAATCCCTGATATTTTTATGGGATTTTAATCCCGCGGGAGTGGAGAAAAAATCCTGCGGGATTATTTTAATCCCGCGGGATTTTCAAAAATCCCGCGGGATTTTCACCCTTTCACCCCGGTTTGCCAAGAAACCGTTGTGTATATCTTCACCAAATCATATAGAAATAATTTGTATAGATCTAAGCTATTACCTAAATGCATTGAAAGCCACCTAAAAGTGTTAGAAAGACTAGGTGAGTTTGCCTAATTTCTGGTGAGGCAAAAAAAAAACTGGTGGCTGTTTTAGATTACTTATCAGTCATCATTGTCAGATAAGTAAAGTAAGCTTAGCTGAGGCTGACCTGGTGTCCTGGAGTCTTTGATTTCGCTGTTAATTGAATTCTACTCATTTTACTTACGTTACTGATCTTCACATCAACACTTTAAGTAAAATAAGCAAGTTTACAGTATTCTACTTAGGTTACTCAGTTTACTTACCTGGTACTACAGCAGTATAAGTAATCTAAGTAAACTAAGTAGATGTCGAAAAATCTATGCCCCTCGATCCAAAAAAAAATTAAGTGCAATAAGCTAATTAATTGATATAAAAAGAACAATTTTACATAGTTTAAACATAAAAGAACTAAAATTTGCTGACCAGAACACTGAAGCATGATTCTTTAATACGGAAATGAGCTAAGTAGGATGAGTAACATAAGTAGGCGTATAGCTAGCCAAGGATGGTACATGTATCAGCCTCACTCTTAAGATAAGCTAAGTAACGTAAGTAATGTAAGTTGACTAATCAAACCAACGAAAGTCAATCTTGATATAACAGGATATGTACAAGAATAAGCGTAAGTAACCTAAGTAACCTAAGTGAACTAAGTGACCTTGAATGTCATGACAAAAGCTACTACCATACCAACAATGCTAAGAGTAAGCTAAGTAAGATAAGTAACCTAAGTTGAGGTTATATATTTCATCCATGACTATGAGCAGTGTAAGTAGGATAAGTAAGTTAAGTAAGGTAAGTAACATAAGTATTGTAAGTAACTGATATACCAGTAACATCAGCGACACCAGAGTAAGTTAAGTAAGCTAAGTGAAGTAAGTAAGTAAGTAAGTAAGTATTGTGGTTTCGATCTCAGCACATGAGTAAGCTGAGTAGGGTAAGTAAACTAAGTAACCTGAGTAGAACTCTAAGTAACATAAGTAAATGTCCTACCAGCTACGACAGCCATACCAGAGTAAGTTAAGTAAGCTAAGTAAACTAAGTAGGCGTCCTGATCACTTCGTAATAGGATGCGCAGCGTAAGTAGGATAAGTAAAGTAAGAAACCTGAGTAGACTTATAAGTAACATAAGTAATGTAAGTAACCTCTCCACCAGCTACAACAACCATACCAGAGTAAGTTATGTAAGCTAAGTTAACTAAGTAGGCACGATGGTTACTCCGAACTGGGTTGAGTAGGGTAAGTAGGATAAGTAAACTAAGTAACCTAAGTTGAATTCTAAGCAACATAAGTAAGGTAAGTAACTACTCCACCAGCTACGCTACCCATACCATAGTAAGTTAAGTAAGCTAAGTAAACTATGTAATCGGCGAAGTCTGTCCCAACAAGGATGAGTAGGTTAAGTAGGATAAGTAAACTAAGTAACCTGAGTAGAATTCTAAGTATCATAAGTAAGGTAAGTTAATGCTCTACCAGCAAAGCTACCAATACCAAAGTAAGTTGAGTAAGCTAAGTAAACTAAGTTGGCGACCTTGTCACTCCGAACAATGTAGACTATGGTCAGTAGGATAAGTACACTAAGTAACCTAAGTAGAATTCTAAGTAACATAAGTTAGGTAAGTAACTGTCATACTAGCTAAACCACCCTTACCACAGTAAATTAAGTAAGCTAAGTAAACTAAGTAAACGGCGAAGTCTGTACTGAAGAGGATGAGTAGGGTAAGTAGGATAAGTAAACTAAGTAAACTAAGCAGAATTCTAAGTAACATAAGTAAGGTAAGTAACTACTCCATTAGTCGCTCTACCCATACCGGAGTAATTTAAGTTAACTAAGTACGCGGGGAAGTCTGTACTGGAGAGGGTGAGTAGGGTAAGTAGGATAAGTAAACGAAGCAACCTGAGTAGAATTCTAAGTATCATAAGTAAGGTAAGTTACTGCTCTACCAGTAAAGCTACCAATACCAAAGTAAGTTGAGTAAGCTAAGTAAACTAAGTTGGCGACCTTGTCACTCCGAACAATGTAGACTATGGTCAGTAGGATAAGTAAACTAAGTAACCTAAGTAGAATTCTAATTAACGTAAGTCAGGTAAGTAACTGTCATACTAGCTATACCACCCTTTCCACAGTACGTTAAGTAAGCAAAGTAAACTAAGTAAACGGCGTTGTCTGTACTGAAGAGGATGAGTAGGGTTAGTAGGATAAGTAAACTAAGTAGAATTATAAGTAACATAAGTAAGGTAAGTAACTACTCCATTAGCCGCTCTAGCCATACCGGAGTAAGTTAAGTAAACTATGTAAGCGGCGTAGTCTGTACTGAAGAGGATGAGTAGGGTAAGTAGGATAAGTTATCTAAGTAACCTGAGTAGAATTCTAAGTAACATAAGTAAGGTAAGTTACTGCTCTTCCAGGAACGCTACCAATACCAAAGTAAGTTGAGTAAGCTAAGTTAACTAAGTTGGCGACCTTGTCACCCCGAACAATGATGAGTAGGGTAAGTAGGATAAGTAAACTAAGTAACCTAAGTAGAATTCTAAGTAACGTAAGTAAGGTAAGTAACTGTCATACTAGCTATACCACCCTTACCACAGTAAGTTAAGTAAGCTAAGTAAATCAAGTAAGCGGCATAGTCTGTCCAGACACGGATCAGTAGGGTAAGTAGGATAAGTAAACTAAATACCTTAGTAGAATTCTAAGTAGGGTAAGTAACTACTCCACTAGCCACTCCACCCATACCATAGTAACTTAAGAAAGCTAAGTAATCTAAGTAAGCAGCGAAGTCTGTACCGAACAGGATGAGTAGGGTGAGTAGGATAAGTAAACCAAGTTACCTGAGTAGAATTCTAAGTAACACCCTTATCACAGTAAGTAAGGTAAGTAACTACTCCACTAGCCACTCTGCCCTGACCAGAGTAAGTTAAGTAAAATAAGTATACTAAGTAAGCGGCAAAGTCTGTCCCAACGAGGATCAGGAGGTTAAGAAGGATAAGTTAGCTAAGTATCCCAAGTAGAATTGTAAGTAACATAGGTATGGTAAGTAACTACTCCATTCGCTACTGTACCCATACAGACTTCACCGCTTACATTAGTTTACTTAGTTAACTTAACTTACTCTGGTATGAGTTGCTAATGGAGTAGTTACTTACCCTACTTACGTTACTTAGAATTCTACTTAGGTTACTTAGTTTACTTAACCTACTAACCATACTCATCCTCTATGGGACATACGTCGCCGTTTACTTAGCTTACTAAACTTACTCTGGTCTGGGTAAAATGGCTAGTGGAGTAGTTGCTTACCTTACTTATGTTACTTAGAATTCTACTCAGGTTACTTAGTTTACTTATCGTACTTTCCCTACTCATCTTCTTCGGTACAGACTTCGCTGCTGACTTAGTTTACTTAGCTTACTTAACTTACTCTACTGATCCTCGTTGGGACAGACTTTGCCTACTTTGCTTATTCAGTTTACTTAGCTTACTTAACCTACTGTGGAAAGGATGGAATAGGTAGTAGGACAGTTACTTACCTTACTTACGTTTATTAGAATTCTAATTAGGTTACTTAGTTGGTAGAGCAGTAACTTACCTTACTTATGTTACTTAGAATTCTACTCATGTTACTTAGTTTGCTTATCCTACTTACCCTACTCATCCTCTACAATAGAGACTTCGCTGCTTACATAGTTTACTTAGTTTACTTAACTTACTCTGGTATGAGTAGAGTTGCTAATGGCGTAGTTACTTACCCTACTTACGTTACTTAGAATTCTACTTAGGTTACTTAGTTTACTTAATCTACTTACCCTATTCATCCTCTATGGGACATACGTCGCCGCTTACTTAGTTTACTTAGCTTACTTAACTTACTCTGGTCTGGGTAGAGTGGCTAGTGGAGTAGTTACTTACCTTACTTATGTTACTTAGAATTCTACTCAGGTTACTTAGTTTACTTATCCTACTTACCCTACTCATCCTCTTCGGTACTGGCTTCGCTGCTTACTTAGTTTACTTACCTTTCTTAACTTACTCTGGTATGGGTAGAGTGGCTAGTGGAGTAGATACTTATGTTACTTAGAATCCTACTTAGGTTACTTAGTTTACTAATCCTACTAACCCTACTGATCCTCGTTGGGACAGACTTTGCCGCTTACTTAGTTTACTTAGCTTACTTAACTTACTGTGGTAAGGATGTTAAAGGTAGTAGGTCAGTTACTTACCTTACTTACATAACTTAGAATTCTACTTAGGTTACTTCGTTTACTTATTCTACTAACCCAGCTCATCATTGTTCGGGATGACAAGGCCGCCAACTTAGTTTACTCAACCTACTTTGGAATTGGTAGCGTTGCTGGTAGAGCAGTTATTTACCTTACTTATGTTACTTAGAATTCTACTCAAGCTACTTAGTTTACTTATCCTACTAACCCTACTCATCATCTTTAGTACAGACTTCGCCGCTTACTTAGTTTACTTTACTTACTTAACTTACTCTGGTATGGGTGGAGTGGCTAATGGAGTAGATACTTATGTTACTTAGATTTCTACTTAGGTTACTTAGTTTACTTATTCACTTACACTACTACACTACTGATCCTGGTTGGGACAGACTTTGCCGCTTACCGGTACTTAGTTTACTTAACTTACTGTCTTAAGGGTGGTATATGTAGTAGGACAGTTACTTACCTTACTTACGTAACTTAGATTTCTGCTTAGGTTACTTAGTTTACTTATCTTATTTACCCGGCTCATCATTGTTCGGGAAGACAAGGTCGCCAACTTAGTTTACTCAACTTACTTTGGTATTGGTAGCTTTGCTGGTAGAGCAGTTATTTACCTTGTTTATGTGACTTAGAATTCTACTCACGCTACTTAGTTACTTAACCTACTTACCCTACTCATCATCTTCAGTACAGACTTAGCCGCTTACTTAGTTTACTCAACTTACTTAACTTACTCTGGTATGGTTGGACTGGCTAATGGAGTAGTTACTTAGCTTACTTATAATTATACTTAGGTTACTTAGTTTACTTATCCTACTTACCCTACTGATCCTCGTTGCGACAGACTTTGCCGCTTACTTAGTTTACTTTACTTACTGTGGTAATGGTGGTGTAGGTAGTAGGACAGTTACTGACCTTACTTACGTTACTTAGAATTCTACTTAGGTTACTTAGTTTACTTATCCTACTTACCCGGCTCATCATTGTTCGGGATGACAACGTCGCCAACTTAGTTTACTCAACTTACTTTGGTATTGGTAGCGTTGCAGGTAGATCAGTAACTTACCTTACTTATGTTACTTAGAATTCTACTCAGGTTACTTAGTTTACTTATCCTACTTACCCTTCTCATCATCTTCAGTACAGACTTCGCTGCTTACTTAGTTTACTTGGCTTACTTAACTTACTCTTGCCTGGGTAGAGTGGCTAATGGAGTAGTTACTTACCTTACTTATAATTCTACTTAGGTTACTTAGTTCACTTATCCTACTTACCCTGCCTATCATCGTTGGGACAGACTTCGCTGCTTACTTTGTTTTCTTAGCTTACTTAACTTACTCTGGCATGGGTAGCGTAGCTGGTGGAGTAGTTACTTATCTTACTTATGTTACTTAGAATTCAACTTAGGTTACTTAGTTTACTTATCCTACTTACCCCTCTCAACCCTGTTCGGAGTGACCATCATGCCTACTTAGTTTACTTAGCTTACTTAACTTACTCTGGTATGGTAGGTGTAGCTGGTGGAGAGGTTACTTACATTACTTATGTTACTTACAAGTCTACTTAGGTTACTTACTTTACTTATCCTACTTACCCTGCACATCGAACTGACCAGGGCGCCTACTCAGTTTACTAAGCTTACTTAACTTACTCTGGTATGGCTGTTGTAGCTGGTAGGACATTTACTTATGTTACTTAGAGTTCTACTCAGGTTACTTAGTTTAATTACCCTACTCAGCTTACTCATGTGCTGAGATCGAAACCACAATACTTACTTACTTATTTCACTTAGCTTACTTAACTTACTCTGGTGTCGCTGATGTTACTGGTATATCAGTTACTTACAATACTTATGTTACTTACCTTACTTAACATACTTATCCTACTTACACTGCTCATAGTCATGGATGAATTATATAACCTCAACTTAGGTTACTTATCTTACTTAGCTTACTCTTAGCATTGTTGGTATGGTAGTAGCTTTTGTCATAAATGACATTTAAGGTCACTTAGTTCACTTAGGTTACTTAGGTTACTTACGCTTATTCTTGTACATATCCTGTTATATCAAGATTGACTTTCGTTGGTTTGATTAGTCAACTTACATTACTTACGTTACTTAGCTTATCTTAAGAGTGAGGTTGATACATGTACCAACCTTGGTTAGCTATACGCCTACTTATGTTACTCATCCTACTTAGCTCATTTCCATATTATAGTACCATGCTTCAGTGTTCTGGTCAGCAAATTTTAGCTATTTCTCTTAAAACTATGTAAATTGTTATATTTTATCAATTAATTAGCTTATTGCACTTAATTTTATGTAGCATGTTTTTTGGATCGAGGGGCATAGATATTTTGACATCTACTTAGTTTACTTATGCTGCTGTAGTGCCAGGTAAGTAACCTGAGTAACCTAAATATAATACTTTAAACTTGCTTATTTTACTTATAGTGTTGATGTGAAGATCAGTAACGTTAGTAAAATGAGTAGAATTCAATTAACAGTGAGACCAGAGACTCCAGGACACCCCGGAACCTCTGTTAGCCTGAATTTCATTCTGTGTAACGTGTCCTGAATCTCATCCCTATTAGGGTGTTTATATGAAAGCCCTTGTACTATGTACTTCATACTCCATGTCCTGAAATCTTAGACCTTTAAATTTAGATAGAAACATTTACAAGCATCAATTTTTAAAGCACTGATTTACATGCACATTTGCCTAAGTGAGATTTCAGGACAAGTAGTATGAAGTACCTGCCCTCAATGTCGGGTAAAAGTCCCACAAAATTGGAAGCAACGTCTCCAAGATGACCTATACAGTGTGGACGGGGACGCCAAACCTCAAATCAAACAAATAATACATCCGTCTTTATACTGTTATGCATAAGAATTTATTTTTCTGATTCCCACTTGCACCCCACTGTGAGGTAATAGTGCTATAAATATCTTGTTAATCTTCTTATAGAAGATTCTAGAAAACTGAGTCACAGATTAATTTCATTTTTGTAAACAACATGTTTACAAGGAAAAGTACTTCAGAACCTTCCAGAAAGTTCTGGGTTGCATTATTTTTAGAAAATTACCTCATCTTATTCCACAGCCCTCTGGAATGTTCTAGAGAAATCTTAGGGTCTATAAAAGAGCTTGATTTTTCTCATTGAGTCGGACTTTGGAGTTTGATGTTTGGGCATTTAAGAAAAGTTATTTCTAAATTCTGTGTTTGATTGTTAAAGGATGTTACTTTTCATTTTGGACTGTGAATTCTGTGGGATCAAGGAAAATAGATTCATTCAGGATATTTCATAACAGAGCTAAGTACATTTAATTTTCTTACTTCTACAGGTTTAAGTTAACTTGTAAATAAATTTTGTTAAATTTTTCCAAAAGGCTTGTTTGCTTTTTCTTTCTGCTACGCCTGGCTCGTAACAGAAATTGGGGGCTCACCGGGAAAAAACCATTTGAGCATTTTAAAACCGACATTTCATGTGACGGCAGGTAATTGTCATTTCTTATCAAATAGATTTGGCAGTTGCTTCACAAGATTGGTATTTCCCTATAGGCATATAGGGGATTGTCATTTCATGTGAACTGGCATTTCAGGTGAAATAGTACTTGTCATTTCATGTGAAATTTTTGTTGGGCTTGTCATTTCAAAAAAAAAAAAAATTTTGTCAAATTAACCTCAATCTATATTTCCATAAACACTTTATAAAACAAACAAAAAGCAAACATGTCGTTTCATTTGAGAAGCTTTTTGGCTCAGCCTACTCAGGAGTTGTTTAATCTGGCCAAAAGGACAAATTTGCTAGAAATTGCTTCCCATTATGGGGTCACTGCTGTCAAAACAAGCATGAAGAAGCATGAAATTAAGAATATTTTGGTACAGTTTTTTGTTGATGAAGAACTTTTAGATCCATCTGCTTTGTCTCTCATTATGGTTTCACATACTGAATTACAAATGAGACAAATTGAAATAGGAAGGCAAATTGAATTAGAGAAGTTCAGATTAGAAATGGAAGAAAGAGAGAAGGAAAAAGAAAGAGAAATGCAGAGACAAATGCAGATGGAAAGATTAGAAATGGAAGAACGAATTCGAAAAGAAAAATTAGAACAGGAAGAAAAACAAAGAGAAATGGAGGAACGCCTTCAGAAAGAAAAATTAGAAAAAGAAGAGCGACTTGAAATAGAAAGAGAAAAATGGCAATTTCAATTAAAGATGAAGGAAATGGAACTCCAGGGTCAGGATAGGGTGAAACCTACCCCTGTTTTTGACTCTGGTAAGTACTTTGATGCCACAAAACACATCAGATTAGTTCCGCCATTTCAGGAAAAAGAGGTAGATAAGTATTTTTTGCATTTCGAAAAAGTTGCAGAAAATTTAAAATGGCCAAAAGAGCATTGGACCTTACTTTTGCAAAGCGTTGTTGTCGGAAAGGCTCGAGACATATACACTCAGCTGACTGTTCAGCAAAGCTCTGACTATGATCTGGTCAAGGAGCTTATTCTTAAGGCATATGAGTTGGTCCCTGAGGCTTACAGGCAGAAATTTAGGAACTGTAAAAAAGAAATGTCCCAGACCCATGTAGAATTTGCTCGAACCAAAGAACAGCTATTTGATAGGTGGTGTTCTTCTAAAAAAGTAGGCTCTGATCATGACAAACTTAGACAGCTTGTCCTTGTTGAAGAGTTCAAACGGTGCATAAATTCAGACATTAAATCTTTTCTCGATGAGAGACAGGTTGAAACTTTGGAGGAAGCTTCTCGTTTGGCAGATGATTATGCTTTGACTCATAAAGTCTCATTTGTGAACAGGCCTTATCCTCGAAAACCTTATAATCCACAGACAGGTCCAAGATTCTATCCCAGTAATCCTTCTGGTAGTTATAGCCATACATCTAGTACTATGCCCAAACTTTCTGGTGAAAATAAAAGCCAGAATCCTTCCAAACCTTCTGGTGAAAACAGAAGTCAGAATTTTTCCAAACCTTCTGGTGAAAACAAAGACCAGAATCCCTTATCTCAACCTCAAGTAGTTTGTTATTATTGTAAAAATACAGGTCATTTGATTTCTGAGTGTTTAAAATTAAAGAGAAGGAAAGAAAGAGAACGACAAGAGGAACTTAAGCCTACAGGCTTGACTTCTATAAGGCCAAAACCACAGTCTTGTGTAAGGGAGGAAACTCTTTCTGATACCAAATTATCTGAGACTGATACAGTTATGGAGTGTTATGAACCATTCTTATCAGATGGTTTTGTGTCACTAAATGGTGACAGTTATGCCCATCCTACCCCTATCAAAATCTTACGAGATACTGGAGCTTCTCAATCTCTTATTCTTGCAGATACTCTGCCTTTTTCTGAGAAGACTTCTATGGGCCATTATGGTCTGGTCGCTTAATGTTTGTATTTCTTTCCCTTTGGTGTCTTTTATGGATGGAGTAAGTTAACTGTATCAATTCCTGATCTTTGTTTTACTTCTACTTTTTCTATGGGCCAAAGTGTCCTTATTCAGGATGTGGAATGTGGATTTGTTAATGTCCCGCTTCATAACGTTTATTTGTCATCAGACTTGGTATCCGGTTCAGTGGCTGTTGGTATTAGACCTTCTTTACCTTTTAAAGGTGTCCATTTGTTGCTAGGCAATGACTTAGCTGGAGATAAGGTTGTGGTAAACCCACTTTTGACTACTAATCCTTGCACTGATCAACCACCTGATCCCATTGAGCAGGAAATTCCTGATCTTTATCCGTCCTGTGCAGTCACAGGGGCTATGGCACGTAAGGCCAAGCAAACTGAAGGGAAACAGGATTTTGATTTTACTGATACCTTTTTGGGTCAGTCTTTTAATGACGAGATAACAAGGTCTCTGTCTTCAAGCCTGTCTGATAAGCAGACAGATTTTCATGAGAAAAACTCATCTTTAGATCTAGGCCATGACATAATGTCTGGGTCTCAACTAGCTATAGAACAGCACAAGGATCCTGAAATTTCGCCTTTGTTTGAAAGGGCTTTAGATGAGCAGGAAGTATCTCAGGTCGCAGTCTGTTATTATGTCAAAAATGGCATTCTTATGAGAAAATGGCGTCCACCAGACGTCTCAGCAGAAGACGAGTGGACTGTCAACCATCAGATAGTGGTTCCACGGATTTACCGTTCCCAAATATTAAACTTGGCACATGAAACTCCCATGCCAGGACATTTAGGTGTAAATAAAACCTATCACAAGATTCTTAATCATTTTTACTGGCCTGGGTTAAAATCAGATGTTTCTCAGCATTGTAGGTCCTGCCATACATGCCAAATGGTAGGAAAACCCAATCAGACTATACCTAAGGCTCATTTGCAACCTATACCTGCTTTTGATGAACCTTTCAGTCGAATAATTATAGACTGTGTGGGTCCCTTGCCCAGAACTAAGTCCGGCTGTGAATATCTTTTGACCATTATATGTGCTTCCACACGTTTTCCTGAAGCCATTCCCCTAAGAAATATCAAAACTAAGACAATCGTCAAGGCCTTAGTGAAGTTTTTCACATTTGTTGGGCTTCCTAAATCTATTCAGTCAGACCAAGGCTCAAATTTTATGTCTGGAATATTTCAACAAGTAATGCACGAACTTGGCATTGTACAGTATAAGTCATCGGCCTATCATCCTGAAAGTCAAGGCGCCCTTGAAAGATTCCATCAAACATTGAAAAATATGATAAGATCATATTGCTTTGACACAGAGAAGGATTGGGATGAAGGCACCCATTTGCTTTTATTTGCTGTTAGAGAATCTGTGCAAGAATCTCTTGGCTTCAGTCCATTTGAATTAGTATTTGGCCATACTGTTCGTGGTCCTTTGAAACTTCTCAAAGAGAAATTTCTCTCCAATGATGACACCTCCCTGAATTTACTTCAGTATGTGTTGGATTTTAAAACTAGACTTTCAAAAGCTTGTGAGGCTGCTCGGACCAATCTTCAGTCAGCCCAAAGGAAAATGAAACAACTATATGACATAGGGACAAAAGAAAGGAATTTTAAACCAGGTGATAAGGTACTAGCTCTTTTGCCTATTCCAGGAAAATCATTGCAGGCCAGGTATTATGGTCCATACACTGTAGACAAAAAGATCAGTGACGTAAATTACATAATAAACACTCCTGGGAGGCGCAAGCTAAAGCAGCTATGTCATATTAACATGCTTAAGGAATACATAGATAGGGACAATACATCTTTAACATCAGTCAATCTAGTTAGCTCTGTTCCACTTAATTCATGTGACAATGACTGTGAGTAAATTAATTCAGTGAAGTCGGATCCCACATCATCAAAACTTCAGAATTCTGACATTCTACGGAATCTTGACCAGAAACTGTCACATCTAGGGCCAAATCAGCGGAATGAACTGAAACAGCTGATTTTTGAATATGAACAATTATTTCCTGACATTCCAACACGGACAGACAAAATATTTCACGATGTGGACATAAATGGGTCTAAACCTGTAAAATAACACCCATACAGGATGAATCCTGTGAAACAAAAATATCTTAAAGAAGAAGTTCAGTATCTATTAGACAATGACTTTATTGAACCAAGCCAAAGTGAATGGAGTTCTCCTTGTATTCTAGTACCAAAACCTGATGGGACATATCGTATGTGTACAGATTTTAGGAAAGTTAATTCCTTAAGTAAAACAGATAGCTTTCCTATTCCAAGAATGGATGAATGCATTGATAACATCGGGAATGCCAAATACATAACGAAATTCGACCTTCTGAACGGATTTTGGCAAATTCCACTCACAGATAGAGCAAAGGAGGTTTTGGCATTCACAACACCAGACGGATTATTTAACTATAAAGTCATGCCATTTGGAACGAAAAACTCTCCGGCAACATTTTAGCGCTTAATAAACATGGTAATTGCGGGGCTGGAAGGCTGCAGTGCTTATATCGATGATGCTATCATATACAACGACCAGTGGAATCAACATCTTGGGACTATTCGAGCATTCTTTGATAGACTGAGTAATGCCAAATTGACAACCAATCTTGCTAAAAGTGAATTCTGCCATGCAAGTTTGACATTTCTAGGTCATGTTGTAGGTCAAGGTCATGTGAAACCCATTGATGCTAAAGTTGAGGCTATCTCAAATTTTCCCGAACCCACGTGCAAAGGACAGCTGATGCGATTTCTTGGTATGGCTGGTTATTACAGAAAGTTCTGTAATAATTTCTCTGTCATTGCTGAGCCTTTGACAAATTTGCTCAGCAAAAGAACAAAATTCCATTGGAATTCAATATGCCAAAATGCTTTTGATAAACTTAAAGCCATACTCAAGAGTGAACCAGTTCTCTTAGCACCAAACTTTGAAAAGGAGTTTAAGCTAGCTGTAGATGCTAGTGATGTAGGTGCAGGTAGTGTTTTGTTGCAGGAAGATGAAAATGGTGTGGATCATCCAGTTTGCTACTTTTCCAAAAAGTTTAATAAGCATCAGAGAAATTACTCTACCATAGAGAAAGAGTGCTTGTCTCTGATTCTTGCTCTGCAACATTTCGAAGTTTATCTTACCCCTACTACTGCACCGATTGTTGTTTTCAGTGATCACAATCCACTGACTTTCATACACAAAATGAAAAACAAAAATCAGCGGTTGCTCAGGTGGAGTCTCATGCTACAAGAGTATAATTAAGACATAAGACATATCAGAGGGAGAGATAACATTATCCCTGATGCCCTTTCAAGAGATTGAGCAGTGTCAGGAGTTGTGTTTTTCTTTCCTATTAAAGTGGATTGTAGATACATGTAATTTTATATGCTATGCTCAATATTTTATTATTCTTAAAGCAAAAGAAAGCTTTATTACATAAATCTTTCTTTTCCTCGAAGAGGGGGAGTGTTATGCATAAGAATTTATTTTTCTGATTCCCACTTGCACCCCACTGTGAGGTAATAGTGCTATAAATATCTTGTTAATCTTCTTATAGAAGATTCTAGAAAACTGAGTCACAGATTAATTTCATTTTTGTAAACAACATGTTTACAAGGAAAAGTACTTCAGAACCTTCCAGAAAGTTCTGGGTTGCATTAGTTTTAGAAAATTACCTCATCTTATTCCACAGCCCTCTGGAATGTTCTAGAGAAATCTTAGGGTCTATAAAAGAGCTTGATTTTTCTCATTGAGTCGGACTTTGGAGTTTGATGTTTGGGCATTTAAGAAAAGTTATTTCTAAATTCTGTGTTTGATTGTTAAAGGATGTTACTTTTCATTTTGGACTGTGAATTCTGTGGGATCAAGGAAAATAGATTCATTCAGGATATTTCATAACAGAGCTAAGTACATTTAATTTTCTTACTTCTACAGGTTTAAGTTAACTTGTAAATAAATTTTGTTAAATTTTTCCAAAAGGCTTGTTTGCTTTTTCTTTCTGCTACGCCTAGCTCGTAACAATACAATGTTATTGGCATATATGTAACATAGCAAAATCAAAAACTGGTCATTTCGTAACATTTGTGAGTGTAATCAGAAAAATACTGTGATTAAGACTAGCACCAAACTAGGTTTTCATAATTTTTATATTCATTAATAATAAGAACACTCCATTCCCAAAGGCGGTCGAATTATAGGAATTTCATTATGACCTTATTATTAATGAATTTAAGAGCTGTCACTGTAAGCGACCAATGCCCCCGTGGGAGCCAATTTTTATGCCGGTTAAAGTTTTTGTGACGGAGAGACAGACAAACAAACAAACAAAAAGACAGACAGGGCAAAAACTTTATGCCCCCGAGAGGCATAAAATGATGAAAACCAAGCTTGGTACTAGTCTAGTCATTGCATTTTGTTTGTGAGCCACATTGTAACAGATTTTATGTTTGATATCAAGGACAGAGTTACAAAGGTGCTGATATATATTCATTTTCTTGTATGAAATTTTTTATTCTTCAGAGGACCCTCGTTATAATGACAGTATTTGTTCCATATCTTTTTGCAGTTATAAAGAGTTTGCCGTTAAAGACCTTTTCCCCATTATCACTCCAAGAAGCAAACGTTATAGACATTTGTTAGAATCGCTTCGGTGAGGCGATTCTAACAAATATCTATAAGATCTGTTTCTTGGAGTATTAGATTACAAGACTTGTTCAAGACTATGGACTCGATTTGTGCATTTCCAAACCGAGGGAAGCCCACGCCGCTCGGAACCGAAGCTTAGCCTTTAGCTAAGTAGTGATTCCATTAAAATTGCCGTAGAAAGAGGGTTGGCTATTTAGGGTGTGCAAACGAAAAGGAGTTTTATAGCATGTGCCTTCAGCCTATAATCAGTTTGCACAGTGTGATCAGAGTCTTTGCAGTGTGCTATATGGATGCCTTTGGCTCCAGTCTGTGTAGGAGAGCTCCGAATATCTTTATTGTACTTTTACGGAACCGCGTAAGGGAATTCCTTTCCGATATTTTGCAGAAAAAAAAATGAAACAAGAAAACAGAATGGAAATTGAAACCAGATAAGTAGTAAAGAAGATTAAAACAAGAAAATCACACATTGTGTCGTTTTAACGACTAAGTGTGCCGTTTTATTTTTCAACGTAATGATCTCGGTTTAACAGCAACATAATAATATCTTGTTTAAGTGTCTTACATGAACTTGTTTTGATTTCAATCTAATTCTTTTTTTTATTCGTTTTATTTCCTTTGATTTCTTTTCAGATAAAAACTGTAACAGAGATGTTGAGTTAAACATTTCGTTTAAATGTCTTATTACGTCGTGTGTTCAACTTTAGGATCCTGTTTAAACAACATAATATCTCATTTGAATGACTTGGTTGTTTTGATTTCTTTTCTATTTTGTCTTTTAATTCTCGTTCTGTTAATATCTAGTTTTAACGATTTACTATCTTGTTGAAACAACATAATATCTCGATTAAACGACTGGTGTTGTGCCGTGTGGCGGCCGTAAAACGTCTCCCCGTACATCTACCATAGTGTAGTTTATATTTTACTTTTGGCCCTTTGAGATCAGCGTGAATATTCTGAGAAATCAGAAATAAAGTATTGGTTTAGACTCATATTCTAGACAGGTTTTTAATTTTTTGGACCCCAATTTGATTTATATCAGTCTTTGTATCGACTGCCTATTCGAAATTTGCAAAATTGCAGTATGTTTCCTCTGGCTTTCTTTGCCGGTTCATTACAGGGTCACTGATGAGGCTTTATTAGCCGAAACTACGTAGTATGGCCCATCTTCTTTCTTATGAATGTTTTCATTGCTCTTAAAGGAACTCATTTTTTATTTTTATTGGCTGTTTTGATTTTTTTTATAAATATCCTTTCCAGGGTCCCTTATATTTGTTATACTATATTGTTAACATTACTCATTTCACTGAATGAAACAAAAGTCATACTCCCGAAAAAAATTCTATTTTACTGACTTGGCTATCTGTTAGCTGTCCAAATATCCGATAGTTGATCATTCAAAATGTCGATGCCGTTACTTAAGTATAACAATGCCAGCTTTTATGACTCTAGAAACTGCACATTTAACGAGTACATAAAAAATAAGTTGTATAAGGTGTTCAGCCACTGGCCCGAATGGCGCTTGAATCACAAGCCTCTGAATGAATGTGCTAATCTTTCCTCACCCAAACCACCCGATGATGCCGACCAGACTTATCAGTTAGAAATAATATTTGAGCAAAACTAAGGAAAATACATTTAAGCAAGATTTACATCACAATACATGCACATGTAGTAATTATCGCACGACACCCATCTCTCACCTAAAACACATTCTAATGTTCTTGCGTTTGTAACGTGAAGTCTGATTGGATAACGTCAACAATTTGCGACAGTATATTCTGCGATATACTATCGGAAACCCGACGTCATCACGTAACGTCGCTTTCCATTGGCTGGTATTTGGTTTTACACAGCGCACGGCGCTTGCCGTCTTTAGCAAACTAGCACACTTTTTTTTAAGAAAACAACCGAATAAATGCATTAGAATGGGGATAACTGTATTGACAAATGTCATTTGGGGAGATAAATCGTCGGTTTTGCGTTCGCAAATTCCGTTTCACGAATTTTCCGACCGTAAAACCTCCGATTTACCTCCCAAAATGACAATTTTGAATACAAATATCCCTTAATTATGAAGCTGACAATACAGACCTATCAGTTGACAAAAATAAGAGAAACAACACGATTAACAACACAATACACGAACTGACAGTAAATAATCACTGCAACGGAAATGGTTACAACTGGCATGTTTTCCACAAAGGGAGATAATTTCTATAACTTCCTGTTTGCCCTCGTGTAAATCAAACCACTTTGAAACAGTGCAAACCAAGAAGTAATTTGTATGTAGAATATATTCCTGAGAGCTGGGAAGGATATCTTTTATAACGAATAAGTACTCAGACAGAATACAACAGCGGGCCAACGTCAGGCTAACATTGATACGACGCTGTCACCTCAGCCTGTGCGAACGACATGATATACATATATATGCACCCAGCCTGCGCGTCCATCCAGTATGGCTGTACAATATTTTGGATGGGATATGCAATGATTAGGAGTATAAACTTTATGATCTTTCCGGAAGTGCCTGAGCTACGCCCTTCTGCAAGCACGGTCCAACTTCATCTTGGAACACAGCGGGCCAGATGATAAAATCAAGTCTTCGTCCCTGAACAGTGTACTTATCAAACTTGTCCTTTTCAATATCGACGCCATGTTTGACTTTAAACAACATGTACATAGGTGGCTCCTGCACCGTCATGCACCAAGAAAGTTCAAAACACTTCCGAACATATGGTAAAATCTCGTTCAGTTCTCGTTCACTGAGTTGCCTCAGGAAGCGTGTTCTTTCGTAATCAATCTGGTTGAGAAAGTCCTAAAATACAAAATAAAACAAACGGTTTGAATAAATCGAAATCATAAAAAACATTCTATTAGATATTCTATTGGCTGGCCAGATACATACACATGAATACCACAGTAAATTGATCTTCCGCATCGAATCAGGTCGAGTGAATGTTTCCAGATCAACGTTATAACACGAGACCAGGCAAGTCGAGTGTGAGGCGAAGATCTGGGACATTCCACGCTATGTGATTCTATGCAGCAGATCGAGTTTTTTTCGACGTCATTATGTTTACACGTCTGGCATGGCTGCCTTCTAACCTCGCAGCAAATGCCGAAGCACAGAGATAGCCCCATTCGTTATAAAGGATGGAGATATGAAATAGGAAACCGTAAAGCGTGATACAGGATTTTGTATTATCGTGTCGGAAATAGTAGCAGATATAGAGGACCTTACATGAGTGTTCATGTATTATTGAATTTATTAAACGAATTGAGGAAAAGGGATAAAATGCAAGGCTTTGCCGAGCATTTTATCCCTTTTCCTCAAAGAGTTGAATAAATTCAATAATACATGAGAACGAATGCAAGATTCTATTTATCATATGACATTTAAAACGCATTTTATTCACGATTGTTTACAAAAATGTCAATATTCCACCGTTAGTAAACGCGACGTCGTACATGTAACGTTACGGGACGTATCTAGCTTATTTGCATATTTAATCCACTAGTGGATTATCGAAAATATTACATGGCGTTATTACACTCTCAGAGGCGACGTCATATGATAAAACAGTATTTTCGCAGGCATATAATAAAAGTCCTTTATTGAGTGACTGCACAATAACTGACTTCAAAATTGTTATCTGGCTAAGCCCGGTCCGAGTATAAAACACGAGAAGCTACTGAATGGCCAAAACTCAGACGGTCAGCGCCCCGCATAACAGGTTCAGTCTCACAAATGGGCGTATAAAAAGCTACTTTAAGCGAAAAAGCTTTCGGCCATGTGTACTAAGCGAAGATTAAGATCCGCACAGTTTGACCAGGCTCTTTGTTGTGCATATCAACTTATGTGAATCAAGAGCTTCTGAATGCCAGCTGAAGTCGATGTTGTTCGGGAAACCCTAAAACTTGATACCGGAACATATTGCATGCCCAGATCGGACACTGCAATCTCCAGTGTCTTATCTATGCATACAGTGTAAAAAAAAAAAATCAGCCATTTTCTAAATAGATTTTAAAGATAGCAAAACGTACCTGGCCCATATTTTGAAAAGGACGCCTGCTATACGCAAGGCGGAAATATCCATGTAGTGCAAAATGTGTTACTCTTCACTGACCTAAAATGTTCATAACGCATTTTCCCAAGTTGTAGCTCAAAGCATAAGGCTGAAACCGTCTTACCTTCACACCAGTTTGAAGCATTTCTTTAGACGGATGGGAGCGAAAGTAAGTTATACGTTTTCTTAAATCATCTGGGAGCTGCTCTATCGCTGATTTCTGAAAATACACAGTATAATTGTGAAAACAGCCAACACATGCCAAAGCCTGTGCATAAAACATCGATTTCCGTTTTCTCTCTTGGGATATGCTGGTGGTTGTATAGGTTAATGGGATCAGCGTAGTTTCAAAATATGCTCGGTGCAAAATAAACAGTGCTTCGCTCAAAAACATTCTCCCCTTCGGTGGGAGGGCATAATCACAGCATAACATTGACCCGTACACGCCTGGGACATTAGCAAACAGTTCATACCCAGATAAGACGCCACAGAACGTGACGTCTGATCTGAGTCTACACGGTATGCTTAAAGAACATTCATTTTTGTAAAATTTAGCAGAAACAAAAACAACAATGATCAGGAATCGATACAATTAACCCACAGCTACCATCAGAGACACCAAAGGGAAAGGGCACAAACATGAAACAACTAGACCCTAATGGAAACATCAAGAGCGGAAAGCCAAAAGGACAGTTACTCTCCCACAAAATGGCCAATTGGCTATTCAAAACAAAATAATATGAGCGACACACACACACATACTCAAAGACAAAGCATAGCAAAAATAAACCGCGACGGAAGAAAGCCTAACCTGACACCCCTATAATTGGAAATGGACCACTCCAAACAGACTGAGTGGAAGATTGCATTGTCATATATGGGTTAAATTAAGAATCTCTTCATGATGACTTTGGCTTTCCAGTTGTAACGTTTTAGTTATATATGTAGGTGTTTCTTTCCCGTTTTTTGAGAGATAATTGTTTCGATTCCTGATACTTGCTTTCACTTCTGTTTTCAAAACCTACTGTCTGGCGAACTCTCTTCCTGTAGTGGTTTAGTGTTGGGGAGATCGGTGGAGCAATTATTTAAAACAGAATTAAATCCTGTCACACGGTTAACTGTTTTGGAGAAGCGACACTATTTTAACGGATGGTGTTGGATAAATCAGCGGAGAAATGATAAAAAGGTATTTTTGCCACGTTTTTTCGGGATAACTTTTTGCTTTTTTTTAGCAACATGTCCAGCGAGAAAGTGGAGGAAAAACTCCACCAACAACTCAAAAAGAACTGTAATTAGAAGGAGATTTCTGTATTTATTTGTTTGAGCAGACAAATGATAAATGAAAAAGTTACCCCCCCCACCCACAAAAAAGGAACATGTTCTATAAAAGGGTTATCCTTTGGAAGCAAGGAGTACACATAAGAACTGAAAAATATGGAGTGTATATGTTTTCTGGGCCAGACTAGCTAGTTTCGGCCAATTAGGCCTCATCAGTGACCCTCAGATAGTTTCAAAATTCCACAATGGAATCAATGATCCCAAAGGACAAGAACATTTAATCTACACTGCAAAAAAGATAGACATTCTTGTAGTGGATTGCTGCAGGAGAGGTCAGTAAAGGTAATTAACAACTGCTGTATGATTACCTCTCTTAGACAGAATATGCCACTTCTCTCGGAACTTGCTGATTGGGCGGATTTTAGGCAAATAAGATTTCAGAACTATCCATTTGGAAGTAGATGGTGTATAAAATTACAATGCTGACCATGCTAAGATCAGTTAGGTGAATTTTGTTTTGCTTTTAGTTTTACGACTCTTAAAATATGATTTCTATAGTTTATCAGAGGTGGACAAAAACAGAATGTATATCTTTTGCACAAAAATATCTCTTACCAAACTTATCAGACAGCTACTAACTTGTTATTGGGAAGTTTAATAAAAGAGGTATGAAACCTTTCAATCGATGACTTGTCTTTGAAAACTTGCCGTACGTATACCGACTTGTTTTTGGGGAGGTCATTTAACGAGGAATAATGTATATCGCTCGATAGCCCCTCATAGAAAGCTTACCGCCTCTCTAACGACTTGAGCAATTAAATGTAATACAAAAGAACCTCTCTCGAGAACTTGCTTCCTTTTTCCCGATTTGCTGTTGGATTACCTAGGTTTACCACGTGACGACTTCTCTAAGAGATTTTGTCTCTATTGGATATGGTGATGGAAGTAAATCATACTTCACAAGTGGGAAAGTAACTGTCTTTTTGGCTTTCCACCTGTGGCGTTTTTAAAATTGATGCTTATTTATGTTCGTGTTTCTTTCCCTTTGATGTCTTGAAAGGGAGGTGTGAGGTAACTTTATTGATTCCTGATCATTGCCTTCACTTCTTTTTTACTTATAGAAAAGAAGCTTACCGCAATACTAACTTTTGTCAATGAGGAGGTCAGTAACAGAGAAACTATACCTAACACATGATGACCTCACCTAGATAAAATGCCAAATCACTGCTGACTTGTTATTGGTGAAATTAGTTAAATAGGAATGAAACCGGACAGATTTGTTTCAGAAAATGTGCCATATTATGTAGGACAGTTACACAGGAATTAAACCATTTCCTTGGTGATCATTCTTGGGAGCTTTACATTAAATCTTTTCCATAGGCGACAATAGTAACCTTTTATCTGCCCCCCCCCCCCCCCCCCCAAAAAAAAAACAAACTACACATACAAAACTTTTCAAACCTTACTTGTTTATAGAGCCACCCTTGCCCAGCAAGTTAATGAGAAAAAAATCCACATGTTGAGCTGCTCTTTTTCAAGTTACAGTCAACCATGTTTGTTTACCTACTAGAACGGAGTAAATACAAACCAACATTTTTAAAAGAGGGGTGACCATATAAAATCAGCAAAAAATTCTTTGAGCTTGCAGATATATTTATAAAACATGCATCATTTTAGTCCCTTATACCTATCATTTTCTCACATTGAAATAAAACATGGGATAATGGAGGCAAGTCTGGTATTTAGAACGCAACTAAAAGCTCGGTCCAAAAGTGTTAAACCCGGCACCTCCCCGTATTTAGTGCAATGCTACCTCTTAGAGTACTGGCCACTCCTATATTGTCTCCAACATTGGTGAAGTTAGTGATGGAAAAATTAAACCTACCGCATGATGACTTCTCTTAGAAAACTGGCCACTCCTGTAGTGACTTGCTGTCGGGGAGGTTAGTGATGAAATGACAGTTTCCATCTGCTGTCGAGCTGCACGCTTACAATACAAGAACGATTCCTGTTGAAACAAATATATATAAATATTTCTGTTAATATCTTAAATAATGTCGCTGTTTTAGCATACGCTGCAACCAATTAATCAAAGTCCTGGTCTCACTGGTAGGTCGATGGTCTCTGCATGTAGGGGGGAAATGCTGCTGGCATTGTACTCATTCATAATTGTAAACTGTTTGTCTCATAGCATCAGGCCATGAGGTATGATCAGGATGACTTATTTGTTTGTTTGATTTAAGGTTTAACGTCCCCGTCAACACTGTAAGGTCATTTTGGAGACGTTTCCAATTTTTTGGGAATTTTACCCGACATTGAGATGAAATGACATCTCAAGCCCTGTTACCCAATGAAACCAATAGGGTTTACAAGCATGGGCTCGTGTGCGGTCGGTTTCAGCTCTGCGTAGAAGTGCACTGTTACCGTCATCACGAAAACATGCCTATCAAATTTTGATCCCCTTAAACCCCACTTTTTATATAGTAAATGGGGATTTACCGGGATATTCATTATTTTTCTTATTTCCATTCATAAACATAGTATGTGGGTACTTGTAAGAACCGCCTCGCGTCGAGGCGGTTCTGACGAGTCCCCACAATCTATATTTTGTGCAGAAATACATGTATAAAAATATCAGAATTTAATCAGAAATTTCTCATTTTTGGTGGAAAAAATTTCAATATATTTGAATAAGCGTGTTTTCGAAATGCATTAAGCCCATATGCTATGTACATGGTGTCCCAAAGTGGGACAGTGACTTCGAGTACAGGAATTGTTGTTTAAACGACAACAAACGAAACAAATCTGACACCTCTAAAATTGGAAATGAAAAAATTCAAGTTATTAAGTGGAAGATCATACATGTCATACTCGCGGGTTTAACGAAACAGGTCAACAGTAATCGCGTGGACAACAACATTATTAGACCTGGCAATATTATTTTGTGGAGATTGACGAAAAAAGTAAATGGGACATGCCCATTCAATCCTGATTTCGATTTCAGTAGTCAAATGCAACCATTTTCAATTTTGAGATGTTCACACGTAAAATTCGACCCAATTCAACGTGTCCTAACATTCTCCAAAGAAATAAAAACAAATATGTGTAAACTTCGACTTGATCAAGCTTGTGGACACGGCCTAAATGTTATTTACGCCTTAGTGAATTTACATATATGCACAAAACATGTATGCAATCACAGGCTCTATTCAGTTAATTTACATTCCAATGCACTTTTTAATACAATTCGATGTCTGCCTGGATACAGTTATTGTTTATTCTTTGACAAACTGTCTGAAACCAGACGTCACCATGTAACGTCGTTTTTCATTGGCGGATCTCTTGTTTGAAGCAGCTGACAAGACTTGTATTTTTATGTTAGTATAACATTAATGGTAATGGTAAATTTGAAAAGTGTCATTTGTTAAGGTTGATTTGTTTGTTTGTTTGTTTTGAGCCTTATTGCCCAGTCAATACTGGATATTTAGATCATATCGAGTCGGTCAGTTTACCTAACCGTATACTAACTATTGCTCTTCTGGCATCAGTGGAAGAGAGAGAATGACTGAAGATTTCAGGATCAATCTCGACGAAATTATGTTGCCGACCAAGACAGGTATCGAACCCCGCGACCCTCTGATTAACAGTCAGACACGCATCTAACTGAACTGCCGAGGCCAGCAGTTTTCGGATGGACAACAAATATTCGGTTTCAAAGTTTGCTATGCTTCCAAATAGGCACACAAGGCCGACAATATACCCGCCCAAATGACAACTATAAACATTGGAATCTGATTGCTAAATTTGTATGTCGTAAAAACTAAGAATCCATGATCAATCTCCACGAAAGGATGTTGTTGACCCAACAGGTATCAAACCAGCGACCTCCTGAACACAGATTCAGACGCGCATCTGACCGAGCAACCCAGTATATGTCTATATTAACTAGAGTAGGTGCTTGTAAAACTTTATGCCCGACCAAAGTCATGCCCTTATTTTATGTAAAATGTCTATTCTAACACAGCGCGCCTATATAGGCAATGGAAAATAACTGTTTTATTCTGCAACAAATCACAACTCGAAAGAGTGTGACGAGTGACGTCAGTGAAAACTGCCGATTTATGACCTCACTAGTAGATTTCCTTGATCTTAGACGATGTAACGTCATTTTCTTGCATCGAATACGTGAGAAAAGGATATAAATGCGTGTGTTTCAGTCGATAATTTTAGCGGGATTTCTTCTAACACTGGCGAAAGATTGTGAGATTTTTGAAGGAAACAACAACATTATTTCCGATTTTCAGCGTGTTCGAATCGACATAGATCAGCTCTAGTCTGTGAATTGTTGAGTTATAAATCACAGTTTGTTGGTCAGTTGTAAGCTGACAAATCACATGCGCTACGCGCTCGTGATTTGATCTACTTTATAACTGACCTCCAAACTATGATTTATTACTCAACAAATCACAATTAGAGCTGATCTATTTCTTAAATATTTCCCAAAATGGGCGGGTTAATCATGTCATCTCAATAGTGGTCCCCGAAATTACTGCTAAATTTCATAAGCCCTTGCTTAAGTGGTTATTGAGAGAAGTTACCAATATGAACAGTAAAGGATGGACGGTCAGACGGACGGACAGAACCAATAAACCAATAAACGTCTGCAATTTAGTTGATATTAGGGGCTAAAAGGCTGAACCACTGACCGTGCAAATCTCCAATAATATCTGCAGAGTTCGTTTCTCTTCTTTCCTCATTTTCTCTGTCAACAGAAGGTAGGCGTTTGACCTTTCGTTGTTGTATAGGTCATTTCTGAACTGATCTGCTAGCCTTTTAGGACAAACAGACTTGTTATCTAGCGCACAGATCTGTGTGTTCCCTTGTATTGTTCTTGAAGATAGTTCGCTGAGACTGAAATAGGAAGAATTCAATTTTAACCTTTATTCTGCTGAACAAAACAATCCCTTCCTTTGTAAACATTGAAGATATAGATCAGCTGGCTTCTGACTGAAGAAGCCATGTGATCAGGATCTACACTGTCACACGTTTATAAATTTAAATGAATACATCAAGTAATTCGATTGGCAAAATTAACTATTCAGCAGGATAACGTTGTTGTGGGACTGCGATGTTCATGGTATATGAAGTTCTGAATAAAAACAGGATTTATAATGGTGTTTCAGCAGGATCCTCAGTGATCGGGGACTTCGGTATCACTGACTAAAACCGGATTTATGAAAAAATCTATGGCACTGTACTGGTTAACCGCTTACGTATAAGCCTACCCAGAAAAGCGTGGATAGGTAAACTGACCGGCTCAAAAGTAACCTAAATAGTGTTGACTGTACTGGTGAACTCCAATACAAACAAACAAAATCAGACGCTAAATGCGCCACCAGAAACTTGTAGTCGTAATTTGCAACAAGGCAAGGCTCAAACAGGTCTGAATAACAGCATAAACTAAAACTAGCGGGTGTCTTGAAAGCATAGTTATAACCAAAGCACTGAGAGTACTGGTAGTCGATTGTCTGTGAGTGTAGATTGGAAAATAGGCCTGCGCGTGGACTTAGACTGTTTAACCCTTACATTCCTGCGTTCTGTGGCGTCTGATCGGGTCTACACTGTTTGCAAAGGCAAACCAATGATACCAGCCCAGATTTTACAGATAACCGTTTCATACAACACGTTGACCTTCTACAAATAAGTTACATTGATGTTCGTGAACTCCAGCACTAGGTTTTATCCTTATAACATTTGGTCGATTGATAACAATCGACCCACAAACTAGAGGTAGTTTACTATCCAGCAAACGAGCACAAATGTGCTGATCAGACTGCGAGGATGTCCAGACTACTAGTAATCAACACATTTTTTTGGAAATGCTTCAAACCTATTTTAAATGACGTGGCTCGTAATACTTGGTAAGGCGTTTTCGCATAACATTGAAGAATCCATATGCATGTAATGAGGGTTCTTGTTATGAAAAAAGAATCGATGCATATTATGTTTCTGCAGGTGCTCGTTATATATAATGCATAATGTATATCCTTTGACAACGACACCGGCAACCAAATCTGTTTATTTGTTTGTTTGGAATTAAATGGCCCAGCCAATATGGTCATATCAGGCAGGTCAATTTACTTAAACCACACTTTTCCTGAACATGCTTATATATGAACGGCATATCTTTCACCAGAACTGACAACTGTCCTTCTTGAATCGGTCGATAATGAATATCCTTGTAAACCCTACTTTTATTTTGGTAAAGTTGGGTTTCCATGGCTGTATATTTCACGGACTTTATGTTATTACAGTCATATCCGGTATAGATTGCAGGAGCTCATTAAAACAATATTTAAACACATTTTTGAAAGGGAAATGCCAAGCAGTTCATTCAGGCCCAGATCAGACGATGTCATCTGTGGCATCTGAGTATGGCTCTCACTGTTTGCAGAAACTTCAGCTGAGCATTTTTTTAATAAATTTCTATGAACAAGTAGTCTCTTTCAATATATAAAATAGAAGAAAATGGATTAATAAAGCAGATTTTTATTTATTACCGATTCAAAGTGTCTTTATGCTGTGCCCTAAGCTCATCTAATTCTTTCTGCAGATTTTCACTGTTCTCCCTGCCATTAGGAATGTCTGTGTGCTTCTGTAGCTTGCTAAACAGCGTCTTGTTTTCATCCGACAATCTGCAAAGACAATCAGGCGAACGCGTCTTTCATATTAATTCCGTTACAAGAAAACCATTTTCGGGATTTGCAACAAGGTAAGACAAAACATTGGTCTGCTCAGCTAAACAGACAGCAAGACTCTTGACACTTAAAGGCATTTATTCTTGTAACAGCATGGCACACCGTGTGTTCGTAATTGTTTTATTTCGCCTCGATCAAAGGCGGCCTTTAGTATGGTGATAAGTAGCTCTTGTTGAATCTCCTTACTGAGTCACTTAAGGGGAAAATGAATATGGTACACTCTAGTCGACAGTTAGTAAACTATTGATTTTTCCCCGAGGAGCCCATTACCTGTTAAAGACAGATGGTGATGGTGATTTCGTGTTTAACGACGCGTCAACCCTCTTTGTGGGTCATAAGCGTCAAACGGTTGTTAAAGACAGAGGACTTCTCTGCAGTCAGCACTGAGGGCTATATAATATTTTGTACTTGAAATGATAGTCCTCAATAATCAAGAATAAATGCTTTTATGATAATGAAACTAGCAGTCTTATTCTAGCCTAGCAACGAATGGTGCTTATCAGAGTGTGGGGATATGCACAATTATTTGCATCTGTGTTGTTCGCATGTCTCAATTATAACACTACCAGATACTGCGTGTGCATAAAGATTACACACTTTTGTGTGACGAACGTTTATTTTAATGACTTTTCCGCAGAAAATGGGCTGTGAGTTACTTCATTTTAAGTACTAAAAACTGATCGATGGTGCTCGTCAGAACCTATAGCTTTTACCAAAACTTATTTTCGAACATGAAGAAAATCGAGTAAGTAAAGCATGATTTCTCTATATAAAGTAAGAGTTTGTTTGTGTTGTGGTTTTGTATCCCCGTCAAGACTTTGTAGATCATTTTTGAGACGTTGGTACCGATTTTGTTGAACTTTTACCCGACACTGAGATGAAATGACAATTAAAATCATTTAAAAAATAAACCCTTCTGGTTTCTTTGAGCGGTAGGGCTTGAGATGTCATTTCATCCCAATGTGGGGCAAAAATCCCACAAAAGCAGAAGCACCGTCTCCAAAATGACCCAAATAGTGTTGACCGGGCTGTTCATCAAACAAACAAACAAACAACTGAAACAAATAAAACCTTACCATTTGGAAGTAGCTGGTGTACTATGCTGACCTTCTAAACAAATAAATTTAAACAAATAACCAACTACAAGTCAACCAAACTAATCAAAACCAACAAATCAACCAACCAAACAAACAAATAATGATGAACCAACGAAGCCATCAACAATAAATAAATAAATAAACCAATTTAAAAATAGATAAATAAACAAATATGAAACACACCTTTTGTTTTCTTCTTTGAAGTTAACTATTTCCTTTTGTAGTTTCTCTATTTCTTTCTTCTGATTGCTGGTCTGCTTCAGTAAAATATCATACTTTGTTTTGACATCATTATTTAGCACATTCACTTTTTCCAGTCTGGCACTAATCATGCTACAAACAGTTTCCAATGTTTTCATTTCATTCTTTAGTTTTATCTGCTCGGCTTCTTGATCAGTCAAACGCTTTTTAATTTCTTCCGAATCTGAGACTGCTTCCAGCAACTTTTCTCTTTCTTTCTCTAAATCGTCTAGACGCAGCCTAAGCGTTTCTTTTTCGGCTGCTTCGCACTCAGCACATTGTAGGCGCTTTTCAAGGTCGTTATAAGCGTTTTGCAGGGCATTGTAATCGTCAGTAAGTTTTCTTTGGTCTCCTTCGGCCTTCCTGAACCTAGCATACAGATTCTCGGCATGGTCAAAATTATAGGTGGAATCGTGCACAGGACTATTACTGGAACAACAAGCTATTCCAACACAAGTATTTTGCAAAGATGTCTCCTGAAAATATAGATTTTCCGGCTATATTTTGTTGATTTCTAAGATACTGAGACGTGTATACCTGTACCAAGCAGTCACCTAAAAGATAACTAATTCGCTTGCTCAGAATAGGTGACTGCCACATATAGGTGAATTTTAATGGAAAATGTTTTTATCATATGACGTCGCGTCTGAGAATGTAATAACGCCATGTAACAAATTTCGATACTCCACTAGTGGATTAAATATGCAAATTAGTTAGATAACGTTACTTGCTCGACGTCCCTAACGACGTCGCGTTTACTAATGGCGGAATATTGACATTTATATTAAACAATCGTGATTGAAATGCGTTTTAAATGTCATATGATAAATAGAATCTTGCATTCATGCTCATGTATTATTAAATTTATTAAACTCGCTGAGGAAAAGGGATAAAATGCTCGGGAAAGCCTCGCATTAATCCCTTTTCCTCAACTCGTTTAATAAATTCAATAATACATGAGCACTCAAGTAAGATCCTCTATATATTTCTGTGGTTTCGTGCTGTATTTGTCTAAACCAGGACGGAAGTAAAGGCAGTTCCTCTGTCGCGGTTTATTTTTGTTATGGTTTGTCTTTGAGAGTGTGTTTAACATCTTTCTGTTTTTGGAAAGCCAATTGGCCATTTTGTGGGAAAGTAACTGTCCGTTTGGCTTTCCGCTATTGATGTTTCCATTAGGGTCTAGTTATTTCATGTTTGTGTTTCTTTTCCTTTGGTGTCTCGGATTGTATCGATTCCTGGTCATTGACTTCACTTCTACTTTACAGGGGTATACATTATTTTCTTTAGTTTATTTTTGCTCATAATCCAAAATTGAATGTACTCTTTTGAACCTCGAGGAGGTTCTAATGAGCAACAACAATCTATGGAGCAGACATAAGGATAATATCAAACATTTTCATGTAAACATGCTTCTTTTACAGATGGCCTGAAAGACATCATTGTAGCATACGAGTGTGTTAACGTTATGTGAAGAAGTAATACGGAGTAGTTTCGGTACCAAGTTTTCAACAGAAAAGGGGTGATTCGAGGGAGCATGACTGAAGTCCTTATATATGTATCTAATAGGTTACCTTGGAGGACATACATCTTTGTTCCCGGCCCTTTGTTCCAACGAACATGTTGGCATTGGAAAGAATAAGGTTTGTGCATGCGCCTGCCAGTCTATGTGTATGTTTGTATGTCGACGATGAAAAGCCTGATGAATATTTCCCTTCATCCACATTACCGCATAATGACCGTGCCCATTTGTGCCTCGTACATGTACATGTCTGTGTCAAGAAATTAGCAAAACACTGCTAGGGTATTCAGGTTTATATGTTTGGTTGAATCATCAGAATAGAAACACTTTTGTTAACGTGTGTTAGGCATTGTCCGTATGGTTTTCCAGAAGAAGCGTCACTATGACGCCCCCTCCTTACTTGCATAAGGAAAGACGAATTCCGTTCTCAATATGGACGATCCAGACGCGAAGGAACTTTCCTCTACCTTTGTATAAATATTGGATTACACATAAACAAAAGAAACACACATAAACGCATGAATAGGGTAGCAAATCTTTCCGCGAGAGTAGTCGCATTTGTTAACGGAACTATTTATCATAGGGTTATATGGGGGATTACGTTCAGTTGGTTTTACGGCCATTCCAAGTTTAGTCAAAACAGAAATGACAATGATCAGGAATCGATATAATTAGCTCTCATCTCCCATCGAAAGAAACACCAACAGACATGTAAATCAACTCCACCACAATGAAAGCTTCAAAAGGACAGCTACTTGCCCACAAAATGGCCAAACAGCTATCCAAATAATAATAATAATAATAAAAAGAAATAATTAGCAATACATGCACGCAAACACGAATTGTAACAACAATAAACCACATCAGAAGAACCGCCTTGGAACGGCCAGCAAAAAGTTTATCACTAGGGGACTTTAATCAATTTTACGTGGCCACAATCCTCGGATTCAGACAAATAATTTGTTCAGTAAGCATAAAGGTATTCTAACTCACCGAGAACATAAAAATCAAATGAATACAGAGATGAAACAACGATTAGGACTCGACAGCATGAAATAACTGAAATGCTGGAGCAAAAGAACCCAATATTAAACAAGCACTTGCTTCAAACAAAGTCATTTTGGTATTTCAATAGGTGCTTGCTTAAAAACAGATGTGTCAGTATTTATACTAATATTCATGGCTATAAAGGGATATGAAAACTGAACATTTAATACAGGTGACTGCTTAATGGAAGTGACCTTTAAAGACAGGTTGTATGTGCTCTTACTTTGTCAGCTATTTCCTTATGGTCTAATAACAGCTGCATCTGAAGTTCAGTGTGGGAGGCTAGCATATCTTTGAGATCGTCACGAAGTCTTTTATTTTCATCCTCTGACTGGCTAAGGCGTGCTTCTGCTTTGGTAAGCCTAATAATAATAATAATAAATATTAGTTAACAAGAATACAGTAATATTCCTCTGTTAATGCCACCTTAAGGACTGTTTAAAAGTGGTCTTAAAGACCACTTTTGAACAGTCCCCAAGGTGGTCTCTGACCAGAGGACACTGTATGCAGAAAAAAGAAAGAATATCCATAGCCTACTAATTAAGCTTTTTGAAGCAAAATTAGTCTTAATTTTAGGTGGTCTTAATAGCGGAATTTCGCTGTATATGATCCTCTTGTTATTCAATGCAGTTATGCCCCCGGAAACTCAAATTCTATGAATCTTTTTCAGTGTCGATAGAAATTAGTACCCAGATAAGAAAACTACATAGGCTTAAACTTTAGTCAATGATGTGGCTCTAATCATGATGAGCGGACATCCTCTATTTTTAGACAGATAATTATAAGAAATATAGTAAAATACCGCTATTAAGACCACCTAAAATTAGGAGTAATTCTGCTTTAAAAAGCTTATTTTAAAGGTGCACTTAATCTTTCTTTCTGTGTCCTCTGGTCAAACACCACCCTTGGGACTGTTCAAAAGTGGTCTTTAAGACTACTTTTGAACAGTCCCAACAATGGTCTTAATATAGGAATTTTCATGTATATACATGTATCCTATCTTGAATCATGGAAAGAGATATTGAATTTGGTATTATATGCATTCTAATTTTCCATTAACGTGGTATTTACTGCAATCAAATATGACATTTAACAACATGCATTCTTCCTGAAAATTTAGAATTTAAGGAAACGCTTGGACATTTTGAACGTCCAGTACTGTAAACTGAACCACTCAGAAATATGCCACCTCATGAAAGTTTAAGAGGTGAACCCTATTAATAAAGGAATCATTAGCATTTTTAAAGTAGTTGCTAGATTTATCCTGAAGGTGTTGCCATTTCCCTTGATTTGGGACGCAATGCCGCCAAAATCCCATGTACAGCCCATGCCTATGTCATGTGTTTTAAAGGATTATTTCTTTTATGTGCCGCATCCTGGGAAAACCTGTTTCTGTCACTTATGAACAACAAAAGTGCAGACCAAACTGCGTTTCCGCATACCCTCATAAGCACCTTATTAAAATACCATACCTTTCATGGATCGCCGTTTTACTATATATTCCTATTTATAGATATCCATAATTATTTATGAATATCAATAATTAAAATTATGGATATTCATACTTATTTATGGATATCAATAATTATTTATGGAAATCCATAATTCGATTTATGGATATCCATAATTCGAAATATGGATATCCATGAATCAGCCGAATAATGGATATCCGAATAATGAATAAAACGAATTATGGATATCTAATAGTAAAACAGCACCCCATAACCTTTAATTTCTAACATTTCAAGGGCTGGCCTCAGTAGCTCAGTCGGATGCGCATCTGACTGGTGATCCGAAGGACGCGGGTTCGATACCTGGCGGGGTCGGCAACATTCTTTCGTGGTGATTCATCATGAAATCTCTTCTCCGGTCATTCTCTCCATTCTGCTGATTCAAGAAGGGCAGTTGTCAGTTTCTGGCGAAAGAATGTGCACTGTACTGGTTATCCGCTTACGTATAAGCCTGCCCAGGAAAAGTGTGGATAGGTAAACTGACCGGCTCAAAAATGACCTAAATAGTGTTGACTTTGCCGTTAAACTCCAAAACAAACAAACAAACAAAACATTTCGAGACTAATGCTAATCTTTAAAGGGGAGCAGACATGTTTTCTCGTGACGCGGGTCATATGCAGGTTACCTAAAAGATATCTGTTTCTCTTCCTGTGATAATTTCTTGCGCGGATGAGCTTCCGCTGGATTAGTGCGGATGCCTGACAACTCAGTTGACTTGGAACTACTTTTCCTCTCCACCTCTTCTAGCTGAGCAATCATACTCTGAAGTTCGGCACGGCTCATCATAGCTTGCTTTTCCTCCATACCAACGATTTTCTATAAAATAAAACAAAGTCGACTTTAAGGGAATGGGAACACCTGGCAGATTTCTCCACCATCTTTAGAGGGAGACAACTTTCAGGACTTCCTGCTCGCTTTTCTATAAGCCCTGTCCCACGGAAAAAGGGGTCTACGCTTAAAGTAAAGAATTTGCTCCTCAGGAGCAAATTCTTTCCTTTAAGAGTTGACCCCTATTGACACGGGAGACAGAAATACATTTGCAGGAGTTGCCTCCCTCTGAAGGTGTTACCATTCCCCTTAACTACTGCAAATACCTTTGTGACCGTGAAATTTTGTTCGAGTTTGGGGTAGTTCGAACTTCTGAGGGTTAATCATAGTGTATAATGGGGATGACTTAAGGATATCTTTTTTGTTATTCTGTAAAATAAAGGAATCATGTGCGTACTCATTAGAATCGCCTCTGTGAGGCGATTCTAATGAGTACACACAACATACCTTTGCAAGATTACATCAGACTAAGGACACGGATGCCTCCGCATGGTAGCACAATTAAGAAAACTTTAACGTAAATTGTAAACACCATCTCGGACGCGGACGGAGACGCGGGCGAATGGACGGACAGGATGGGGCATGAAAATATCCATAAATAATTCTAAATATATGGCTATCTCTAGCTATGGTCAAAATTCCCTAAGGACTCCAGAACGAGTTTGAATTAGCCATGGTAAACGAACCATTCGTGTTCGATTTATCGACGTTTCACCGTTTTTAATATCAAGGTTATCGTGAAACATCTTTTCACTGCATCTGTACAGAGAATGTCGATTCTTGTGAATTTAATGAGAAATATCATTATCCGTGTATAATTGCCCAGACTATGTCTGTTCTGTACTCTCAGCAGGCTGAGTGAGTGAGTGAGTGTTTGAGTTTTACGTCCCACCAACAGCTAAGGTCATACGGAGACGGGACCTCGGTTTAAAGACTCATCCGAAAGTCTGGAGAAGCCCTCTCAGCAGGCTGACAAGTCCGTTTGATGACACCCACCAACATCATGTAGATTTTGGTACTCGTTAGAACCGCCTCAGTGAAGCGATTCTAAAGAGCACACAAAGTCTATGTTTGGACTAGTAGTTAGGAATAAGAAAAAATTGCATCGCAAAACTGCTAGATGACATGAAAGATGTATTTTTGGCACACGGTCGTATTACCGCAATGACTTCAGGAAACGATATAAGAATCTTATATGGGTGTGAGGGGTGGATGGAAAAATCCGTCCCAAGGGTCACTGTCCGGCATCACGAGGCTTGCCGAGTGATGCCGGACAGTGATCCCGAGGGACGGATTTTACTATCCACCCCTCATACCCATATAGGATTCTTTTTCTTGCATACCTTCTATTTCTTAGCGCGGATTTTTAATGCTACAGTCACTTCGGTTACCGACGTCCTCCATATTGGATGACACTACAGGAATGTTTAGTGACGTCATGTAACGTGCTGTGACGTCAACCTTAACGACGGCGCATACAAGGTCGTATTCAACTAGTGCATTTATCAAACACGCGAATATATTCGATTTTGGGTCGGAACACCAGGGTCAGAACATAAATTTCTATCCCAGGGTAAAATCATGGATTTGCTTGTCTAATGTGCAAGAATAATAGTTCGTCTGTCATTATTGACGATGATCAGCCTTCGTCACATTCGAGAAATGTTACTGTTTGTGTGTTCTAAGATGGCTGATGAGACAAATTCGAGCTCTGAACTGTCTGTTGCAGATAGAGCAACAGAGGCTAGAAGAAGACAGCTCTGTTGGTGATGCCTGTGCGCGTTTCTGCTCAGCTTCACTAGTTTTTTTTTGCCTCTTTTACAGGAAACAATATATATGTATATGGATTATTTAAAATTTGAATTGTTTTCGTTTACCTGTAAAAGTTTCTGGTTTTCCAGAGTATATTTTGCCGCCTCGGCCTCCGCTCTCGTAAGTTTTGATTTCAGTTCCATATTATTTGCTTCTAGTCTGTGGATATCTTCAATGTAGGACTTCAGACTGTCATCCAACTTCTTCGACTCCTCATCTAACAGTGTTTTCTCTGTCTAGAACGGCAATCAATCAATCAATCAATCAATCAATCAATCAATCAATCAATCAATCGATCGATCGATCGATCAATCGATCGATCTATCAATCGATCGATCGATCAATCGAAATACATCAATCAATCAATCAATCAACTAACCAACAAACCAATCAATCAATTAATCGAGAGGTCGAATAAATCAACCAATCCATCAATTTATCAATCAATCAATCGATCGATCAACCAATCAGTTAATAAAACCCATCAATCAAATGAATTAATACATAAATTAATAAATAAGTTATTCGATTGATCGATTGCTCCATCAATCATTCGTGCAAGGAAATAAGGTGGCCGGGTGTGGCAAAGTTGTCTCGTTTATTTTGAGTCACTGGGGCGTCCAGCTGATATTGGTATACAGTTGGGCAAGGCCTGTTGTCCTTGTAGCTGGTAAGGGTAGAGGTTCTTCTGTTTCTATACTTTCAATCATTTTTTTTTCTTTCTCTCCTGTTCCTCAAACTATATCTTCTGCCTCTGAGACGACAAAAATGACCCACAAGTTATGTTGTGTCGTTTTATCCAAAACGAACAATCGGATAAGGAAGCAAACTTCTATCTCGTTCGTGAGACCGCAGGCGCTAACCCATCACGAAAACACGCCTATATAATTTTGACCACCTTGAACCCCACTTTTTAAAAGTAAAACTCGGGTTTCCGGGGGGTATCCCTCATTTTTCTTATTTCTGCTCCAAAATATAGATTGTGGGTACTCGTTAGAACCGGTTCAAACGAGTGCCGACAATCTATATTTTGAGCAGAAATAAGAAAAATATCACAATTTTTCATCATAAAATTTTCATATTTTCGGCGATAAAGGTGGCAATGTATTTGTATAGGCGTGTTTGCGTAATGTATCTATCTATTATCAGCCTATTCATGCATCCATGGATGCACCCATATCCACCTGAGGATCAAACAAGAGTGGCCATTTCATATGATATTTAAGGCTCGTTTCATAAATTACATCACATGAACAGACCATGAATGTAAGATTCTGTTTATAATATGACCACTTAAAATTGGATTTTATTGCTTTTGAATTTGACAATTTTTCCACAAAAATGCACTGCTGACATGGACGTCGTCATGACGTTCCTTTATCCCGCCAAAGCGTTATTACATATGTGGTCATACGATTTTTATTACACGAGGTTATTCACTGTTTATCAACGACGTCATTTAAGAAATGGATTTTATTTTTCTGCTGTTCATGAAATTATGAACGCAGTGGGTCGCGAGAAAAGTAAATGAACCCCGAATGGGTTCATGTAAAGTTTGTTGGCGACCCGCTGTCGCTCATACTTTCATGAAAAGCAGAAAAATTATGTTTTATATTTTATATCTACATTCTTTGTCCCTCAATACTGGGCGAAAAAAAATGCTAAAAAACATGTACACGCTATTTTTATACAAAGAGCGGAAGAGCGTTGACGTCAACAACGCCCGTAGAGAACAATGGTTTAGACTGGCGCCACTTGACGTCACTGAAAATCATGTGACTCGATTCGTTCATGGAAGTATGAACTACATTGTTTTCTATAGGCTTACATTAGGCTTTACACTGGCAAAGTAAATATACGATAAACATCGAGTATTCATAACCGTCACATACATAATTGTACACGTCATATACCTTATACGTTTCCAATTCAGCCCGCAGTTTTTCATTTTCCGTTCTAAGCTCTTTCAAAACGTCATCTTGTCCGGTGGACTTCGTCGACTTCTTAGAGTTGAGGGACATATTAGATGCTTTTGACGTCCCATCTTTATCCGTTTTCGTCTCCTGTTTGTTAGGGGACTGTAAATTAAAATTTAAAAAGATGAAATAGATCAAATGCAAGTTCATCGCAGGGCATCTGCGAACATATCGCCCTTATTAATCTCACTTTATATACAGTAAAATTCCACTATTGAGACCTGCTAGAATTAAGACAAAACCTGATTTAAAAAGCATATTTAACTGCATGTTGGATATTTTTTCGCAGCAGGCGACATTTTGAATTTTTTTTTTCTTCTAATTTCGCCAGAAAACAGGATTTGACATCTCTTGCAAATTGTCTCCTATGGAGACAATTTGCATGAGCTGTTAAATCCTGTTTATAGGAGACAATTTGCATGAGATGTGAAATCCGGTTTATTATATAGGAGACAATTTGCATGAGATGTCAAATCCAGTTGTCAAGTCCTGTTTACAGGAGTTAATTTGCAGGAGATGTCAAATCCTGTTTTCTGAGGAAAATAAGATAAATATGAACAGTTTGTCGTCTGCTGAATTAGCCTGGAGAGTGATAAAGGTTAAACGGTTTCAGCAGTTCTGTCTTTGTGTTTTCTATAACCAGTGTCCTCCGGTAGGAGACAATCATTTTGGTTTTAAAGATCACTTTTGAACCGTCCCAAAGGTGGTCGCCACACAGAAATTTTACCGTATATAGCTAAGTGAAATGTGTTTGTTTGTTTATTTGATTTGAGGTTTAAAGTCCCCGTCAACACTGTAAAGGTCATTTTGGATACGTTGCTTCCAATTTTGTGGGACTTTTACCCGACATTGAGATGAAATGACATCTCAAGCCATATCACCCAATGAATCCAATAGGGTTTATTAGCATGGACGTTCCGCCACGCACCGCGTTTCCTGGTCAGGCTTAGTTCCCCTAAGCGGTTTACCAGTACTCGTGTGCGGGCTGGTTTTAGCTCTGCGTGGAAGTATCATGCAGCCCATCTATTTCTTCAAGCCCCGATGGCTAAAATTCCACTATTGAGGCCTGCTAAAATTAAGACAAATTCTGATTTTAAAAGCATATTTGAAAGGTTTCATCTTTTCTTTCTTTTTGTTTTCTATACCCAGTATCCTCCGGTAGGAGACCATGTTTGGGAATGTTCAAAAGTGGTCTTAAAGACCACTTTTGAACAGTCCCAAAGATGGTCTTAACATAGGAATTTTACCGTATATAGTTAAGTGAAAGTTACAACGCATCGTGTTATGAACAGCCTTGTAAAGCTCATTTATGAGGAGAAAAAATGATGACTGATTGATTGATTATGTTTGGGTTTCGTCACTAGTCAACCCTTGTGTGTCATTTTGTGTCGATTACATGCGTACACAGTATTATTCTTATGCTTGCTATTACACACAGATTGTGGGCATCCGTCTAACAAAACACGAAAACATCTCACATTTTCACCGAAACCATTACGAAAACACGCCTATTCAAATATACAGAACAGTTAATCACCAAACAAAAAAAAAAAAAAAAAAAAGAAGTTTTTCAGACATAAAAAAAATCTGATTTTTTCATATTTCTTCTCAAAATACAGATTGTGGGTTCTCGTTAGAACCGCATCGACGAGTCGGTTCTAACGGATGCCCACAATCTATGTTTTTGATCAGGAATAAGAGAACTAATGTACAACCCTGAAATGGTCATTTTTCGGGTGAAAATTTGAGATATTTTTCTTATACATCCACCAAACCTAGGCTGTGGGTACTCGGTAGAACCGCTTCAGTGACGCGGTTCTAACGAGTACCCACAGCCTATGTCTTAGAGCAGAAATAATGTCTACCCCATATATGCCAAATTTTCTCTGCATAAAGTGGGGTTTAGCGGGGTAGGAGTTGTAAATGTGATGATTCACGTTCCAATAACAGAGTTCCTCCAAAATCTGGGACTTGCTCGTTGATGAAAGTGTTTGCTCATCAGGAACATTTTTCCCTTTAATGAATAAAGGGTCTTACACTCATGGTCATTTCATGTGAAATTCATGAAACGAGGATCCGGCGAGTTTCTTAACCCTTGTCCTGCTGAACCCGGATATGCCTTTTCTTTGAAACAATGTAGATCCAGATCAGATGGCTTCTGAAGAAGCCATCTGATCAGGATCTACATTGTTTGTCATTCAGGTTATGAATTTGTTGTAATTATTTGCATCAAGTCATCTGATTGGTTAATAATCGGTAGTGGGTGTGGCATATATGAATATTCAGCAGGACAAGGGTTTAAACCGAGATTCTCAGAAATAAGACAAATGAGCCGGGGCACAGCATTTTCTACAATTTACATGTGCTCCCAACGAAGACTCGGATCAGTCTGTGCATCCGCGCAGTCTGATCAGTCTTCCTAGCGCGCTCTAAGGATCGCTACGAGCCCAATGCTTCTTCATGCAGCAAGAAAAGTCTATGGTCGGCCTATATGGATGTGCAGGCTGATCTGATTCTTCGCTGAGTGCACAAAGAAATTGTAGGAAATGGTGTGCCCGGATCAAACGTTTTTGAGCCAGGAAGGCATTCACTATGTCATATGGGTGTGTTTTCTTTATGCCTTAGAGAACTTAGGAACCTAGCTATCCGATTTCTGAATGTTTACGACCAAATTTTATTATGGGCGTAAACTAAATGCACGTCATTAAATATCTGACAAAATGTGTGACTTTACGTTCTAACGGCATCGAGAAAACAGTCCTTAGTTCACCTACATTTTGCAAATCAAATGTTGTCGATGTTCTTGAATATGTTTAACAAACTGAATTCCAACCTTTTCTCCAAATAAAGCATGTAGATACTTATAAATTCCTTGCATGTACATGCGAACGCATGTGCTTTAACATTCGGCCCCGGCCAAACGGGGCTTGAAGAAAGATGCTTCCACGCAGAGCTGAAACTGATCCGCACAAGAGTACTGGTAAAACCGCTTAGAGGATCTAGGCCTGCCCAGGCAAAGCGGTACGAGTCGGCCCGTCCATGCTTATAAACCCTATTGGTATCATTGGGCGGAAGGGATTGAGATGTCATTGCATCTCAATGTCGGGAAAAAGTCCCACAAAATTTGTCGCAACGTCTCCAAAATGACCTATACAGTGTTGACGGGGACGTTAAACCTCAAATCAAACAAACAAACAAAACAAAACACATGTGCTATAACATACCCGGATTTCTTAAAACGAGTTGGTTTCATTGTGTCTTCCTGGAGGTCATTTTCCTATTTTCAGTTTCAGTTTTGAACAACACATATGTATTGGAGCAGAAATAAGAAAAACAAGAGCACCGCATGCGGGTGCCAACGCTCGTCTGCAGTTTCTTTTAGAAAACCAAAGTTCTAAGTCAAACAAGAGCAATCAAATTGCAAGATGGAGTTATAAAACTTGTAGGGAATGTAGCTCTTGTGATGGTGAGTATG